>OY365810.1:37855048-37972548 GCA_959347315.1 Bimastos eiseni
CCCTCTGCCCTTCGCTTGTTACACCTCTGCTGTCTATCTCTGTCTGTCTTTGTCTGTGTATATCTGCTATTGTCTCTGTCTCTCCTTGTCTGCGTCATTATCTCTCTAACTCTGTCTTGTTGTCCTTATCTCTAACTTTGCCTCTCTTTTCTTCAGGCATTCGTGCAAGATCGCCAATCCATTAATTATTCATTATTATTTAATTAGAATTATATTTCGTTCCCCAAACAAGAGAAACGCTTCTGGCTTAGCCTCACCGACGTCAAAATAATCGATCCATGAGATCAATAAGCACTTTTATTGATTACTGTAACTTCACAAGGTACTAATAGGGTTTCATCTGCTTGCGCTATATCAATCGGATATTTCAATCAGATACATGCTTCATGTAGGCCTACTGTTACGTGGAGGTGACGTATCTACAGATAAACTCAACAATTTGTTTTGCATACAATGATACGAATAATATGAATATTTTTTCATTTATATGGATTACCAGCCCTGCAGCCAAAATTCACTTGGGATTGAATTATTAGCTTTGCAATTTAAATAGAGCAACATAGACGAAAAATCCCGCACTTTCGAACTAAACACGACAACTGACATAAATAAACAAAGAACTTTCAAGACTCAGTGATTGTCGAAAGTATGACATTGACGACGAAGATGATAAAGACAATGTATGTAATGAAAACGACGATGATGATGACGATGACTATATATATGTTAATAACGATGGCAATGACGATGCCAATTGCCGTGCTGTTGGCGACGATGGTCTCTGACAATGACAACGAAGACAATGTACGTGACTCTAGCAATGACAATGATCATGACAACGATGACAATAACATAGACACTGAGATGACGATAACGACAAAGATAACGGCAATGTAGATGCCTGCTATAAAGGACCATGTGTGTCATAGTGTGTATGTGTGTCTGGTGCTTGCTAAGGATGACCCGAGCGGCGCAGCACGCATGTGATCTGGACAGTAGGAACAAACATCATTCGCAGAATCTCGACGACAGAATGTACCAACTGCACAACAACTCAACTAGCATCGGACTCTTCCCAAGCATCGAAAACGTCGACAACACGTACGTATGCACGTCTGATTCATTCATACGTACATGAATATTCAATTGCTCCAAAACATGAATATTTATTCACTATGTAAAACATCAATGTTCATTAGGTTGCATGACAAGTCAATGACTTAACATCAAAATGTTCACTGGCGTTCATAATACGCGGGTAATCGTCATACAGAGATACATGCCTAACCATAACCATACATGCATTCATGCACATATACATGTATATATATATGCATACATACATACATAAATACAGACATACGTACATACATACATACATGCATACATACATACATACATACATACATACATAAATATATAAATACATACACACATACATACATTCATCCATACATGCATACATAAATGCATCCATACATACGTACATACATACATACATACATACATACATGCATACATACATACAAACATACATACATACATACATACGTACATACATACATACATACATACATACATCTATACATACATACATACATACATACATACATACATACATACATACATACATACATACATACATACATACATACATACATACATACATACAAACATACATACATACATACATACACATATTATACATACATTAATGCAGGTGTGCATACAATTGTTTAGCTCTCATGTTTCGTACACTTTGCTTGCAGCATAACGATCCCAATCACGTGGGTGAAGTTCACACAGGAGAACATCTCGAGATCTCAGCGAGAACGTGACCTCTCCATGCGACTACGTGGCGAAATCGATGGCCTTATGCGCGCATGCGCCAACGAGATGTGGAGCCATTACAACACAGCGAACACAGCCTTCAATTCTCGCATCCAGGAACTAAACGACGCCAAGAACAAACTACAGGCTCACCTACAGAGGGTTAGGCAGCATGAACTCACGTTGTTCAATGAACAAAAGAATGAAAGAATGAATAAACGAATGAATGGATCAAATTTAGTTGAATTGCATCTTTTATTAATTCACTGACATGCGACGCTGTGAGACGGGAAACGCCGCAATAAGGCTTTATTACGAACATTTATGTCAACGTCATCGGCATATAGGCCTGCAACCCTGAATGTCAATAAACTCATCATATGAAGAGCTTTCTAAACATAAGAGCATAAAGGGTTTCTGCTAAGATGTCTCAGATGGTCAAACGATATTTATTACCTGAACATCCACGTCATCTGTCAGCTGTCGACGGGAATTCGTCGATTGGTTCCACGCTACTGAGGGAGCCCACCACCGGTGACTCTTTTCAGCTTACTGTGCATCGTTTTGTTAACAGAAATATTTTACTTGCTCATTGTGACAGTAGATGTTAAAAAGAGCTTGACATCATTTAGGCCAGCGCAGAGAGCACCACTAAGTAGATATCGTAAAGGAGCGACGTTTAAATCCTCGAGTCCATTACATTACATTACTTTGCATCCCCTCATACTATGTCCTTTAAAGAAATTAAATAACATGAACGGTTTGATCATTTTGTATTGCAATCGACACTAACCCTATGGTGCGACTCCAAATCAAACTGGAGGTAATAGTTAATAGGTTAGCAGAAAGATGAAAGCCAATTACATCAAAATTAAGTTTTTCGTTTTTTAATTCGTGATATTTGTATAAACCTTCAATATTATTTATCTGTAAGCACATGTTCGCTACATATTGATCTAAAAGATGATGCGTTGGTTGTGTTGTTGTTGTTGCTGTGGTGCAGACTGTTTCGGAGATAAAGGAGATGGAGCGGAACATAGCGATGTTGCGGAAGGCGATCTGTGACAAGGAGGCTCCGTTGAAGGTGGCAATGACGAGACTGGAGGAGAGAACACGGCGCATCGATGTCGAACTATGCAACGACCCAGCCATGCAGGGGTAACAAGAACCAAGAGCCTAATATTGGTGGGATTAGGGTCATTTAATAAAGAATAGAAATCTCGCAGTAGGGTTTTGGTGCTAATGAGAGTGGAATTTTGGTGGAAATTGTGGTTTTATGAGGCCAAAATTTGGGGTTTTATGAAGGTGGAATTAAAACTTTTATGAGGATAGAATTTGGATTTTTATTATAGTGGAATTTTGGTGTTCATCATGGTGGAATTTGGGATTTTAACGAGGGTGGAATAATAATAATAATAATAATAATAATAATAATAATATTAATAATAATTTTAAAAAATAATACAAATAACAATAATAATAACAATACTAAGTTAATTTACATTTCTGACCGGACCTCGAATCGTACTGAAAGGTGTGTGTTTGTCTTGTGCTCAGGTTGCAGAAGGAGATTAACGAGATTCGTGAGTCTGTTCGTCTGCTTAAGTCGAAGCTTCGTGAATCTGAGAACGCCCTCTGTCGTCTGATGAAGACACGCAGCGCACTGGATAGTGACATCGCTACGAAGGAACGAAGCCTTGAGATCGATTCTAAGAGCTGCATGGGAATGCGCAAGAGCATGCCAATGGATCCAAAGATAGGACCAATGATCACCATGTCATCGCTACCATGAAGATAATTACCCAATGAATACAGTGACGTTTACTCATAAAGTATTATCATTTATCATCACCTCCAACAATCATCACAATCACCACCACCACCACAAACTCATCCAACATTTCCTCCACCACTCCATCACTTCCACCACTACCGTGGTGGTAGCAGCCACCATCACCTCCGTCATCACCACCACCAGCGCAACCACCACCACCGCCTCTATTGCTGTTGTTATTATCATCCAAATTGTAGTCATTATTATTATTATTATTATTATTATTATTATTATTATTATTATTATTATTATTATTATTATTATTATTATTATCATCATCATTATTATTGTTATTATTATTATTATTTTATTATTATTATTATCATTATAATCATTTCTATGTTATTGCTCTTGTTATTATGATTATGACTATGATTATTATTATTATTATTATTATTCATCATTGGCATTGCCAACGGATCTGTCATCAGGCCATCTGGGTCGCCGCTTGTCAGTGGATTGTAATTTTGACATAGTGCCCTGAAAAGCCACCGCATTGAAACATTGGATCAATGCCGACAAGTTCTGGAAAAGGAAGTTTGTCTCTCGGGTGTCACCGGTAGTTGTCGAAAGTCGGCGTCCAGTCTCAGACAGAAAGGCGAGGCCCTCACTATTGAGGGGACCGAAGGTTTCTGTAGCGATTGGAACAAAAGTGTATTTCTTCTCTAGCTCAGAATATTTTGTATGTTTCCTTGTGGCTGCTATCTCCGCCGCTCCTCCAGCTGTGGAAGCTGTCTCGGGGATATAAGAAGCGGCCACTGTGTCCACCACCGTCGGGTCCCAAAGTAAGGCCCGCCCCCCACTCCACGGTATCAGGGTCTGCCCGTCAGGTCTCTTTCCGTCTAATCTAGAAAGACCTGACGGTTCCTTGACCGCTGGAATACCGGCTCTGTTGAGGCTGCGATGGATAAGGTCGTTGATATTACAGTGTCTTGCTTGACGGCCAAAACCCAATGAACAGGACAGGCCATATGCGCCTCTGGCAGAGACGAAGGCGCCGCATGCGCAGGTGTGCGGCTCGCAGATGGCCACCCCTAATCGTAGGCCGACCGCCACCCTCACGGTATCATCCTCCAGTCTGAGAAACGAGCGGGAGAGCGTACAGCCAGTCCGAGGCGTGCGGTGACTGCAAGGCCCTTAGTCTCGCCTGGTCATAGGGATCCTGCAGCTTTTCTTCTAGTGCAGACAGAACCACGTTTAACAGCGGTCTGTCAAAGTGGGCTTGTTTATTAATAATAATAAAATAATGATAATAGTGATAATAATAATAATAATAATAACGATTAATCAATAATAATAATAACAATAGTAATAATAATTGTTATTATTATTATTATTATTATTGTACATGTACAGCCTTCCGTCGAATTCAATTGCTAACCTGCAACCCAGCAAGTGCTGACGAATGGCTCAGCTGATAGCCAGCATCTTCGAAGGGTGGTCATGTAGTGTAATAAAGGACACTACGAACAGCATAGTTGCTCAATCGACGAGGTTATATGATTATCATGTGTATACTAATACATTATTTAGTTTAAATGTGACTATCAATAGTTCAGCTACCTACACCAACTTATCCCGCCGCTGCCACAATGTACTGGAAGAGATGATTTGCTTATCGTTATTATTATTATTATTATTATTATTATTATTATTATTATTATTATTATTATTATTTTTTTTTTTTTTAAATTATTATTATTATTATTATTTGACAATCTAGTACATCTCAATGCTATTGGATAAAATGAATACACTGTCTGGTCTGCAATACATAAGTATGTTATTTTAATGATCTTTTGCATGCGCTGACTCAGTGGCTAGGCCTGCATGTATGCATTGACATAACTATACAAGCGTAAAAGTACATAGGCCTATGTTGATTCAGCAGGATTTTCTGCGTAGTTACAAAACTCTGTGATATGGATTCAGTTAGTTATAATCTCCCGTCTTCTGCTTTGTTTATTGATCAGCTTTAAAACTCCACCCGTGTGTGTCGTGAGTGTATCATCCATTAGCAAATCTTCTTTATCGTAGTGCACTTCCTTACAGAACTGTCTAGTCAATTTGAGTTGACATTTAATGGATTTATGAAGGCTATTACTAGAGTTTTAGTTTGTTAATTGCACCTGATATGTATCAGCTTTCTTGAATTGAACCCTCAAATTTAGTTTATAGTTGTGTTCTAGAGCTTTTGACTGAGTAGAATAGCGCTCTTAATCGATTATCTCAAGCACTATTTATATACTTCATTCATTTAGTTTTATGCCATACGCAGATTATCATTCATTGAAGACATTTTTCCTGGATACCAGCTCAAAAATCTTCATATTTTATGGTTTAATGACATGGTTTCTTGAAAAAATACGTTCTTTTTCCATTTGGTAGAGAACAGGCATCCATTTTGTTTTTATCAAACGGAGAAACTATTATTGTCTTTCCGATGCAAAAGATATTTGGCAACCCAGACCGCTGAATGTATGAGCGAGTATTGACTGTTGTCATTAATATTAAGATATAGGACAAGAAACAAAGACTATCTTCCAACGCGCTCCGGTTATCGCCAGAGGCGCATCTAGGGATGTGCTGAGGGTGCAAGAGCACCCCTGGATACAATAGTTTACCCATACACTTGAACTCCGATGAGTTTTCTTTTTTGAAGGGAGGTTGAGGTGCTTTCAATTCACTGCTTCACGTCTTCGGAGTTTGCAGTATGAGCATTGAGCTCCCCCTAGGAAATGTTCTGGGTACGTCCCTGGTTATCGCGTGCTGATGGAATGATAACAGCGGACAGGATCCTTATTGAGTGGTGTCTAGAATGTTTTGTGGAAGATAATAACAATGGTGGCATATTCAATGGTTTAAGAATATCGCAGTGTAGGCCTACCTATCAAAACTGTGAACATGTATATTTTCAGTATACAAGTCATGTAATACCAGACGAGTCATTGAAAATGTATCATGTCCCATGGCATATCAAGACCGTGAGTTTCTCTTGGATCTTGGCCAGTACGCCACACATTTCTTGGAAGCTCTTAAGCGACAATATTGCTTCGCAGAGTGGAATGACGGAAGACCGACTTTTGTAGCGCAATTTTGGCCGCAACTAGTGCCATGAAATCGTGCTAAGTTCTGGCAATCAATAGATTGTTTGAAACGCGGACTAATACAATTGTATTTATGAGCAGGAACATGGAAACTGCAGTTGGACATTTGTGTAATTTGTTGGTGATCACAACTTGGGAATCGCTTGTACATTAACACAGATTGGTACGGATGGTGTGGTTAGAATAGCCCGGTTTCACCCAAATGCCCAGAACTGCACCCTCATAACAACCCAGATTTCATCCTCACGACAACTCATATTCCACTATCAAAAACCTAAATTCCACCCTCACAACGACCCAAATCCCCCCCTCATAAAATTACAGATTGAATTGACTTGAATTGATAATTGCTAATTGACTCGACACACGTCTACAGACAGAGCGGGAAGCTTCGGTTGACTTCAGAGATCTAGTTTCAGGGTTTCCCGAAGGGTGGTGACCAATAATCTAGGTCACACAATCGCATTAATGACCGTGCTGATCTACGAAAACGAGGATACAAGCCTAATGACACTTTGTATTGGTTTATTCCAACAACAACAGTTGGTACAATTGGACGACCACAGCGAGTGAAATATGTATCATGTGCCGTTATAGTCAATTAATGTCAATAGTTTCAGATTATTTGTGGGTAGTTTGGGGTAATTTTCTAACATGTTAATATTCAAAGCGCTTGGAAATCATGACCGCATGTTTACGTGGAGGATAGGCTGACTTCACCTAGAATTAAGTCCCTCACTCATAGGCGGAGACTACTGTAGGTCCTGGGGTAGGTGACAGGCCGATAAAAATGGGGTGAAGAGGTCAGATCGGAAAAGAATTTCAATTCTCAATCATGGATGCAGCAAAAGTGAATGAATAATGGAGTCCACTGGAGAAGCTAATAATATCTATGAATAGTAGGAAGAAATTATGAATTATTGGGCAACTTAAGCAGCTCCATCCACTCCATCTGAAATTGTGGAGGGGACCGCCTCTGTCCCCCTAAGTCTCCACCTCTGCTCTCACTGGCGTCTAACAGCAGTAGCATTACGACTATACGAAAATATCGAGAAATAAATGTTTATTGCGAAACATTTATGTCTCGATATTTTTTTCTTGATAGTGAATATACTATGTGTCCTCTGTCAGTCAAAATAACCCTTTGCCAGCCAACATTGTGCTTACTTGTAATTGGACATAATGTAAGCTTTATTAGTTATACCTTGACCTGAATCCGTCTGCCTTAGGCATAAAGCTAGCTGAAACTATTCAATTAAATATCCGGGTTTTTAATTAATACGCATGCCAATTACAAAATAGATCAAATGCAAAATATTCTTTAGGCGGTAAAATAATTAATCCCCAACGGGCTTACAATGTCATTAGGCCTACACATCTCTTAATTATCTTAATTAGACAAATGTAATTTGTTCTATCGCAGGTCCACGCAGAGAAGATTCCTGTGGGCTAGTAGTGATACCAGACTGAAACCTCCGGAATTCAGAACATAAGCAACGATTGAACAGAGAAACTGATTGATGTTAAAAAATATGATGACGAATGAAATAAGGGATAAGAGATCATCGATTAGCATCCGATATAACATACATGTACCATAACAAGTGTTTCAAGTGATTTATATCTAAGAAGACCTGTAGTATGTGTCCTGAAATAGGCTAGTTGGGCCTACTATCGCAAATTAACCCTGAACGTTAAACAGCCCATTTTCCTAGGTTAATAAATATGGCCGTTGGCCCATCACAGTGTTCACTGTGTCTACCATCATCCAAGCAAGTTCACTATTCTCCTGCACTGAAGAATTTGTGCGTTGATGTTTCCTTCTGCTTCTTAAATAATATATCTACCGTATGTACAGGGTACTGAATATACTATGTGTCCTGTGTAAAGGTACAGAGTACCAGGATTAGCATATTGGACTACCAACCGTTTCGTAGGAAGTTCATAATTATGTCAGCCAAAAAGACACTCAGGCTGAGAGCTGTTTTGAAAACTGATGCTTTAATTTGCTAACTATGTCGTTAGGAATATATAGTGGTAAGAGGCATTCGCACTCATAGATAGAGCATAATATTTTTTTAAATTAGTATTATTATCATTATTATTATTACTACTAATAATAATAATAATATAACTATTATTATTGCTATCTATTGTTCTTGCAGTTGTTATTGCTAATGGTCGCGTTATTGTCATTGTTGTTATTGTTGTTAGTGTCATTGTTATCATAACTGCGTCCTTGTCTCGTTACATGTAGGCCGAGTCATGAATGCTGTCCAATCTGCCCGATTGACTTTGAATAAACATACTCTTTCTTTGTTTTAGCCTCAACTAAATAGGTCAACAGCGTTCTCTCGCGCATTACGCTGAAAATTCCCGAGGCTCTTTCACTCTAGCCTGGTGCTCATGCAGGCTGCATGCGTTGTTGCGGTGGAATGCACATGTGTACTGCTATATGGCTGCTTGCTTGCTCGAGGGTCTACTGCATGGCTCTGGACATTTCTAGCATATTTAGGTGTAACAAAACATTTCCGCGGTAAATATTTCTTCATGCTACGCCAAGACAAGATTTGGATTTCACGCGTACCATACTTCGCGTTCCATTTCCTTCTTCCTAGTTCCCACCATTCCCTTATTTCTCATTAGGTTTGAACCATTAACAACAATTAATACAAGCATAGATGAGACAAAAGTATGGCTTATTACCTCTAGTACTTTAAACGCTGGTGCATCCCCGCCTTACCTGTCTGCCTTGGTCACACCGTGTGCTGCCATTAGAATGATTGGACCAACAAGAGACCTGCGTTCTGCTTCAAAAGGGGACATTGTTATTAAAAGATCGAACCTGCAGTTTGGCAACAGAATGCTTGAAATAGCTGGGCTAGCTGAATGGGACACCCTACCCGAGGCAGTGCGTAAAGCTTCCTCGATCGAAGTTTTTAAGTTTAGTCTCAAAACCCCTTTATTTTCTGTTTATTATGACTGCTGAACTGTTTCTGTAACGCGCCTTAAAGTAAGACTATTTGATTAAGGCGCGCTATAAATGATAGTTGTATTGCATTGTATCAGAATAATGTAATGTGAATCCTCGGCAATTTCTCAAGATTTTCTCATTGTCTGCAAAAAGTCGAGTCAGAGTGAACAGATTAACACTGACGCTATACCAGTCAAGTCCGAAATAGCCTAGTCAAACTGCTCTGTTCTTTCCTTGACGAGGTAAATATCTTGGAATGCGAAGCCGAGGAGACCACATAATTATGGTGCTACAGAAGCCAGAAGGAAGCCAATGGACAGTCGCATGGTCACAGGTTCGAATCTACCAGGAATAAAAAACGTAGCGATCCAGGGTAAGTTGCTCGCCCTGTCTGTGAAGGAGAGCCTGGAAGGCAACGGAAACCATCTGAGTGATCTCATCCTCGACTGATATTTAATACCTCCATCTGATGACTCAAATTGTACCGAGAGCTGATGCAGCGCATGTTCTTAAATCAGATAAGCATTTCTGGAAATGCAATCGTGATCCTGAGATCTGCGCTTTTTCTGCAGCGCACAAAAAAAGCAAAGTCGCATAATAATCGTAATCTCCAAACTACGAAGTACGAAAGCACCACTCAAACGCTAAGCGCAGGGCACCAGCGTATTCACGAGCGCTACATCGACTCAGAGGGTAGTCAAGAGGCGTTCTAGGCTCGAATGGGAACACTAGTCGCGAGAACACAAACGCTCAACCAAAACAAATTTGATAGTCAGATAGTGGGTTCATTTGATCAAAAAAGCAGACGAATGATAAGGCGAATGTTGGTTCAATATGTAGAATTTATTTTGTAGATCCTGTATTCAAACAGGCAGACAGTCAGACCGAAACGGTGAATGGTGTTACCAAAGATGGCAGAGTCGACTCTAGTGGCGTAGGCAGGATTTCCCCAAGGGGGGGATTAGTGTAGGCACTTTTGGGATTGTCATTTTCCCCACTAGATCTACAATAACTTAGGGGGCTCAACGAGCCAGGATTTTTTAAATTTTAGCCTTTTTTGCACTGCAACAGTTTTTTGTGATATTGCAAAATATAAATACTTTTTGCTAAAATCGGCTATAGATATATAAGGCGCATAGCTAGTGACTTTTATAACAATGGGTAAAAAATTGCAAACATATACTCAAGCTTTAAATTTGATATGATTATAAAATAGCCCTGCCTGTGCAAGTCAGTCTCAGATTTTCTTTTCTTAACATCTTTGTAGGCTATTATACGTCTTCTGATTATCAGTAGAAGTTAAGCTTTGATAAGTTAAGGGCCTACCTTATATATTCATTCCTTAATCATAATGAATATTTGTCTTAGCTTGCAATTGGCTTCACAGAACGAAATCTAATCTTCTCTTAATTAGTAGTTCATTGATTATTTCCTCGGTTGTTGGGGTCATTTCACGGTGAACATGTAGAAGAGCTAATCAATTCAGCCTAATTTTGCTTGTCGAGTTCCTGAGATATGTTTTCAGACGGCGAAGTGTTGAGAAAGAACGCTCACTTAATTTGTACAGATGGGAACAGGCAATATAATGTTGCCAAGATTTGCAACAACTTAGCTGGATGAACTATTGAATGACACAAAATGCATTGCGTCCAAAGCATTTTTTGGCACACTACCAGTTTCTTTGCGTGAAAAACGACGATACCACAGCCTTAGTTCTGTCACTAATGAATCCAAATACGTTGAGAGCCATGATTACTTGTGGAATGATCGCTTAGCTTTGCTTAGAGCTATTCTTGCCCCAACATCTTATAGCAAGAGATAACAATGTTTAGTTAAACTTACCACAACACCTTCCAGCGAGAGATAATCTGCTTACTGATTTTATCGATCCACTACATATACAATGCAGCAATTTATATAATTTATCATTTATATTCAATTATTTTAAACTTATGAATACTCAATTTGGTCTAATGTGTCCAATGATCATGTCTAAGGATGAACTGACCTATATACGTAAGTCTCTCTTTCTATCTCTATATATTTCTATTTTATATATATACATTAGTTAAACACACACACGCACACCCATTTTATATAGTTATATATATAGTACCCATAGAGCCTATGATAGCTGTCTTATATCCCTGTCCTATATCCGAAAATAATTGAATGATACATTGCGCTTGACACATTACAGGCTAAGTTCTGCTTCATTTACACCTTGGCATACGGTATCGGGCATACATCAAATCTATGCCACAGCTGTTACCTGGAGTCGGCGCGTATGCTGCACCCAGTGCACTGTGAGTGTCTGTTAGTCCAGGGGCACGGTCCCAAAATTATCCCAACTTATTCTGTAGGTTGTTGCTAAAAAATATTTTCAACTCTGCCAATGGGGAGGGGGGGTTTAACCCCCCCTCCCACAAAAAAACCCTTGACTACGCCACTGGTCGACTCTACCATCTTTGGTATTAATGTTTAGAATTGGAACGACCAGAGAGGCTGGTAGGCCTATAGGTGTAGGAACAGCCTAACAGGAAATGTGCTCAGTGGAATTTCAAACCTCTGCTAACTTAACTATGGGACATATGTGGGATAAACAAGACGAGACAATTGCACACCAACCGGCAGACACTTGTATGTTGAGGATTTTTGCCTTAACGTGTAAGTAGCGCCATAGTGGTGAACAAAATATATATAGTCAAAGATGATTTTGGTGGACATATTATCTAACGGGGAACTCTCTTGTTGAACACACTTCTCAATTAACACAAGTTGAGCGGTAATAATCGCAGCTGCCTGAGCGCAGAGAGTGTGATGTGGGTGTCGTTTATCCACTGGGGTTTAACGCACACACGAGGTCTAACCCGTAACACGATACACCAAAGTACAGCTGTTCATCCTAAAAATGCGGGCTTCGACGAGAGAAAGACTATAGGTAATGCATAATATTGAGGAATATGTCTGTAGAGGTTCACACGTTCTTCTTTAACCTGTTTGTTCTAGCTTAGCCACTAGGTAAACTGCTTTCGTCGGTGTTTTTTGATTGTCAAATACTGCGTAGCAGAGAAGGTCAACGTGAGTACGCTGGGTCTATATAGACGCACTCAATCTCTATTCATGCTGTGTACGTGAAGTTGTGCTATCGTTGAGGTACTCTGGTATGTTTAGGTGAGTCAATCAATCGTTCTTATGTCGACTGCCAAAACTATTTCGCATTGGCGTTTACATCGTAAGGTTAACCATGGATTTACATAGACCTAGTGACTCTTCGATGGACTCGGCTTCTCCATATCTCGAAGAGGAATAAGCTACGTTAAGCGGAGGTGAGTTGAAAAGTCTTGACCCCGTGGTCATCCGATGTCTCACATTCGGGAACACTGGACTGTGTTGGTGAGTTAGTCTTCTGGCTAAGCTCGCTTTTGCTGGCATTGGACCCATATGATACTCTTGCCTGTGACTTTAATAGTATACATTATGCAAACTGTACTAAAACGGGTTTGACGTCACAGTCGCAGGAACAGCTCTATGAGATTAATTAAATTCGCTACATTATTCAGTCAGATATAGTCAGTCACAGGCAGGGGCGAAGATCCCGAAAGTTGAGGGGGACAAGTTCCCCACCTTTTACAGAGAGTGGACAACTTATACTTGTATCCCCCTATTTTTTGCCCCTCTCATTGGATGTCCTCCCCACATGTCGCCGCCTCTGGTCACAGGTACAGCTTCATGAGGTATTAAAAATGCGCTATATTAATTGTCAGGATTATTGCATGCATAATAATTCATAACAAAAGAGGAGGAGATCAGTCTCTTGAACTAATCGTCGCAAGTATGCGTGGTATGCCTAGGCTGGGAAAACGACGTGGCAAGGTTGATTCATATCCATCTTCTTAATGATTGTGCTCAAGCACCGTGTTCATTGTCAAATTCACAAAGAGGCTCACGTGGAAGAGAACTCGAGAATAATTTCAGGACCAGGAATATACATGTATAATATTTGCAACGGAAACCTATTCTCTAAAAATGATAGAATAGAATGAAGATAGGTGTTGCTACTATTCGAATCTCAAATCTTTCGGTTGACAATCCAGTACTCTGACCACTAGGCTATTGCGCTCTGTGCATATATAATAAATTATTATCAAAGGTGAGATATTGACCGAAATTGTTTATTTGGTATTGATTAGGTTCCTGTTAACAAAGATGTCTTCAGAAATGGAGACGGATGTTTCTGGTGCTTTGGACGTCATAACAGAATGTCCTGCATGTTCCCAGTTGATGGGAGAAGCCAGCTGTCTGCCTTGTCTCCACACCTTCTGTCTCAAATGTCTTTACACCAGAACAACCAATGCAGCAGTCACCTGTCCAACCTGCGAAAAGACGTATCCATCGACGGATATCCGGCTGGACCACTTCCTCCAGGACATCATAGAGGAGGGTCTGTCGTCTAGCACTTCCGGCGGAAGGACCACTTGCGACTTTTGTGCCGACGATGACTTCGACTCGAGGGCTGGATCGAATGGAACTGGGTTCGAAACGCTAGCAAAGACCGCGGCGACTCTACACTGCCTCGACTGTCGTAGGAACCTTTGCGTTGACTGCGCCCGTGGTCACAGACGTCATTGCCAGAGTCACGTCATCGTCGGTCTCGATGACGTTCTCGTTCGTCGACGAAGTATCGCGAGATCTGTGGCGAGATGCAGCGAACACGTGGACGAGAGTTTAAAGATCTTCTGCAGCGACTGTCGAATTGTCGTCTGTGTCTTATGCTACGCGGAAGGACACAACACTCACCAGTGCAAGGACGTTGCGAAGGCGGCCAGTGACTTCCAACGCCAGTTGAGGGAGATTGGGACCTGGATGGATGTATGCAAAACGGGGATGTCCTCTGCACTGTCGGACCTCGAGAAGGAGTGGCGTCTGTTTGAGGAGAGTCTGAGAGACGCGCGGTCGAAGATTCGTGAGAAGGGTGAACAGATGAAGCGTTTGATAGATAGTCATATGATACGTTTGACGCAGGATTTGCAGGCTTTGAATCAAGAAAAGTGGACCGAGTTTGAATCGGAGAAGAAAGCTTTTAAGGTTCTTCTATTGGACGTGGATCGCCTGACAAAGTACAGCCTGGTTCTGACGGAGACTGGAAGTCCTTACCACATCGCCACCGCTTTCCATCGCCTGCAGGCGAAGGCCACAGAGCTCAAGGTCACCCGACCGGAGATGGACGGAATAGCGGGCCAACGCGTGCAGATAGTGTTCGCAGATCCTGATCCACTGGAGCGCATCCAGGGAGAAACGGAAGAGGTTCTCGGCAGGGTGTTGTTGTCCCAAATCTCTGACACTGTGGAAGGTGAACATAGCGATTCGCAAAACTATAAGATGCCATATTTTGATAATAATAATAATAATATTAATATTAATAATAAAGAGATAACACCAATTCGCAAAACAATAAGATGTTATATTATGATATTAATAATAATAGTAATAATATTAATAAAGATATAATAAAAATTATAATGATGATGATAATGACAATGATAATGATAGAAGTGGTTATGGCAGTGACAGTGGTAGTGATAATGCCTATAATAATTGTAGTGATGCTGATGATAACAGTATTAATAATATCAATAATGATGATGATGACGATGATCACGACCACGACGATGATGGTAATAGTGTTAATGATGATGATGATGACGATGACGACGAGAACGAAGATGATAATGATAGTGTCGATCTAACATAATAATATTAATCTTACTGTTTTTTCAGAGAGCGATTTAGAATCGTCGGCTTCTGAAGTGTCGACCAAAAGTCTATCGAGCAAAAGTCTGTCTAGCAAAAGTGTGTCAACCTTTGAAGGGTCCGTCAGAAGCATCAACGGAGAAGAAGCCGCAACCCGACTGATAGGCACCGTTGAAACTGACGGTCGAGGGGTGATGGGTGTGGCGATTCTTAACAAAAGACTCTACCTTGTCTGCGCCTGGACAAACACCATCTTCGTCCATGAAGCCGAACACCCCTTCAACAGAAATGAAACGATCCTAATCAAAGATCTTAAATGTCCCAACGACATGGTATCCTGTCCAGAAAACGATTGCGTCTACATCACCGACTCCGAACACGGGTGTGTCTGGAGGGTCAGCGATGCTGGTCAGTCCGATAGATGGGTGGGTAAGGCGGGTCAACCGTGGACGATATCTGTCCGTCGTGGGCGTGTCCTGCTACCCGCAGATGGTAAACCACCCCAGCTTAACATCTACGGGCCTGGCGGTGGGATCTTGTCTCGTATCCGACTTCCCACAGCTATTGAGTCCGTGCAACATGCGATCGAGTTGCGGAACGGTAACTTCATGGTTAGTCACGGACGCAACTCCGGTCGTTCGAGTCGGATATGCGAGTTATCGAAGACGGGTAACATTGTTCGAAGCTTTGACGGCATAGAGCGAAAGGGAGGACCGTCGAGCTCGGCGCTGGTGAAATGGCCGAAACATCTGGCGATCGGTGACGATGAGGAGACGATACTTGTTGCTGAGTTCTCCAATCACTACGTGTTACGTCTAAACCGCTCCCTGCAGCTTCACAAGATCCTTCTGTGCTGGGATGAAGATCGCATTGATGCCCCGACTAGACTGTGCTGGGTCCCGGGTACGGGACGCGTTCTCCTTACAGAACCCACTTGTGTTAAGATCTACGAGGTGCCAGATCTGCGGTCCAAGGCGTCAGGTGCAGCACTACTGACCCAGAGATCAGATCTCTACGATGTATCGAAGAAATAGAATCAACGATATCGACCTATTTCTGCTCCTACTCAGTCCGCCATAGTCTATCGGTTGATTTACGAGAGTAGCCTTACTTTTGATTGTTACCCCAGACAGATCGTCTGTCGACCTTAGGACTACACTTACGGAGTGGTGTGTATTCTAAATATGTATGTAGCATACATCTGACCGAGTTCTCACAACATTATGCCTAGTATTGGGCTCTATTGTGCCGATGATTCGAGAAGATTGGCTTCAAATACAGCAATAGCCTATAACGACAACAACCTCCACTGACTTTTAAGACTAGTTTAGGTGTTGTTACGATTAGCTGCCAAACGAGTACTAAGACTGCTAGCCTATAGCGTGTGACCTCCATGTGTATACTTTTCATTGGCGCCTCAGACTCGTTTGTGTAGGCTCGTCTGAGACCACATCTGAATGGGTCTCTTGAAGGTTGGCTGCTTCAATTTACTTAAAAAAAATATATAATTTATACTAGAGCTAAGAAAAGTCTCAAGTTGATGGCCTTGCGATGACTTAACTGAAACTTCCTGATGGTTGAGAATGAAACAATAGAAGCTGAAGTGAATGCTTATAGACAGCTGATGACGAAAGTCTTGGCTGTATAATGTCTCGAACACCTAAGCAATGTGCATTGAATCTTAAGTTATTTTCTATAAGACTTGATCGTTGCATAGCTTTTCGTGAAGTTCAATTGAGAATTAGGCTCCTGTCTTACCTTTAGGAGCTTTCAATGATCTAGCAAACAACCATTGTGAATTCAGATTAGACAAACATCTCTTACAGTGACGACTATCTCTAATCGAGTGCCTTCATATGTAATTCCGCGTTGTGTCTACATCTATATATGCCATTGCATACATAATTATGAGTGAATGTTAGCGTATAGGCCTACATGTGTGCAGAAGTGTCTTCTCTCTGTCTGCCTGTAACATTTTTTTCACATTTTGACGCATGTGCGTATTTGAGTGTATAGGTCATGTGTGTGATAAGATATATCCACAGGTATGCATGTGTCTTTGTTTCTATTGATCTATGTATGAATTTCTATTGCAAAGATCTATTACACACCTCCTCGCTGTGCTTTAAAGCCTTCTATACTGAAGCACGTGCGTTTCACATCACAAGCCCACAGCTTTTCTGGGGTCTATTAACCAGTTTTCCATTGTCCAGCGTGTTACTAACATTTTTATCTGGAATTTTGTCCTGTTTTCCCCGTTTTCTGTACCTGTTTTACGAATTTTTGTCCAGTTAGATTTCTGAGTCTTACAAACTTATTTGCGTAATGTAACAAGCGATTTATAAGCACTGTTTCCGATGATTTTGTGTCCAAAGAATGATTACCTCAGATTTGACATTGAACACTGTGATTAACACACTTGTGTGCGTTGTTCCTGCCAACTCTAGAGTTGACCCTAGTCCTTAATTCGCTACACGGATTGATGGTTAAATTACCTAAAGTGATAGCACCTTGCATGACTGCCGACAGTTAAATTTGACTCCTGTAATGGCTCGTCATCATCCGTTTATATTGTACTTGTTGTGATAATATGGCCTTTTAGTTTGAAATTGGATGATATTATATTGTATCAAGGCAGTTCTGAAAATTCGATTCGATGTGCCGTTTGTTGAAACACTACCTGCAACAATGCATGAAAAAAAAGAAAGAGGACATAAGATAATGGTGATTTTCAACAGTGGTCCACATGGTAGGTAAAGGAAGGGCGTCAGGAAACGGGGTTAACCTGTGTTACCATGAACACATTTTATGCGGATTTTTATAATAGACAAAATATTTATATGAACCTGAAAATCTGTCTAAACTGACTGAGTGTTGACTGCTTCTAAGGTTACTAAATATTGATGGCTAAACTAATGAGTGTTGGTTACTTCTAAACAATCTGAGTATTGGTTGTTTCTAAGATAAACTGAGTATTGGTGACTTCTAAACTCAGTATTGTCAAAATTAGCTTAGTAATTTGTATCATCTAAACTGAGGATAGATAGATAGATAGATAGATAGATAGATAGATAGATAGCTTATTCATGCCAGATGGCAGGCCATTCGGTTATCCTGGTCCTCTCGGAAAATATACTAATGACTAATGAACAACAACAACAACGATAATAATAACAATGGTAACAGCAGATTCATAATAACGGTGCATAAATATGAAAACGATCATAGCAAGTTGCTATGATTGTATTTTATTTGCATTTTCCAACATATTCAAACTAAAAAATGTTTCTGCTGTCTTCTTGTACATGTATATAATATTACACCCACAGACAGGATTGAACGTTTATGATGCGTTATCAATTAATGGATTCAAACGAAAGCTATAATTAGATCATCATCAAATATTTAATTACGACAGGTAAGGAAATAATTATGAAGAGCTCGTACTTTAGATCAACCGAGTTTCTTTACGCATCCAAACGCGGTTGACGATAGCCAGAACTAATGTGTTTGTAAGTTTCTAAAATGTGAGCAATTTCCTCCAACCGTGTAAAACGTGTAAAGCGCTGACCTGGTCCTATTTACACGTTGCTCTAATTATCTCTACTCAAATGACGAGCTTATCCGTTGAATCAACATATTATGCTGTATCTTATTTTATCACGAGCCCTATCTATTGCGTTATGTTGTCTGTTACCGTCCATCGACGTAACCTATCTGATAAACATATATTCAGTTCTATAACATGATGATAAACAGTTGTACTTTATATTGCCTCTCTTTCAAGCTTTTCAGAATGCTCACACGATCCTACGGCATCGCATAGTTTAGCTCTGAACAATTATACAAAAATACCCTGCTCGAGGCCCCAACACAGACAGCAACCACCATAATTGGAAGAGATGCGAAATGTAGGCCTACTGACAACCTTACATGCTCAACACCCTGACCAATCGATTTTCATAGCTAATTTTACGGTAATATGTCTTCAAATGACCTAAGCCACAGCCTATCTGCTCTTAGCATTACCTTCTGATTTTACTCCATCTTACTTTGCTCTACGTTTCACCTCACCTTGGCTCATCTTATCCCAAAATGATAAAATATAAAGAACAAGGATAGCGAGGAAGACGACTACAAACTGCAACAACATTTCATGTATTAAACACATAAATTATAAAATGAAGAAATACTTGTTCTGCTTCTATATCTATGTATATTTCTGTTGCTCAATATACTAAGTTGACTAGCGTCACTATGTTGTCTTCTTGAGCGCTGTACATATGCTGAAATATACTTCAATATGTCAAGCCGATTTTTTTCCGAGTTTTCAGTCAGGCCAGCTTACGGTAAGACAACTAATTTGATTTATGAAATATAGACAACAACTATTTGAACGAAGACGAATACATTCATCAGTTCGATATCTTTGTATCGATACTCAAGGACACAGAGGCAGTAGCCCTGGGACAGATAATTGCGTTCAATATATAAGAACATTTACATCCTTACAGTCAAGGTCTTAGGAAGATGACCCAAAGTCAAAGACCACAAGTTAATTAAGGCAAACAATTTGAAGGCAACATCTCGCCATCTCTGCCAAACCCTGACTCATGATTATATGGTTCGTTTAATAGGAAACACAACAAGTTCCCCGTCTGCGCAAGTGGATGGTGTCACGGATCTGCTCAGATAGCTCATATATTAATGCTCTCTGGGTAAAAGAATAATATTATGCCTATTACAACAGTGTAACTGTACAGTCCGTGCTCATAACACGCACGCTCAAATTTCCTGGGAAACGAATCGATCAAGATGTAGAGTCGCTGCTCTTGGAACTCATACCATTATGCGACACCCCATTTCAATCGAATGGTATCGCTTCCACTGCCTCAGCTCACGTGCACTCAAGCTACCCAGTCCCCGCAGATACGAACAGTGTGACCCCACTTGCCCTGCTGTTGTGACTCATATTAAACCTCCCCAGACGAAGTAATTGCATTATTGAATCTCACACAGAACTCATATTTCGAAGAGATTGATGCAGGACTTCGAGGTTCGGCGCTGACCAGTGAACAGCTTCGCAAGGACTTTCTCCCTGGCCGCCAGAAGGCAGCAGGTGTCCGAGTTCTGCCTGTGCTCCATTGACTCGTTCCTCTCCAAAGGCATCCACCGTCGTGGTGTCCTCAACGGTGAACAGGTGACGCCTCTGGTAAGCAGCAGTTGCTGGCGCCTTTGTAGGGAAACGAGACGCACCTGGTGAAGAACGCCGACGAAGAGATCGTCGATTTGATGATCGATGGCAGCAGACACTTCGATGTATTTACAATCGTAAGTCTTGGCAGTTGACTTTCCCTCTGAAAATACGACAGGACAATAGGACTCTTCAGCACAACAACTTAGAGCTGAATATTGAGATAGGCCTGTTTCTTGAAAGGACTCTAGATCGACAGAAGGTTTCCATGGCAGAGATGAACCATGACACGAGGGACTATTATTGCCAGTCACAATGGCTATGATATTCAATAGTAAATAAAAGCAAGAAAAACAATGCAATAACAACAACAGCAGCAACAACAACAGCAATAATAATAATAATAATAATAATAATAAAACTGAAAATAATAATAATGAAAATAATACAAACAGCAGTAATAATGATGATGTTCTTGTTTCCGATGACTATTCAGACGCGATTACCTGTTCTCTATTTTTTAAATTAAATATCATAATTATAAGGAATTACCCCGGAAACAAACAGGGCCTAATCTAGGATCCTCTTTCAGCCTGCAACTATACTCAGTAACGGAAGTAACTCATACTCAGCGTGTCCAGACAAAGAATGTCCTTACTCATACAACTCATACGTAATTTAAATCAGACAAGAGGTCAATATATCGGATAGTGTAAGATTACATTAGATCCGATTGTGCAATGCATAAACCAGATCAGACTGAGCCACCTTGTTCTGAGATGACCCTCGTCCGCACCAGGTCCACTTTGTTGGCGACGAGGATGATGGCCACCTGGTGACCGGTCTCGTCATTACGCAGCTCATACAGACGGTCAATGGCCAACTCGTAGGACTTCCGGTCTTCAACGGAATAGACGATGACGATTCCAGTGACGTTATCGTCTGACGTCATCGCGCAATCGGCCTGTGTTAAGATGCAGATCAGAGTCTGGTTATTGAGTGTATGTGTCTATATGTATTTGT
The DNA here is from genome assembly GCA_959347315.1 of Bimastos eiseni. NCBI lineage: Eukaryota > Metazoa > Annelida > Clitellata > Crassiclitellata > Lumbricidae > Bimastos > Bimastos eiseni. Next base: position 37,876,765 of record OY365810.1, read on the forward strand.
GTGTGTGTGTGTGTGTGTGTGTGTTTGTCCGCATTCATATGATTTGCCCCTAACAACACGCCTCTTTTCTCTCTGTCTCTGTCTCTATCTCTATCTGTCTCTCTCTCTTTGTGCGTGTATGTGTAGGCGTGTGTGTATGCTTTGGCTTTATTCCTGCCATTTGCTCCTAACAACACGCCTCTTTTCTACAGTTCCTGGATACGCATGTGTGTATGTATGTATGTATGTATGTATGTATGTATGTATGTATGTATGTATGTATGTATGTATTTATGTATTTATGTACATATGCATTCATTTACGCATGTGTGGGTGCAAGGAGGTACTTTGTGAATGCACACAATAAACGGATAAAAAGAAAACCTCTAGAAATAATATAATAATCTCTCCCATAATTTATACATTTTAATCAAATATGGCAAAACTTCAGTTTAATGATTATGAAGAGCATGTTTTTCATTTACTAGTCATAATGTGTGCCAAAACTGTCCTCCTTCGGCCTCAACATACGCGCCAAGACGCGCTCGCAGTTGAGTAATTGGTGCATCAATTACTTCATCAAATTTGTCCCATGTGCAAAACTTTTCTATAACACGTTTTTCCATAAAATCTGGGTAGTGATGCAGTAATAAGTTTACAAGACGACGGGACGCGACGTCAGAAAACTGCGTCGACGTATCATACATGTATACATGGGATGAATTTGATCAAGTTGTAATCGATGCAGCATTTACTCAATTGCAAGCGCATCTTGGCGTGTGTGTTGAGGCCGAAGGAGGACCTTTCGAACACACATTACATAAAGCTACAAAGAGGATGAATATTTGTGTAACTATGTATCTGACTATGTTTCTATCTTCCAAAACAACTTTTGATCCACTTGACCGATTATTCCCAAAATTTGTACGATTACTTCTTACCACCCCATAACGAATACAGGGGGTTCGCGATCACAAAACCTTACCCATTCCCCTAAAATTTCACCTCTAAAGTGTCGAATCGAGCTAAATTATCATTTATTCGCTATTTACGAAACGCAGAATAATTGGTATGCGTGACGTTGCAGTATTTTGAAATAGCTGATATCTAATAGGCTAAGGTAATAATGCAAACAATTCTATAGGTCTACGGTGTTATAAATTGCCCGTTGTTGTCTTGTGATGACTTTGTCCAGCTAACACGAAGAAGCAATGTTCAACACATTTAAGAATTGCAAAGCTACCTTACTTCGACCCGGGCAAATCAGAGGGTCATTCAAACATCGAGTGGGGTTCTTATTCAAAAGCGCTGCGTCAAATCAGAAGTTTGTGCAAATAGTCTGTGTAAATGCCACATAATATTTAAAACTGGCGTCCCGTTCAAACGCGGCGCTATGCGTCAATCACGATAATGCAACTGACGCAGACAATTGTATGAGTTGCGACGGTGTCATAAATTGCCCGTTTTTCTCTTATAATGTTTTTCAACTAGCATCGGCAAACAATGTTAAACACATTTCATAATTTTAAGGCTACCTTACATTATGTCGACTCGGGCAACGCCGGGTGCTTCAGCTAGTAACTAACAAATGTTAGATATGCGCTTCATTATCATTAAGCTGAAGCTTTGCCGAAATTATTTGAATAAAATGTATAAATTATTGGAGAAATTATTATAGCATTTCTAGAGTTTCGCATTTTATCCGTTCACCTTGTATATGCGTGTATGTTTGTATGCATGTTTGTATGTATAAATCTAATACTTGGATGAATTTGATACTTGTATGAGTTTTGTCGCTCGGTCAGCGATAGAGAATCACATTAGTGCTTATGGGCACTCATCGACAATGTACTTAGACTACGATGACTGTTGAAAAGTGCTTTCCCATCGCACCTGTCAATAAAAATGGTTCGTGATAGCTTTTCGTTGTAATGATCTGGACAGAATGAATGACAATGGTGAAGCTACAGAAGTACAGATTCTTAAATACGGCACTCTTTATCTGCAAATAATATGAATTTTGTTTAAGAACAATGCATCAAATACGTTATTGCACGATACATTGTTTGGTTGCCGTCTTATCGATTCAACCAGATGTTCTTCGAATGTTTAGAGTTCACACATCCTAGGAGCTGTTTATTGAACGCATTTTGTCATTGGCTACAGCAAAAACTGGAGATTGATCGGTTAGAGCAGTCGCAATGTAACGCCCACAATACGGTCTCAATTCTCCTTTTTAAAGAAGACGGTCACTTCGTAACATATGGGACGTGAGTAATACTTTGTTTACAATTGCTCAGCAGCATTGATGCTTGGCCAATATATGGAGCTTAGTACTCAATAATAATAATAATAATAATAATAATAATAATAATAATAATAATAATAATAATAATAATAATAATAATATAATAATAATAATAATATAAAAAAAATAATAATAATAATTATAATAAAGATAGTTGTTGCAGTTATTGTTGTTGTTGTCGTCGTTGTGGTTGTTGTTGTTATTATTGTTGTAGTTGTTGTTATCATTATTTTATGGCAAATCATCTTCCAGAATTGAGATGGTGCATTTCATCTGTCCCTGGAGATCGACGTGAAACTAATTTCCTTTCCAATCGTCATTCCATCTGTGTCTAGCGCCTCTGCATTTAGAGGAAGATCTACATTTCCGGATTGTTGTGCAGCCCCTAGGACGAGACCTGAGCTCTAGGAGATTAACTTTCCCCTCCTCACAGAATTATTGTCCCTATGGCAAAATTTCTTCCTCGTGTAATGATGACTATGATGCTGATGATGATAATAATAGTAGTAGTAATAATAATAATAATAATAATAATAATAATAATAATAGTAATAATAATAATAATAAGCCCTTTTGCGTCGACGCTCTCTTGACATTGGTGACACAAATGTGGCTCGCAGAGCGTCGTTCCTAGCCTCAACCCGGCTGCCAGTCGTACATCCTCGTTTGAGAGGCGCAGGCCTAGGGCAGTCACAGGGGGCGCTAGCATCCAGTCTCCAGAATGAGGTGCTCGTGAGACCAGCAGACGAGCACGGTTACATGGATTGTTATTGGACTCCAGCAGACCTTTCCATGCCTTGTCTGTGAATCGGAGGTCCCATTCTTTCTGGGGATGACTCGCTGCTCCTGTTGGTGGTTCTGCATCTGTCAGGGTCTTCCAAGCGTTGAGTGCTGAACTCGCAAGTTCATATGGTTCCTCAGCAGACTCTGTTGGTAGGATGCATGCCTGGAGTTCGCTTGTACTAGCAGCAGAAGCCAGAAAGGCAGAAAGTGCCAGCGTAGATGCACAACGAACTCCCAGACCGCCATCTCTCACCGGCAAAGAAGCCTGGAGCCAGCGGTCATTGTCAAGGTCCACATTTAAAATGGTTGACAGTCCTTCTCTCAGCAGCTGATCAAACCGAGCCAAGCCCGGGCAATCAGCGCAGACGGCTGTGCGCAGACTGTACAAGAGCTTCGGTACACTTAGACGGTTTCTCAGCAGAACCAGAGCGTCATGTGCATGGGATGTGACAGTGCCCGACACCTACGCCAAGTCACATCTTGTCGACACATCTATCAGAGCTGGCGAAGCAGTCGAACGCGCAGCTAAGACGAAGAGGGCCAAGTATTCCACCATAACCAACACCCACGACTTCGTAGCCCTCTCCTTGGAATCCGGCGGCGCTTGGAGCAGTGAAGGACTGCAGTTCATCTCAGAGTTGGGTAGTCGAACGAGTGCTGCAACCCACGATCCAATGGAGACGTCATTTCTGTTCCAACGTATCTCAGTTGTTCTTCAGCGTGGGATCGCAGCCTGCCTCTTCGGGACATTGCCAACGCTCACTTAGCTCATCATGGGCGATAACAGCATAATGTGAAACATATATAATAATAATAATAATAATAATAATAATAATAATAATAATAATAATAATCAAAATAACATTAATAATACTAATAATGTTATTTTTAATGATGGTAATAATGATAATAAAAAAATAAAAATAATAATGATGATGATAATAATAATAGTAATAATAATTATTATTATTACTATTATTATAAAAGCGTAGAGTGACTGTTGTACATGCATAATAATATTATTATTAATAATAGTAATAACAATAATGATAATAATGATAATAATGATAATAACTGACTTGAATTAGGGTAATCTTTGGGGATTCATTAGATTAAGATCCGTTGATATTGCTTAAGCGCAGTGAACGTGTTTTAATCGCTGTGGGTGTAGCTGGAATATAGATGAATGATTCTGTCACAAAAGTTGTCGTTAAAGCGCTATGAATTTCTTGCTAAAGTTGGATGACTTACTGATGTCTTTTGCTTATGCACTAACGTATGCTGCTCAGACGTCTCAGACGCTGCTTGAGCACCTTGCCCTTAATCGAATGGCGCTTGATAAATTGAGTTTGGTGATTTGGGTCTGTCAGACTTCTTATCACCCGTTCATCTAGGCACCTCCATAAATCTTGAGTACTGCTTTCGACTAGACGGTCTGCCGTTGGTCAGCTTCTGCTGAAGCGCCTCTGGTGAATGGGAGAGTGTTGACATACACTCCTGCGCCTGTTTGCCTATGGGCTTTTACGTGTAAAGACTTTGCCGACCCTCCTACGCTCTATGGTCAATGCATTTCAAAGGGCGATGGTCATAGATAATTCGATTTATCTGGGCAACAGCTGACAAACACGCCTCTGTCAATTGCGCTGATCCGACTTAGAAATACATGCAATACAAACGGCGTACAATGTATTAAGCAATGCTCCTTGATATGCTTTATATTACTGTGTTTGTTGCCTATAAAATGTACGCATACACAATTACACACGTACACATGTTGCACTCGCCTCTGGCCTGCATACGTTTACAAAATGGTTTGAACGCACTTGCTCAGATTAACTAGATAGTCAAAGGTACAGCCATTTTGAGAGTCACCTAACATGTGCTCTGTGACTCGTCCTAAAAAATACATGGATATATAATATTATGTGCATAGATGTGACGAGTATTTTTGAATGCGGGTATATTTTGTGATACTTAACATTAAGATAAAATAGCGTGCGAGCGTGTGATAGTGATTTGAAGAATAGATGAAATAATAGATAAAGCAATAGATACTATAATAGATTAAAAATAGATTATATAATAAATCAAAGAATTGATAAATTAATACATCAAATATGAGGCAATATATAAAATAGTAGTTGAAATAATAGATAAAGTAATAGATGAAATAGTAGTCGAAGTAATAGATGAGATATTAGATGAGATATTAGATGAGATATTAGATGAGATAATAGACGAAATAGTAGACGAAATTATAGATCAAAGAATTGATAAAAAAATATACCAAACATAGATCAGACTTCACGCATAGGGAACATAGACCTTTATGTACACTTTTGAGACAATTATCGCCTATCAAGAGTCTCTCTAACGCATCGGCACACATAGTTATCTGACTGATCTATAAGATAGTGAGCGTGAAGCTGATTAGGCAATGAAAGATCTGGTATATGGAAGCTGAAGACGAGCAAGCAGTTGAAAATTGCACCAGATGCAGTCACAGTTGGGGTATCCCAGGAAATTCCTGCCTACCATTGGGTTTCGGTTGAATAAAGACAAAATTTTAGGAATTTCTATTGGTTGTCGCAAATAAATTATATGTTACAACTAGGAACACAGTCACTGGATCTTTTCACTCATTCATTCATTTCCGAAATTTGATACCACCCTTCTTCCAACATCTTTTTGCTCAGAAGTGCATACACACGCCTCAACGGTGCAATTGCAGTTGTACTGCAGAGCAATGGTGTCAAATGACTTGCTCAAGGTTAGGACGAGGGTCGAACCCAAGCGCTCTGCACACACTGAACGTTACGGCCTGACCGCTCTAACCGATCGGCCACTGTGCCACACCATTTTCTATTCAGAGTTTTCAATGGACATAGTATTGCATTGAAAGCTTCCACTCTCTTCACGTCTCGGGAGCGTTGCTTTGTCACGCGCATCTATTATGGGCTGTCTGCATTCCGCATCTAACTCGACTATCAATGAAAAAGACAAGCGGAATTAGAAAATATCTGTCAATAAACTACCATATTCCTTTGAGTCTCTTGCACTTTGAGTGAAATATCTGCAGAAATGATAATAATAATAACAATAATAATAATAATAATAATAATAATAATTATAATAATAATAATAAAAATAATAATAATAATGATAATAATAATAATAACAATTAATAATACCTAGGGCAAAAAAATAATAGTAATAGCAATAACTACACAAAAGTTGAAGATGATGTTCGGTGTATCTTAAAAGGAATAATAATAATAATAATAATAATAATAATAATAATAATAATAATAATAATAATAATAATAATAATAATAACGCTTGGAAGACCCTGACAGATGCAGAACTACCAACAGGAGCAGCGAGTCATCGCCAGAAAGAATGGGACCTCCGATTCACAGACAAGGCATGGAAAGGTCTGCTGGAGTCCAATAACAATCGATGCGACCGTGCTCGCCTGCTGGCCTCACGAGCACCTCATTCTGGAGACTGGATGCTAGCGCCCCCTGTGACTGCCCTAGGTCTGCGCCTCTCGAACGAGGATGTACGACTGGCAGCCGGGTTGAGGCTAGGAACGACGCTCTGCGAGCCACATTTGTGTCACCAATGTCAAGAGAGCGTCGACGCAAAAGGGCTCCATGGACTAATTTGTAGAAGAGGCAGCGGAAAACATCAACGACATAGCATGTTGAACGATGTCATCTGGAGAGCTCTTGGCAGAGCGAAGATTCCAGCGCAAAAGGAACCTCTCGGCTTGCTAAGAGAAGATGGAAAGCGACCGGACGGCGTGACGCTCATTCCTTGAACACGTGGTCGATGTCTGGCATGGGATGTGACAGTGCCCGACACCTACGCCAAGTCACATCCTGTCGACACATCTGTCAGAGCTGGCGAAGCAGCCAAACGCGCAGCTAAGACGAAGAGGGCCAAGTATTCCACCATGACAAACACCCACGACTTCGTAGCCCTCTCCTTGGAATCCGGCGGTTCAACACGGTGGCTTTCCATGGAACCATGTCAAGGCTCCAAGTATCTGTTAAGCGACCCACCCGGTGGCCCGAGGACAGAGCTGATGTCAACGTCAATGTTGAACAATAATAATAATAATAATGATGATAATAATAATAATAATAATAATAATAATAATAATAATAATAATAATAATAATAATAATATAAATAATAATATAATATGATAATAATGATAATGATTATGATAATGATAATAATAATATAAATAATAATAATTACTAACAATATATAAAAAACCGATAATAATAATAATAGTCATAATAATAATAGTACTAATAATAACAGTAATAATAATAATAATAATAATAATTTCTGTCTGAGACTGGACGCCGACTTTCGACAACTACCGGTGACACCCGAGAGACAAACTTCCTTTTCCAGAACTTGTCGGCATTGATCCACCGTTTCAATGCGGTGGCTTTTCAGGGCACTATGTCAAGATTACAATCCACTGACAAGCGGCGACCCAGATGGCCTGATGACAGATCCGTTGGCAATGCCAATGATGAATAACACTATATGTGACATAATAATAACAATAATAATAATAATAATGAATTTCTTATAATAATAATACTAATTATAATAATAATAATAATAACAACAACAAAAATAAACAATAATAATATCGGCGAGCTAAATTTGGATGCCCCTTATAATCTTGATACCCTGAAGGTTCGAAGGGTCTGGTACCCTGCACAGAACTAATAAAACATCGTCGTTGAAAGCGTCCGTGTGTTGACGCTCGAGATATCATCATCCCACACTGTACTTCAGCAACGCATAACAGCCTGCTTCCAAACGTCCTATTGTATGTCCTTTTCTCTGTCCTGCTACCTATCAGTTCGTTAGTCCGACTCTCCCACTCTTTCTGCATCCTTCTTTTGTCCTCAAATTCCTTGGTTTGGAAAGACCAATAGGACAATAGGAACAATAGGACTTAGAGGCAGTAGGACAGGTCACAGGACGCACTTTCCAGTGCGTCCTGTGAGCTGTCCTGCTACCTCTTAGTTTGTTTGTCCCACTGACAAATAGTATGTTTCTCTGCCTATTAGTCTGTCTGAGTGTTTGTCCATCCTATTGCTTGTGTTTCTGGTTGTCCTTCTGCCCATCCGTGTCTCCCTCTGCCCATTAGTCTGTCTGTGTGTCTATCCGTTCTGTTCTGTTCGTCCACCTGTCTGACCGTCCACCAATGAATCTGCCTGAGTGTCCGTCCGTCCTATCTTATGTCCTTCTGGTTGTCCTTCTGTCAATGAGTCTAACCCTCTGCCCCTCGGTCTGTCTGTTCTATTTTGTTCGTCCCTCTCTCTCAACATCTGTTCCCTTGTCCGTCCGTTCATTCACCCCTCCCCATATCCCTTGACCCATCTGTGTATTGTCCTGTTCGTCGGTTCGTCTATAGTGATATTTATGGTTCGTTTGGTCAGCGCAGAGGCGGCTGACGATGAACTCTTGAGACGATCCACTCTAGGCGTCTGTCACTGGCACCGCAGCCACACCATGTCACCAACCCGTCAACAATCGATTCCTCACAGAATTCAGTGACCACAAAACGACATTCATCTATCGTATACACTTGAATATAATTATGTATATGCAGTGGATTTTTTATAGAAAAAATGTGCCTGAACGCATCTGCATTGTCGAAAGAAATAACGCTAGAATTAGCCACCAAACAAAATAAATATGTATGACACAACGATCACGATTTATTAGGCAACCTATAAATAAAAAGACGTTGTTGTTGCTAAATTTTAGAATGTAAAAATTAGATCATAAGATTTTATATCAAATTCTAGAGTTTTTGCACAACCAATAGGCCTATTTTATATTTTAGCGATTTAAAAAAGTGCCGGAACAAAGTTCCGATGCGTACCGCCAAAAAAACTGTATATGTGTGTAATACTGTGTGCATAATATGCATGCATATTTAGATGTATGCATGCACGATTGTATGTATCGAATGCATAAACGGATATTTATACTCATCTGCATATTCGCATTGGAAGCATAATTTGTATTTATCTATATATTTGTCAACCGACCTAATTATTAATTAATAATTAATTAATGCGTATTAATTATACCTAATTATACCTAATTATACCTAATGACTGTACCTAATTAACCCGATTTACCTCTGTTGCCCATAAATATTGGGCGCTAAAAATCACGATGCTAAGATTTAAATTACCTCGATGGCTGTAAGGTCGTTGAGGACGACATTGGCCTCATCTCCCCCCAGAATCAGAGGAGACGGACTCTTCTGTCTTGGACAGCAACTGGCGCCCTCTGCTGTAACAATAAACAGTTCCAGATAAGCGAAAAGCCGTCTGATTAAAAATGTATGAGGTTGTCCAGTGCGATGAACCTTTATTTCTCTGATACGGGGAAAATCTCACGGCGTCGGGAAATGAATTCCCAGTGTGGTTTGTATTATAAAAAATTATGTAATGTGTATATGAATGCATTTGCGCAAGTATGCATTTAAGTATGCTTGTAAGTATGAGACGTGTTATCTATTTTTTCGGTTTCTGATTTGAAGTTTAAGAATATACGCCTAATAAAAAGTCATTGCAAATGTCCAGCTTTTTAAATTCCGGGAAAAACGATGTAGAAGCTTTCGCAGAATTGGACAGAAAACTAAGTACATCAACAATGCAAAAAGATGCTGCAATTAAAAAAACTTGCGAATAACAGTTGTTTTTGAGAAACTTTTACTGTTCTGTTTTTAGGCTAGTTACTAACATTCTATTAAATTAAATTTATCTGTTTTTTTGTATTTTTCTGTAATTTTTCTGTAATTTTTCTGTATTTAATTATTATAATTAATTCCTAAATTATCTTTAAAAAAAATGCGCCGACGATTACTGTAAGTAGGCTTATTCCAGCATTAAAATTTTTTTATATTTATTGCCTCAAGTAAAAACTCCAGCAGTCTTATAGTTTTCTAAATAAAAGCTGTTTGATTAACGTAGTGATTGGATGAGACGAATATAGGCCTACGGAAGGCATTATGTTGTTAAGCTTGTTGATACTCTCTTATGTTAGGTTAATTGGTGGTACATAAAAGCCGTGAAATGTCCAGATTTACTGACTATACATGAAGACACGCATCGACGACTTATTTGGCGCAGATTTGTTTGTATATCAAAAGTCGAAATGATCGGCTAATAGGCAATGGAGACTTGTATGCGAGTGTAATTTCTTAATTATTTCCCTTTTCGTTTACATTTTCACAGACTTCTGTTATTTATGCATGGTTATTTATTTTACACACACACGCCCCATCTACCTACACCTAAACACACACATTTACACGCACGCACACACACCCATACACATTGCTCTATCCACTATTCAGTGTCTAATGACGCATTGGCCTAGCACAGATATCAATTGGACGTGAAGTTGGACTAACTCTCGACTACAGTAAAATTGGCCCTAATAAATGAACTTGCAGCTCAGAAAGCAAAGAAGATAATTCTCTTTCTGGGAATAAGCATCATCATTATGCATTATGCTGTCATGCACCAGTTTAGTTAAATTATATTTGTTGAAGCTTAATTATTAACATTCTACTAAATTAAACTGATTAGCAAGGAAAACAACTTGACTTGTGTCCTGGGCCCCGTGCAGTATATACTCTGCACCGGTTCCGCAACTTCCTTAGCCTGATACAACAAGGACCAACTATTAACGAGCGTGTTCGTTAAAATGTTCATGAATATAGTGCGGATTTTTTAAGGAGATGATTATAATTATCTGGATATGTCAAACTATAATCCGGCCAAGCTCAGAGTGCTACACCGTTGAAACTTCGTCTAACCATTGATGAGCCTTCTCAGTAGGTCTACAAACAGCACAATTACTGACACACCATTTGGAGACCGGAGATAATATTATGATGAAAGTTTTCTGGAAGTAGGATATACGACAGGTAGTTTTCGTTGAGTTTATATTTCAAGCAACCTGTTGATTCCTCAAGTCATTACACCAGAAGAATGATGAAAAATTCTGCTAAGAACTCAACTCTAAACTACTTTTGGAAAAGCATTTTGGAGATACGACCAGATATTTCTCCTACTACGATGTGTCTGTTATGTTTTGAGCTATGCCAAAACGTTAGTTTAAGAACCCATATTCATTCAGTTGAAAGCACGTGTGCGCCTACAGATTGGAAGCTGATAGGACGTCACCATAAAAGAAGGTCAAGAACGAGAAGAGAGATAACTATGCACAGTAACAAGAACAAGCACAAGAGCAAGAAGACGGACAAGAACAAATAGAGTAACAACAAGAAGTACAGGAAGAGAAAGCAAAGTAAGAAGATGAACAAGAAGAAGGAAGAAAGGAAGAAAAAGAAATTGAAAATAGAGCTAGAGGAACTCAAACAAGATAAAGAAGATGGTAGAGAAGACGATAAAAAGGTAGAAAAGTTAAAAGAAGAATGCATAAGAGAAGGTGAGTAAGAAGAAACGAAGAGAACAAAGAAGAAAAGAAGAAACTGGAAGGTGAAGAGATGAGGAGGTAAAGAAGAAGAAATGCAGTCCACTAAGCCAACTCTGTAAGAAAACCATGAATAAAACATTAATCTTCAGCCGTAAAACTGACAATTTATCCGATGCAACCGTCCTTCTTCGCATGTCCGATTCCGGAGGCGTCGCTTTTGTGGCTGTAATACATCAACCGAGTTTCCCTGAAGTAAACGGAGCAACATCATTCCCCAGACTGTCGAGAATAATCAAAGTATTCGGGCAGATTTAAGTCCTCGCCATAAACTAATTGGCAACGACGAAGTCACAAAATATGAGTCAAAGGTTTCCACGTTTTAATTGGACTCGACTCGACGACTTATTTGACGATGTTGACAGTTCGATAACAGTTGGAAATGTCACCGAGTCTCTCTGATCTACAATTCACTTAGTGTTAACTCCTGCCATACATATAAGTATATATATCCATACATGCATATATATAATGTATGACTTTGTTTTTATATCATTGTATGTATGTTCATGCTTGCGTACATGTATGTGTGCAACTGCTCATTCATGCATATATTATACGTATGAATACATGCATGTATGTAGGCATGTACGTGTGATTATGGCACCAAATAAAGCGCTATTTCTTTTATTCTTAATTTGTGTGCCAAGCGGATTCTGACTGTTATAGAATATAACGACTGTGGCAAAAAGTAGACATTTTACCTTATTGACATTAGTGTCTTATGTACTAATGTCTTGTGAGCACGAATGAACACAAGATGGCAGGCAAGTTGGCAACGCTGCTGGTTTGAGCAGAGTGAAGCTCGTACTGTATCATATATAAACCGAATTATGGCAATGTAGCATGACGGAATCGATTCGATGTATTTGCCAATGTTGTGGTTTAAATGTCAAGTTCCGTTACGAAATCCGTTTCTCAGCTCGCTCAGAGGTTGGTGCATTTCACAAGCCAGGGTTATACATTTAGGGAAATGGTGGACAATGTAGCTGAAACGATCTCTAATGTGTGTGCTTTGCTGGTACTAGTGAAACGAAAGCATTTGCAGATTTTGTGTGAAAGTTCATCATGTACTGGATTTTGCCCAACTGTCTCTCTTTTCCCAGTTCAGTTCACTCCTGATGAAAATTGAAATGACACCACCCCATCAATGCAGGAACACTCTCACACTTTTAGTCGATGCTTCCGAATTCGAACTCGAACTCGCTCCCAGATTCGGACAATTCGAAGTCGGCCTATTCGGAGAAATTTTAAAATATTTATTCAAAGTTAAATTGCAATGAATTTTAATCATGATTGAAAATTCTTTGAAGAGCATGCAGAATAAAAATAACTGGATATCACTGTCACTATAAATGTAGGACCACACCACTCTGGACGATTAAGATGTTGAAAATGAAAAGTTTAAGACGCTATTCAACGGCTGTTTTCTAATAAAAACGTCATTATATGTGATTTATTCAATCGAGTACTTGTGAGTGAAAGTTGTGGCTGTATCTGCTCAAACAGTCATGTGCGGTTTCCGTATTCTAGGACCACATTCCGCAATAGCCGACGTTCCAGATCCTTATATTCTTCTTCCTCGGAGGAGGATCTCCGTTTTTAACTAGATGCTCCACATTCAGGCAATTGATATTCTTCTCCTGCTGCAGTTTGATTCCCAATAGCGACGGAGCTGGATGGGAGATTTGAACTAACCGCGTAAATTCATTGTCAACATTTGACTACATTGTTAGTGTGAGGCGTATCCCTTGATGGACAGCAATCACAGATAATATCTCTGCGGGAAGCCGACCAGCATTAACTCCATCGTCTCAACTTGATTTCCAACAAACGTATCTTCGAAATAGTTGAGCGATTGATCGAGTTCTGGGAATGTTTCAAGACTCATCAATTTTTCACAAGCAACAACTTTGGAATGTATTTTTAATGATTTGAAGATAAGAGAATGATTGTTTCGTTATATCAGTAAAGCCTCAGACATGTCGAAAAAGACAATGCTAAGTTTTAAGTTCAAGGGATTTTGAAGATCAGATAACGAAAATGTTTATTCAGACGTATAATTGCAAGTTGCAGTCGATCCGAATTATCCGACACAGAATTGTCCAGCTCAGAACTGCCGGGTCAGCCGTATTATGATCATTTGGAAGCAAGAAACCCCAGAATGGTATCTTCATGATAATAATTTGGTATGGTTTAGCTGTTGGCAGATTTATCTAAATATCGTTCAGTTCCTGCTTGAAGGACGCAGACATAAGTTTATAGGACGATACCGAAGAGAAACCTTGAGTAGAGTTTTTTTGTTTTGTAGCAATGATCGATATTAACGAAGACTTATAGACGGTCTAAGTAAAGTCACGAATGACGGGTTGTATATCATAGAATTGATTGCGCTTCTACGGACTCCACGGAAACTCAATAAGTGCTAAGGAAATCGAAAAGAACTGGATGTTGGTTCGTTTGTTCGATTCACTTAGCAAAAACGTGCATCATCAGTTAATTATATTGACCTAATCATTCGTTTAGCGAGTCTGAATTTAAAACCAAAGTCAGTTACAAAATGCTTGATTGAGACACTATAAGGTTGTCGTTTGTACAGTACCCTAAAAATGTTCGTGGTGACACCTTTCTCCGGACGTGTGAATATACATGGGCGAGGTCTTAGCCTCTTAGGCTTTGCGAAGTGTAATGAAATGATAGAAAGCGGGGTCATACAGGACTCATACTGGACATAACAAGTGGTTGTCATCATCAGTAACTGCACGCAGAAAACGACTCTACATTTAAGACTCAATCAGGACTAATCAATAATGAACAGGACTTAGTAGTAGAAAATTAAAGGGAAGAGGAATAAGAAACGGAGAAAAGGAACAATTAGGAATATAACAAAACAAGAAGGAAAGAAATAGATTTAGAAGATGATGATGAATAAGAAGTAACGAACGAACTAGAAGGTGACCAATAAGGAGAGGAAGACAAGAAGTTGAAGAGGAGGAAAAAGTGGGAAGAAGAGATAGAAGAAGACGAAGAAGAAAAAGAAGAGGAGTAAGAGGAGGAAGAGGAAGAGGAGGCAGAAGAGAAAGAAGACGAAGAAGAAAAAGAGGAGTTAGAGGAGGAGGAGGTGCATAGAAGAAGTGTAGAACACAAAGAATAATAAAATAAAAATAGGCAAAGAAGTTGAAACAGAAGAAGAATATAAAGAAGCAAATGAAGATAGCAAAAATACGCAGAAGAAGAAGAAGAAGACTATAGAATATCTTGAGTCCGATGCATTATTTATTAATGACGACCTATTTTTCTGGACGTAGGAACACAGTCCAACGTCGCTCAGTGCATGCGTCCAAATAGCAGATGTTTACTCTATCGTTTTATGAATCTAGCAAACACAGCGACGCAAACTCTATATAATACGTAATTGCAGATGATCCGTTATACAACCCCATACAGAGTTGGCTATCCACAGAACGAACACAGACGAATACAAACACTAAGAGTTTATGAAATAAACAGATGTCACGTGGTTACATCCCTCGAATTATTAGACAAAAGAGTGAATCTCTTTGTTTGCTGCATTTCCATCGAATTACAATGTAGCATACGTAACAAAACACGGGTAATGATCTACAATGCAGGGAAGTTGCTTCATGTTAACTACAACAGCGCAAATCCAGGTGCACTAATTCTAATCGCTATACTTACTGTCAGAATGTTATGGAAGAGTAATTTATGAGGAAAACAAATAACGCGGGTTCAACGAAGCTTGAGGCGTATAATTATTTCATCTTTATCAGCGTCATTATTATCGTCGATGACGACGTCGTCTTCGTCGTCGTCGTCGTTATTATCAAAATTATCATAATTATCATCATCATCATCATCATCATCATCATCATCATCATCATCATCATCATCATCATCATCATTATCATCATTATCATCATTATCTTCATTATCATCATAAACATCATCATAATCATCATCATAATCATCATCATAATCATCATCATAATCATCATCATTATCATCATTATCATAATCATCATAATCATCATCATTATCATCATTATCATCCTTATCATCGTTATCATCCTCATCATTATCATCATTATCATCATTATCATCATCATGTCTTTGAGTTCTTTTAACAACAATAAAATCAACTTTTTTCGAATATTTAGTTACAATAGGACGAATTAAGTTTTGGCCAATTCCCTTCAAGACATTCGCACATCGCTTAGACTGCATGATCAAAAGGGGTCGTCGCGAGCAGAAGAACGTGCACTAGACGAACAATTCCTTGAAAAAGTAGCGCAAGGACTAGTCAACGACTAATCAAGGACAGGTAAAGTAAAAGTGAGACAAATAGAGGACTACTCTTTGACTAGTCAACTACAAGTCATGAACAAATAAAGGACATGTCAAGGACAAATAAAGGACACTCAAGAACTAGTCAAGAACAAGTCACGCACTAGTCAATGACAAATCAAGAGCTTGTCAAACACTAATCAAGGTCATCGTCATAATCTTTGGCACACTTTTTCTCACCCCAACCATTCGCCACGCAAGGAAATGTCAAGGACAACCAAATAAAAAGTTAAGGAAAGGTCATTGACAATTACTAATTCGATGCTGATGTGTTTTGGAAATAACTCGGAATTTTTGGATTTACGACGAATGATGACTGTCAACATACGACCGAGCCAACGCAGTCCTAATGAAACGACTGATGGACGAGAGAGAAAGAGTGAGAGAGAGAGAGAGAGAGAGAGAGAGATAGAGACGAAGACATAGACAGAGAGACAGAGACAGAGACAGACAGACAGACAGACAGAGAAATTTACAGAGAGAGAGAGAGAGAGAAGAGAGAGCAGAGAAAAAACAGAGGATGGTGAAGAGAAGGGTGGGATAAGTGGGAAGGAGAAGAGAGGGCAGCAACAAGGACCAATAGGCAGGAGCACACAGATAATGACATTGGTAGAAAACTGGCGAATTATATAGCTAGCTAGGCAAATAGACACACAACAGATAGAAATACAGATACACACACACAGCTAGAAAAATGGGCGGATAGATAGATAGGTATAAAGATAGATAGATAAATAGATAGATAGATAGATAGATAGATAGATAGATAGATAGATAGATAGATAGATAGATAGATAGATAGATAGATAGATAGATAGATAGATAGATAGATAGATAGATAGATAGATAGATAGATAGATAGATAGATAGATAGATAGATGGATAGATAGAAAGATAGATAGATAGATAGATAGATAGATAGATAGATAGATAGATAGATAGATAGATAGATAGATAGATAGATAGATAGATAGATAGATAGATAGATAGATAGATAGATAGATAGATAGATAGATAGATAGATAGATAGATAGATAGATAGATAGATAGATAGATAGATAGATAGATAGATAGATAGATAGATAGATAGATAGATAGATAGACAGAAAGACAGACAGACGGATGGATGGATGGATGCATGGATGGATGCCGATGGGTAGCTAGGGTGATGGGTGGGTATGTGGGTTGGGGTAGGTGGATGGATGGATGGATGGAGCAGTATATGGACGAATTCATTGCATTGGAAACACTGACTGACGTCCTCTCTTCAGTTTCAATTTTCTTCTCATCGATGAATCCAAGTCACGATTCTGTTGTTTTCCGTTTCAATGGTTCATTATTATATCCAACATCCGTGTTCATCATTGCCAGACCAGAAATGTAAACAGAACCTTAGACATATGCATAGATGTAGTTAGATAGAGAGATAGAGAGATAGACAGAATGACACTTAGACGGATACACAGCGTTACAGGCAGATGGATGCAAATATGACTATTATATGAATAGACAGATAGTTCAAAAGATAGATATATTTCAAGACAGATAGATAAATATATAAATTTAAACTGATAATTAGATGGATACAAAGAATGATATTTAGATAGGTAAGTAGATGGATGGATGGATGGACGGATGGATGGATGGATGGATGGATGGATAGATGGATGGACGGACGGACGGACAGACAGACATACATACGGATAGACAGACAGACAGACAGACAGACAGACAGACAGACAGATAGATAGATAGATAGATAGATAGATAGATAGATAGATTGACAGACAGGGAGTCAGAGACGCACACGCACAGACGAAGACACAGGTGGAGAGATAGACAGACAGATCAATAAGTAGATAAATAGAAATATAGAACACAATGAATAGATGGATCAGATTTTATTTAGATCGATAGAAACTTTGAATCAAAATTCCAAGTAAAGAATTACACAGACAAATGAAGAGGCTTACGAATCGTGCAATTGCAGAGGCAACCAATCAAAAAGAAGAACAAACATATCAGAATAAAAGTTTAGCCATTCATACAGACAGACAGACAGACAGACAAACAGCCAGACAAACAAACAGACAGGCAGACAGACAGTAACAAGCAGACAAACAAACATACAGACATTAACAGTAAAAGGACAAGAAGATAAATGGACAAAAGACGAGAAACAGACAGGAAGGAAAACAAAGTATTATGGCGAGCAGGCCGGCCGGCAAAAAGACAGTCAGGCAGACAGATTGATAGACAGACAGACAGACAGACAGATAGATAGACAGACAGACAAACCGGGTTAATGATCAGGCTGTATAAGCACTCAATGTCCATATCGTTGATCTAAGCGGTGGCGTCGTCATTTTGTTTGTGTCTCGCTGTTTACGATATCAGCCGCCGATGATATTGATAACGATAATTTATCAACAACCGGACAAGCACACAGATATCGACACAGACAGCCAGGCATAAAAACAGTGACATCACATCTCACGCACGTCAACAATCGCATCAGTTATGATCAGTTACGATAATGATGATGTCATCTGTTACGCTGCTGTTGGGTAGGGAAGGGAACCGGTAATGAAACTGTTTATATCCCGCATAATTGCTTCGAATCGCAGTTAAACATGCGGTTATTGCTCATAAAATTAGATAATCGAGTTTGCATTTGATCTCCCACACCAGAGTAAGCCATGTGCCTTTATGAGTACAAGTTATTTACTCACTCGGCAACTCACTCATACACGCTAGCTCACTCACTGACTCATTCACTAATTCGCCAACTCACTCATTCACTAGATCACTTACTCATACTCGATAGCTCGCTAGCTCGTTCACTAATTCGTTCATTAGCTCGCTCATTTACTCACTCGCTCACTCACTCAAACATTTCAGTCTAAATTCCACATCCAGGAAATTACATTTAGGCCATTTGGGGCATTATGAAAACATACAACTAGGATTTCAAATTCATTTTTAGTTTCTTATCTAGACATTTAGTATCGCGCCTTTCAAACATCTTGCAAAAGCAATGGCTAGAGGCCAGTCCAAAAGATTTTCAACGCTGTTAGGAACAGCCAGCAAACGCTAACAAGGAAAAGCAAGACCGATTCCCAGATAACTAGAGCAGTCGCCAAAGCCGGGATCATGCATGTACGTCACGTCCGGCAACAAATTCTCATACAAGTCTGACAAATAAGGTCACGCACAGAGTGCATCACACAGGGGTGCTAAAAAACCAAGATTTTAAAAAATCTAAAGTTGTTTTTTTTAAATGTTTAAATTTTGTTTTTTGGTTTTTAGTTTTTCTTTGGATCTTGTCACAACAGTTTTGTTATACAGCATGAAAAAGAGCTCCAACTTGTTTATATAATTAATTCAGCTTGATTTCCGACTGAATAACACACAATTAGTAATATAAATAGTATTATTAGCAAATTTAAAAAATATATATTTTAAAAAACAAAAAACCAATAACACACTGCCATTTTCGGTTTTTTGGTTTTTCGTAAAAAACAGAAAAACCAAATAACCAAAAAACCATATAACCAAATAACCAAATAACCAAATAACCAAAAAACCAAATAACCAAAAAACCAAATAACCAAAAAACCAAATAACCAAGAAACCAAATAACCAAAAAACCAAAAAACCAAATAACCAAAAAACCAAATAACCAAAAAACCAAATAACCAAAAAACCAACATGTTTGCAGCCCTGGCATCACAGTTGCTGCGATAATGCTGAGCACTGGACTGCTGACCAGCCATTTGCGCCACTCGATTGAGCCACCGTCCAGCGAACACGCAGCATACAGATATCCATCGATATGCAAGGCATGCGATAAAGCAAAGCAAACCCCCACTTTTTGACTCCGTGATGATACATTTTTGCCAATGACGGCGTCATTTTTGGTTTGAAGCAAGTTCAAGCAATTAAAATACAATGGCGATGTATAATTCTTGTGCACCCAATAATTGAGTTTGGAGGTCATGATAAAGACGCTCTTCCTCCGCCAAGACCAAAACTACCAGAGACGTTTTAGATATTCATGAATCTTTGGACGTACGTAGTCACTTACGCCACGATTATTACGCAAACACCATGTCGTAATCGTAATCTCTACACATCAAAGTACACATCTTGAGTGGCCCCACTCAAGAGCAAAGCGCATGGCACCAGCTCATTCATGAACGCTGCGTCAAATCAAATGGGTAAGGTATTCCGCATCCAATGCTGTGCCTGTTAATTGCATAGACAGCAGACTTGTCGCATGGATTCCTAACCACACCCGCTGTAATCGTGTCTATCCTACAGCTGTAAGGTAAGGCAGAGTGCCAGTACATTATCCCACTGGCAGACAGGACCATTTCTACAGTCTCGTTACGAGCTAAAGACAACACCAAAGGCAAATTACAGCTTCGTCCAACGATTAGAACCGAGGACCAATAGACTTAACGTTAGCTGACAATGAATCATGGGCTTATTAGGGCGAAGCAGGCACCGATAACTTGCGATGGCGTCTTATATGGGAAGGCATTTATGGACAGAGGCGTTAGAGGATCGCGAGGGTTATGGAGAAGGGTGTGATGATTAGAAGTGGTTAGTCTTTTTACCGACAACGAGGGGTGGGACCTCGAAATGAGAATATAATTATCTCACGAAAGCTCCGAGCCTTAAGTTCCTCTTATGGGGGGCAACACGTTGGCAGATGAACGGATACAGACACACAGACAAACATACAAACAGACACACATACAGACAGACGCACAGACCCACATACAGATAGATACACAGACATACACGCATACAGACAGACGGGTAGATTTTGCTACTACATGTTTTTATAATTTCATATTCCTGTGACAATTATGTTGATTTATAAATCGTCCTGTCACGATCATTCTCCTCAGTTCATTTGCTTTATTAGTCATCCTGGGGTTAGTCCTTGAATCCCACATCGTTCCTCTAATTGTTTGTTTACCGTTTGTCCAAATAACGCTGTTGTTGATTCAGTTCTGTTAGCTACTCTTTCGTTTGTTTTGTTACCGTCCTATTTACCTTTCGGAGAAAGAGTAGAACAACAGCCTCGACCTATGCTCTCCAAGGCCTCACTGGTTTCTACTCGATCACAACCTGCAATCGATCAATTTCTCCTGGGGAGTCTCTCTGTTTGTCGCCAATAATTTATATTGCGGCATCGACCAACTCGTCGCTCTGTTCCCATGCCATTTTCCTGAAGCACGCAATACACGCTGGGTTTGTCATATACACCCACACACAACATTTGCATAACTATCTTATCAGGCGTCGATTCAGTTTTCGTATGTTATTGCCACTTGCCAGACGCGTTTATTGCCGGTAAATCGTCGCTATGCGACGGCTAACTGTCAACAGAGTTGTTGGGGACATGTACAACAGAGGGGCAATTGTCCGGGGAGGCTTAGAATACTGCAGCATAGAAAGTTAGGAACCTGGGAGTACAATTTTGTGTTGTCGCTGAATTAAATACTAGACCAGGTTGTCTCAGTGAGACAGATTGATAAAGGACGTGATTTGCATCTTTTGGGTATCATTTTGTTTTACAAGTATCTTCCTTCACGGCAGCGATTGTTAGGTTTATAGCTTAGATACGCCATTTCAGACAATGCCTGTGTCCATTTCAAGCATTCCTGTTATGAATGTGTGCAATGCGAATGATAATTTTGTTTGACGTCGTTTTGATTTAAGGTGTGTTTGATAATTCTGTCTAATTTCCTTCTGTGGTGGATTTGGCATTTCTGAGTTATTTGCCTGACTGCTTCGGATTTTTCGATTACGGCTGTTTATCCTGCTCGTGATTTACGCCAATGGACTTGGAATAGTCCATCTCTAGTCAAGGGGTGACAGGTGCCAGAAGGATGAGGCTTACACAAAACACATACATCAGGATCTTCACTTGGCATCTCGGGACAACCACTCTGATGTACGACACAGCGCCCGTGAATAAGCTAGTGACCGTTCTTAGCTTTTGAGTTGCGCTTTACATTTAAAAATTGTAGGGGGCCTATACGATTACGATTACGACCCAAACCCGTTTGTTCCATTTACAGATCGTTTCAGGATTGATTAGATGATATAATTATTGTACTTAATTTCAGCCCAATGTTTACAGTGAAAAACCAAAGATTTCTATGGCATAAAAGCGGGACAAATCAGAAATGCTCTGTCTCTCTCTGTCTCTGTCTGTCTCTCTCTGTATGCCTGTCTCCGTCTGTCTCTCCATCATTCCCTCTGCCTCTCTCTCTGTCCCTTTCTTTCTCTCACTGTCTCTCTTTCGCTCCCTCCCTCTCTGTCCCTCCCCTCTCCTCTTCTCGCGATCTCTCTTCCTGTTTCACTCCCTCTCTCCCTCTCTTTCCCTCTCTCTGTTTCTCTATCTCTCTTTTACTCTGTCTTTCTCTCTTTATCTCTCTCTCACTCTCTCTCACTTTCCGTCTGTCTTACTCTTTCTCTCTATCCCTGTCTGTCTGTCTGTCTCTCTACCTAGTATATGTGTAATTTCTTTCTCTCTCTCTCTGTCTCGGTTTCTCTGCACTATCCTTTGTGGCATCATTAAATGTCACCAGTATCCAGGATTACATCAATTAGCAAACAATACACGGCTAACCGGAAGAGTCACCAGTGATCGACCCGCGCACACAAATGTAACCAACCAACGGCTTTCCATCAACACTTAAAAGATGACGAAGGATCGTATAACTATATTCTCATTCCATCCATGATCCGCACCTGCGCAGTAGATCCCTATGCCACAGTGGACTCCCCTTCGCCGTTTTTACCATCGCTCTCAGATACATTTCGAATTCTAATCTTCCAGACGACAGAGGAATCAAATTGTCAAGCGCTATTTGAATTTTTCGCTAGAGAATCGAAAAGTAGTGACGCAATGAAACGAAAAGGACCGAAGGGAAAGACTCAAAAGCTAATCTAATCTCAAAAACTAATCTAATCTGTGAACCACTTCAGCGCTGATGAAATACAGTGTAAAAGTCACCAAAGCAATAAATTTGAAGTCCAATCTTTCCGATACATGACTGCCTCTTCCGTGTCATCCGCAAAGCATTTAAGTAATTACAAGAAATTCAATCCAATCGCCTCACTTCTTCTCGGCTGATGTTTCAACGCACATAGCATCAAAGTAATTATCTTAACTCTAATCAAATCATGGAACCGATTCAGCGCTATATTATTACTGCGTTAGGCA
This sequence comes from Bimastos eiseni, assembly GCA_959347315.1. NCBI lineage: Eukaryota > Metazoa > Annelida > Clitellata > Crassiclitellata > Lumbricidae > Bimastos > Bimastos eiseni. Next base: position 37,900,007 of record OY365810.1, read on the forward strand.
TGTGATGAGAGTCGTCTGGAGGCGTCATATAAATTATTACGAACTTACTTACTTACACCTACAGTTGTGAATCGAGAGTAAACTCAAAGCCTATACGAAACACGCGTTCATCAATTCCTAAGGACAGCAGGGAAAATATATCGACCCGTCTCGGTAATTTATATAGCGTCTAACAGAGTCATGTAGTGATAGTGACGACCACAAGGCAGAGGAGGAGGACAATGATGATTACGGCAACGAACGCGGCGAAAGTTATGACGACAACGCTGATGATAAAGATTAAGATGACGACGAACCACGACGGCGTCGACAATGAGTCTTGATAACGACGACGATGACGATGAAGATGACGATGACGATGACGATGACGATAATGACGATGATGATGATGACGATGATGATGATGATGATGATGATGATGATGATGACGATGACGATGATGAAAATGATGATAATAATGATGCAATTGGTTACAGGGATGACTTTCGCTCGAGAGCAAGAGACAAATAAGAGACTGAGAGGGCTATATGCAGGAGAAGGCGCCTAGATGACGCCAGTGGGGGTTAGTCTTGAGACTTTGCTGCTTTCATCGCAGGAAGCCATTCATACAGCCAACCGAAAAGATGAGGCGAATCATGGATAAGCCATTAAGCCAATGCAATTCGGCACGTGCATGGAATAGCCATAAAAAATTTCTGTTTGGCTTGAAGCGCTGTAGAGGATAACCGAGGCTGTACATCGAGAGGACGTCTGGAAATTCAAAGAGAAGTGTTCCAGTATTAGGATCCCGTAGGCACAACATAAATATATTGATGGAAATCCGCCAGTTGTGTGATACGAACTAGGGATCTATGTTCCAAATTATATTTCCTATAATGTCCACGGTTGAATGAACTCACATCTCCATGTTCTTTTGTATGCAAATATGTATGCAAGGTGTGCATATGTAGATCCAAATGTATGTATATGCATACGTCAGTTGGTTCCTTCAACGGTTTCGCAAGAGATGGAAGGAGTCTGTATCATTTGACAGAGATCAGTTTCACTATTCCATAATAGAAGTATTACTCATGGGTTCATTCGAAAACTGGTGCTACATAAACGCCAATTTAGAATAACAAGTGCAATGTGGTAAATTATAATTGCCAATGTTAATACAAAATGTGTCTGTACAATTGTGCGTGTGTATGTATTTTCCATGCTGCACAATGTACATGTATAAATGTATTTTGATGAACGTTACTTTTGGTCAATATTAAGCTTTCAGTAAAACACGAAATTAATGAAAATCATTTCTTTTTAGAATTTCAATCAAGCGCAATAACAATCAAAATAATTTTAGCCGTGTCTGGGCTGGGAGCACCTCTGAGTAGTCTTGCTTGAAGAGGTGCTATAAGTAAATTCTAGGAACGAATAATTGGACAAGAATCACATGAACTTACATGTATACTGGTGCTGTGGATTTAGTTCAATGTCCGCAAACAGCAAACAAGTCAACGAACATCCTAACTACATGTAGGCCAACGTGCGCATTTAAGGCGTATGCATACATTGCTATGTTACTGCAAATGTTTCTAAATTATGATTACCCTGATTACTCAAAATGTACAACGGTATCCATTTAATCAGTAGTACAGCTTTCACGACAATACCGCCTGTCGGAATCTCCCAAATATTCATCCGATTGCTCATACATATATACAAAATTACATGCACATGTATAGCGCCTAATGATTTGTCTGGTGGATGATGTGGTGCATATTGCGATCCTCTGAAATAATTAAGAAAGGATAGACACGCGCAAAACCGAAAACATGCGAGATGAGCAAGCATATGCGACACGTGGACTGTGTGAGGCGGAAAAAGTATCAATGTCGTATGAGTCGAGTCTTTATTTAGGGCCAATACGAAACACACAGTTGAATACACGGCATCGCGTCTAAACTAAGGAGGGATACGGTAATGATAAGCTATGCGTCCTGCAACAAGGATCATTTTCTGCATCTTACTAAGACCCTCTCCATTTGATGTTAAGAAAGAAACCTCATATGAAAAATTTGTTTGATTTATTGTAGATTGTGTGAAACTTATAATTGTTGACACTTAAAGTTTTCCTTGGAATCCTTGTCTTCACTTCATGGGACCCTAGGGTCCCGCGGAAGACAGTTTGGAAAACGCTGATTAAGATAATAGAATACTCGCAGATTGACGTAGATTATTATTATTATTATTAATATTATTACTGTTATTATCAAACATATTTAATATAACCAGTTGTCTATTATTATTATTATTATCATTATCATTATTATTATTATTATTATTACTATCATTATCATTATTATTATTATTATTATTATTATTATTATTATTATATATGTTTCACATTATGCTATTATTATTATTATTATTATTATTATTATTATATATGTTTCACATTATGCTATTATTATTATTATTATTATTATTATTATTATTATTATCATTATCATTATTATTATTATTATTATTACTATCATTATCATTATTATTATTATTATTATTATTATTATTATTATTATATATGTTTCACATTATGCTATTATTATTATTATTATTATTATTATTATTATTATTATTATCATTATCATTATTATTATTATTATTATTACTATCATTATCATTATTATTATTATTATTATTATTATTATTATTATTATATATGTTTCACATTATGCTATTATTATTATTATTATTATTATTATTATTATTATTATTATCATTATCATTATTATTATTATTATTATTACTATCATTATCATTATTATTATTATTATTATTATTATTATTATTATATATGTTTCACATTATGCTATTATTATTATTATTATTATTATTATTATTACTATCATTATCATTATTATTATTATTATTATTATTATTATTATTATATATGTTTCACATTATGCTATTATTATTATTATTATTATTATTATTATTATTATTATCATTATCATTATTATTATTATTATTATTACTATCATTATCATTATTATTATTATTATTATTATTATTATTATTATATATGTTTCACATTATGCTATTATTATTATTATTATTATTATTATTATTACTATCATTATCATTATTATTATTATTATTATTATTATTATTATTATATATGTTTCACATTATGCTATTATTATTATTATTATTATTATTATTATTACTATCATTATCATTATTATTATTATTATTATTATTATTATTATTATATATGTTTCACATTATGCTATTATTATTATTATTATTATTATTATTATTATTATTATCATTATCATTATTATTATTATTATTATTACTATCATTATCATTATTATTATTATTATTATTATTATTATTATTATATATGTTTCACATTATGCTATTATTATTATTATTATTATTATTATTATTACTATCATTATCATTATTATTATTATTATTATTATTATTATTATTATATATGTTTCACATTATGCTATTATTATTATTATTATTATTATTATTATTACTATCATTATCATTATTATTATTATTATTATTATTATTATTATTATATATGTTTCACATTATGCTATTATTATTATTATTATTATTATTATTATTACTATCATTATCATTATTATTATTATTATTATTATTATTATTATTATATATGTTTCACATTATGCTATTATTATTATTATTATTATTATTATTATTATTATTATCATTACAGCAGTTTTATATAGCGCCCCTTCACGTTGACATGTACCAGGCCTTTTGATTTTTACCTGTGCTGTGTAAATTAGTAGTTTCAGTTGAACGACTCTGCGTGCGATAACACAGACGATTAGAGTCGCCCTCCTCCTTCATCCAGCCTTGGGACAGACACTGTCAAGAGTGCGAACAATGGCAGACCATGTGTCATGTATGTCGACCGTATATAACGAAGTAGCGCAGTACAATGGCGCTTTAGAAGCGAATGTAAATCGGTGGCTCTGAAAATCACTGATATCGTGATCAACTGATCGAGTCTTGCAAATTGCCAGCAAATGCGAGAGCGATTTGTGCACTGTATGTCTGTAAGCATAAGTTGCATATGTATATGTAGCAGCGTGTGTGAATACGAATATGTAAGCTATGCAAGTGTACATGACTTTTCTTTTTGCACTGGGTGCGCCTCTGATTCGGTAGCGTTCTTACAGTACTGGGAGAGGCGCTATAGGCATCGCTTGTTAGTAATTAGACAGTCGTCAGCTGGAGTCTTCGATCAGAGATTATTGCACGTAGTGCTCGTTCTCCTCTGGTCTCTATTAAACTGAATATTATATTGTTCATTTTCACTGGTTGTTTGTTCTTTGCAAATTATTGCGACTTTTGTAGGTTATTTTAAAGGCAAGTACACTGATACATGAGTAAAACATACTCATTGGCGACCGCACTGCCTCTGAATTTTATATCTTAAAATATGCTAAATTAAAAATATTTATTGTAACTAATGAAAATGTGGGCTGTACTGAATGGACTATTTCACAATTCGACCGAATATGAATAATTAGCCCAACTATTCGGCCGAATTCGAATGCGAATAGTGTTCAAAGTAGGTATATTGAAAAATTTCAAAATTTCAAATGCGAGCAAAAGTTTCAGTTGAGTAAATTTAGCACATAGACTAAACGTAAACAGTTAACAACATGTAATCTTTGCATCCTACTGCCAGTCTATGCACACTAGGATGTAGCTAATTTAGCTAAACTTTGAAATGAGACAGTTGACATTGCGATACCGTGGTCCAGGCAGTAGAGAGTGACTTCAGTCCACTCGGTAGAGCAGCCGCCGCCTGTCGAGAAGCATATGTCGCGTGACCACTATTCGTATTCGGTCTGACCGCAACTATTCGGTCAAAAACCGAATAGCTATTTGACCCACTATTCGGCTCCAAAGCGAATACGAAACGAATATTCGGTACAGCCCAAATTGCAATACGCAAGTTCTGACATTCTGTTCCCTTTCATTATGATCTTGGCGATTTGTGCAAAGAAACGCAAAAGTAAGGACACCAAGTGATCAGATAAACAGCATATCGTTGATTAGTTTTGGCATATGACACTACTTTTCGGTAATTTGGTAGGCTACCACTGAATGTCTGGTCCTAGTACATGTAGGTTGGGGAGTGACTGAGAGCACAAAGAATTGCGCATTTGAGTTGCGTGCAAGGAGGCCATTTGCTCATAATCCTGTGTAAGAACTTAAAATTATATAAATAAATAGGCTTTAATATAGGCCTACGTATAGGCCTATACATGTATAAATTTTATATGCTAAACGTCAATGAAAAGTAGAAAAGTAGATTTGTGCTTGAAACTAGTTATATATTTTTAAACTTAGATGAAATAAGAACTAATAATATTAGTGACTATTTCATTTGTCTCCTGTCAGCATATTATGCTGATAGGAGACATTAGAACGGAAAGATCATGGTTTGCCTATGCAGCCAATGTCTAATAATATCGTATCGTAACTGGTTATTTATATAGCGTTTGTTACAGTACTAGGTATTCAGAAGCGCTCTCAGCTTGACAGCCCCGAGGAAATAAGAAAGTCCTCAAGCAATATATTTATAATATAATATTATATTTTATGTCTGTTAGCAATAGTGACAATTGTCACTTTTGCCACCTTGGAATGGGATGAGAGGAGGCGGTGAAGAATTATAAATATATCGTTCTGTGTTGGAGTAATGAGAAATCTTTCGGGAAAGCTATTTGGAGCTATCCTAATTTATTGCTTTCGATTAACTGCAGAATTTGGATCGACAGAGACGGAATCTGATTGCAATCTGTGATATATTACGATTTTAACCAGATCCAAATCGTTTCGCTTCAATGGTAGTGATTGAGAACGAGAAAACAATTTGTATAAAAATTGAGAACTTAGCGCAAGACATGAAAATATTATTTGCCTTTGCGATCCGAAGGAAGAATTGGATAGTACGAAAACATATAAGGTACACAAACAATTTAGCGAAACTGAAGGATCGCAACCGATCATTGGAAAGTTAGCAGGGACGAGGCCATAGAATATTATACGGCAGCTATAAAAAAACGCGAAGCATTTATAATTCACAATAATCCTACAGATATATATTTGCAAAACATCAACTGCATAACAGTCTGAACAGACATCTTTTGATTCGTTGCAAGTGTATGGACAAACGTAGCTATTCGTTTCGCCTATTGAAACGATTCAGCATTCGTTTTCAAGCAACGAAATAGCAAGTACAGGAAAAATAATAACTTATCTTTATAAAGACCGAGTTGAGTAGGACGAGGGAACTCTGAGGTCTATTTCACTAAGTCGGCAAAGGATATCCTCTGACTTTTCCCGGTGGTAATCGTATAATTGTAAGGGCCGGCTTATATAGCACCACGTAATGGGAACTAGTCAGAAATGCAATTGAGTTCCTACCTGACTATATAACTCCAAGTTCTTACTGAAACGTCTCCTTCACAAATGCTGCCGAAAAAAACCCAGGCATCGACAACCACCAAGGACTATTCATTCTGACTGTCGACTGCGTCTTCGTTCATAGGACTAGGAGGAAGCCATAGTGGACCTTAGACGATCGCCAGCAGAAGAGACCCAAGACGCAGATGGCATGGAAGCCAGTTCAAAAATCATGAACCCATCACGATGAAGCCTCTGTCCGAAACGGAATAAAACGAGATCACCCTCTAATGGTGACGGAAGAATATAATGCCGTCAAGATAGGACGGAGAACAATTGACCGGGCAGTTGCACATTACATTAGGGATCTAAAACTAGTGTAATGCAGCCAATACAATTTTTAAGGCTTCCTTGATGCGTATACAATTTGTTCGGTTGCCCTGCTTCGCTTATATCTTGAGCTGGATTACCTTGCTATATATGATTTTCCAGACTGCAATATGTCTTAAAGTAAGGAAGTAAGAATATTTTTTATTAGACTACCATCAATCAGGCGCATTAGCGCAAAATAGCTTATAATGGGCGTAGTATTGAATAATGGTTCAAATTTTGAATAGAGCCATGACACAATCGCATAATAAAAGATCTCTTTTGAAAGACATCAGGTCAATGTACATAGAATGAAAGCATGTGACCTGGATCGCATGTCATATAGGGTTACCTTACTGAGAGGGAGAATGTCGTGAAGGATGTGAAATCACTTGGGCTCAACAGGACTGAGCGGAAATGAACAAAGTCAGCTCTAGCTATCTTCATACTGGTTTTAGGTCAACATGAGATAAATATCGTCACAACAGACTGCTCATTGGTTACCTCCAAATCTATTCGTCGCCGGTATCAATTGATCCATCAGTCTCTAGCAGGTCGCCATTATAACTAAACGAGTGTGCGAGTCGCCACTCTCCTGACGCTTCCTGGATAGCGTGAATTATTCATGAAACTCATTAATTATTCATATCCTTATAAATTATTCATATCACTCCAACCTCGAAGGACTGAACTAGAGTGACTGATTATTGTTCCGAGGAAGGACGCAAAACCAGATGCTTTTTCCTCAGTCGCTCAATCGGATGCTTCTCAAGTTGCTAGCCTTAGGATCCTGTTTGCGAAATTCACGGATGTAGAATGCAAAACGTGAATTGGAAATCAATGCTTCGGATTATTGTAGCTGAGATTAAAAAAGTATGGGTGTGAAAATTCCACCGGAACACACCCTGTAATATTTTACGACAATTTATTTGACGCATTTTCAGGAGGCGATGGTCATTAGATGTAATGACAAATGTCGCATTGGCGACGAGACGGAAGAAATTACCAAGCTAGATTGAACGGATAATAATGCATTGTATCTAGACATTTATAAAGCGCCTTTAATAGCAGTGATAATTCGGAAAAAGCTGACAACGTTATTGTTTAGAGGTGAACTTCCTATTGTTAATGGAAAAACGCAATCGACCAAAACTAACCGATAGATATGGCTTTGATATGCTCACATTATTAAGTACACGTAATGGGTAAAGCTATGATGACGAATGGTGATGCTCTTAATGAGGGTCGTGATCATGATTATGAGGACGAGGCTAATTATGATCACAATAACGTTATTTAAGACGACAAGCGCTTTCGAAGTCAGTCACGAATAACTAAAAACTGCATGTATATCATTCTGTTCTTCAAGAAAAACTCATCAGAGGCGAATGAGGATGAGAACTTACATGATTGTGCTGCTGCTGCTGATGATGATGACGGTGACGATGACGGTGATGATGACGATGACGACGACGATTATGATGATGATGATGATAACGACGACCATGCCGATAATGATTATTATGATAATGACAACGACGATGATGATGTTAATCATGATGATGATGATGACCATGATGATGATGCCTATGACGTTGACGATGACGATGACGACGTCTCCGATGATGACGATGATGATTGGCATATATTACCGTCGTAGCCTGGATGGAATTCTTTGTTGAATCCGATAGACTTCTTATTCAGCAATCTGTCCACGATTGTCGACTTCCCAACTCCTCTTCGTCCAGTGAACAGAATCCGATAATATTCATCTGGAATGTCACGCTCTCCCTCGTCCTCGTCAGGCTCCTTCTCCTGTTCATCTCCCCCTTCCACCCTTATCCTGCACGGATCAGTCTTCGTCAGAGTGGACCAGGAGAACGGATCGTGTCTCTTAACGAATCGAAAGTTTCCCGACTGCTTCTGACTCCTCAGATCGTCCGCCGCCTTCCAGAGTCGGTGATGGTTATGCAGGTGGAGGTGGTGATGGGAATGGCCGTTCGTTGGGCCGTGGTCTCTGAAGAAGTTCACTGCGTGTAGGTCCTCGTCTCCAAGGAGACACTTCCGACCGAGTCCTATGAAGCTGCGGATCTTTCTCATGGGATAGGAGAGCGACGTGAGGTCCGGACTGTGTCGGTCGCTCGTAGGGGTCTCTGCCGCGAGGGCTTGGCGACGCGGCTGCTGCGTGAGTAGGTTGGACCGCCGCTGTGGGGCACTGTTCAGCCTCGGTCTCATCTCCCCCGGTCTCCAATTGCCGTTGCGGTCATCCTTCCGTCTCGTTACGGTCACCTCGATCAAGCGTGACGACAACCCGTTCCGATTGCGGCCTGGGCTCGCGCCCTGGCGAAAACGCCCAGCGCTGGTCTCCTGACTGGACCATCGGATGGGAGCGCTCATCGGGGTGTCCAGTTGGAGGTTCTGGAAGGGAGCGTCTTGGAAATGAGGTTCGTAGGAGGTCAATGGGCATTGAGGGTCAGTCAGGTATTCCGTCGTGCGGGAGCGATGATGGGTGGGGCGGCGGTGGCGTCGGGCGGAAAAGCCTCCGCTGTAGGACCGGGCACGAAATTCCTCGAACTCATCGGCAAACATGGTCTTCGATTCCACTGCAACAACCCATGGAAAGGAAGTAGTGTTAATTGTTTATTCCTGTTAATTGCACAGTAGACGTATTACGCTGGAACGCTCTTCCTTTACAACTTCGCAACATTGCACCGCTTGCAGTCAACATTTCTAAATTACTCAAATCGTAGTTGTTTAGATCCGTTGGGTAGCTACGTTTAGCGCCTTCAAAAGGTTCTTATAAGGCGCTATATAAATAACCTAATACATACATTACAGTTACAGCCGTGAATCTATAATGGCTTCAGCAACGGTGGCAATGCGACTGAAGATGATAATTGTAATCGTTAGTTCTTAGTTAAATAGCGCATCTTCAAAAGACTTATGAATTTTGCCTAATTATTGACCATCATATTTCCTGCAATACGTCAGGCGCATCACATTAAATGCATTTCATTGTGTGACATTAAGTTATTGGGAATCTATTAAAATGCCGTCCAACACTGAATGATGATGATGTTACATGACATCACATTACTTGACATTGCGCAAATATGTATTCACTTCAAATTACTTCAAATCTTTATAATAGAGGTCTATATATCGGTTTTATTTACATCTGTTTGTTGTAAACCATGAATCACATTACACTGATCAGCATTAAATCACATAAAAATTCACATTCTCATGAACTTCCGACCTGAAAACGGAAGACAATTGCAATAGTGCAGTGTTAAGGCGATGAAAGTAGATCTAATAGAACGTGATTCAAGTAAATGTGATTCAAGTAAATATGTTTCAAGTAAATATGATTCAAGTAAATGTGATTCAAGTAAATATGATTCAAGTAAATATGATTCAAGTAAATATGATTCAAGTAAATATGATTCAAGTAAATGTGATTCAAGTAAATATGATTCAAGTAAATATGATTCAAGTAAATGTGATTCAAGTAAATGTATTTATTTATTTATTGGGAAACGCTGGTGTGAAGGCCATTGCAATTCGTCAAAATGGAAATGCATTTATGTTGGATGGAGCAGAATCTCTATATCTGACTTCGACGCCTCTTACTAGATATCATGGAAAGGCGATGTAAAAATCCTGACAATGGCAGAATCCTAGTGATTCAAGGATATGAGAATTGAGCCGATATTACGTGCAGCAGTGTATAACAATGTAAATCAGTGTAATATGCTATTGTGTAATTCAATGCCAACGGTGTAAAGTGAATCATGCATACGAGTGGTTTACTACAAATCAATCTTAATGAGTCGGATTAGTAAAGATATGAAGTAATAGAAAGTACTTAGATTTAAGTTTTTTGTGAATGTATATGATGTTATTATTACATCAGTATAATTCTGTATTGGAGAAAAATGCAATCGATTCAAAATAATTAAAATGCCACAGAGGGAAATGCGTTTGATGTAGTGCTTTTCACGCAGTTCGAGGAAATGTGATTAGGCATAATTTATACGTTTGCCATTTTTCTTAGAAATCTAGAACAGCATTAATCTTCTGGACAATTACTTAGCAAACACATTAATTGAAACACTGCGGCGTATTTAATGGTCAATAAATTCTCATTAAAATATAAACGTCAATCCTGTGAATCTCGTGAATCTCGTGTATTCCATATGCTCATTAGAGCTGTTAATGAGTTTCCAACCCAGTAGCTTTGCAGATAGTGCTAATTAGGACACGGTTCGCAATTCTGATGTCTGGTACGAAAACCATTATTCTCCGGCTCTCTGCACGCCATTCATTATTGACGCCGATGACTATCAAAGTGATACATTACTAGAAGCGTCGACTATCCGCCGTCGATCTGAACTGGTAAATGTTATAATAATTAGTTACTTTTATCCCACGATGCCTAATACATAGGATATCAACAAATGGCACGCCAAAATCAAATCATTATCATTAGTAACTGTGGAAATGGCTTCAGAAGATAGCCCTATGTTCATACATATAGCTGCGTGCAAGTTGAAACTACCAGAAATAGATGATATCGAATGCAAAATTTGAAATTGACACTCCCTCCAAACATCGGAATCACGAACCAATGACCATCTTCTGATTGTCACTATTGCAAATCGGATGGATGTCTTGATAACGCATTAATAGGTCTAATGAACATTTGACAGACACAATATGTACGGGATGAACTGTCACCTTTAAAAGATAATTTGTCCACCATTAACACGCCGCTATCTGTGTTTCACTTACTGGGTTTGGGGCCGTCCATAAATGACGTCACTCAATTTTGGACGATTTTTTATCCCCACCCTTCGTCCAGAAAAATGGAGAAGGAATAAATACTACACTCATTATGAATTCCACGAGATGAAAAGCTCTGGTAGAATCATTGCATTTAAAAAAGCGTGTAATGACAATAACTTGAAACAATCCATACTTATCCCACGCAGAAGCAAAAAAAAGCTCCTTCTTGGAATAAATAGAGAGAGCTTGGATCTCATCATCCTGTTCAATAGATATTCCAGATCCGGACCTTCTTCGTCCATCCAATCAACACTCTCCGTTTTCTTCATTTGCGCTGACAACCATTAGTTAGTTCGCTTTGCGGACGTGCAGTGACTTTTTGTGTCCTGATGTGTTTTGGCGGTAGGCCTTTAATTGAGTCCTGCTTGTGTGTTACAGAATGACTGCCTCACTTCCAAAACCCCAAAATGACACCAACCGTAAAAGTAAACAATTCAAAAATAAAGAATACAATTATAATAATTAGTGTTGTTAAATTGTGGTAACAGTTACTGCTAATTAAGTGTAACTTGTTTAACTGAGCGACATTTAAAAAATAAAATTACGCATTTTGATGTTTGGTGTGATGATGTGACGTCACATTTCGTCGACCCTCCCTCTCGTCACGGTACGTCACAAATGGGTGACCTCCCTCCTCTGGCGCATGGCGTCAGTTATGGACGACCCCTATGCAGACTAACTGCCCTAGAAGATTATAACTGTTGTTTTAACTAAACCCAATGGTAAACAGATGGATAACATGCATTTTTAATCTGACCCGACAGAGTAACTTCTATAGTGGATTTATCATTATGTCGGAGATCGCAATCGCTGAGCGATTCAAATGAAAACGCAAAGAAAAGTCATACGTATAATGCATGTGATCAGCCCGCTTGAATTCCGCTTGAATTTCGATTGATTATTGCATCGGGTATCATCCTAAAATGGTGACTAATTTATCAACCAGAAATTCTAATCTCATCCAATTGACTGTAAATTAAAGTATAGAATGATTAGCGCTGTCCACAGGAAATAGAGCCTCCGATTGTTGACAATCTCGTAAAGTTACCAGCCGACCAGAACCTGATTATAACTGATTACTTTCATTCATTATAAATATTATTCGTCAAATTATGCACCACAGGCAGCATCTACATTAGCATTAACGACTGCAATGAGCACTCCTGCCTACATACAAACCTTCAACCACAACTATCTCCCTTAACTCAAACTGCGATCTTCGGGCATGAAGTCCTGTTTTCTATTCGACTTCCCGCTAAACGTAGATTTATTGGCCCTAGTAGATTTGTTTTGCAAACTGACGACTTCCTAACAACGTTAATTATTGCCAGAAAACAAAAGATAAGAGACTAGCAAGTGGACGATCCGTTGCGGCAATAAAACAGGTCTATAGTTCCGCCTGATAGATTTCAACGTTTTGTATATTCACGAAAGACGTACTTACCTATAGACCGGACGGACTCTTTGGGTCAGTCAACCTATCGCTGGAAATGGAACATATGCGTGAGTAGTATTAATAAGGCGTTGGTGTCACGTGGTTTGCTCGCGTCCTATTTCTCGCATGACCATCCGTTTGCTTCATGTCATCGGCTAAGAACTAATTTCCTGTGTTGGTCGAGTCCACACTCGTTCCCATCACACGCCGTCTGTTCTTCCAGATGCTTGATGGAAACGCCGCCGCCGACGCAGTGGCTGCTGCTGCTGCTTGGCAGCAAAGCGAGAATCATCTGTCGGTTGACCATTTATGGGAAACCAATGGCGTCTTTATTCCCGGCTGCCCCTCAGGTGGGCAGGGTAGCTAAGAGGTAACGTAAAGTAAGGTGAGAGGAAGCGAGGTAATGTAGGGTACATATATCTTCGTATCATAGACAAACTGACACGCCGCAGTTAATTACATAAGGTGAAAATCGGTTGTAGTTAAAGACAATGTATAAAGAGCGGGAAAATGTAAGGCAGGGATGTAAGGTGGGGGAAGTTAGGTTCGTTGAGGAGAGGTAAGGTGAATTTATTTTGGTCAAATATGTACTATTAAGGTATTTAATGCACCTGCATTGTAAATCAACTGCAATCCTTTGAAAATCATAATTGTCAAAGTAAGGTGAAGTAGGATCAAGTTAGGCCATTTTAGAGTCTATGAGTTTAGGTTAACTGAGATCAGCCTTGGTAGGTTAAGGCGAAGTCGGTTCAGGTAAAGCCAGGTTTTCGCTAATTTATTGAAAATTAGTATCTCTGTGGGATAGTTAAGAGATGAAAAACAATCATTTTATGACAGGCACTAAGTGATTAAAACTGTCTCATATTGATTCATCCAGGATAACATTTATATGCCATCCCACTTTTCGTACCAAAGGCGAGAAGATGTGAGAGAATACAATTATTAATTAAACGAAAAGAATTACTTTGACGACAAGAATTGTCACTGTCTCGAATTGATGAAAGCAGGCAACATTTCTTCAAGCGGCTTATTCGAGCGAAATTAAGAAGGTATTATTATTATTAGCATGATGACACGCGTTTGCAAATCACAAGATCATCCCACAAGGGAAAATTATTCATCAGAGATTAGTTAGCTTTGTTTATCTCTCAGGCAGATGCGACAAATAGGACTACAGCTGCTGCGTCAGCTCTGGTGGCGTCATCACTGTCTGTGTTCCTGTCTATCTGATTGGTTCTGTCAGACTCTTGAATTCAATTGTGTGTGTGTGTGTGTATTCCTCTCTGTGTCTCTGTGTCTCTCTGTGTCTCTCTGTGTCTCTCTGTGTCTCTCTGTCTCTCTGTGTCTCTCTGTATATCTGTCTTTGTTTCTGTCACTTTCTGTCTGTCTGTCTGTTTGTCTGTCTGTCTGTGTATCTGTCTGTGTCTCTGACTCTGTCTCTTTCTCTATCTGTCTGTCCGACTGTATGTCTCTGTTTCGCTCTCGCTCTCGTCTCACTGTATGATGCACGATATATCATTTGCTGATTATTTGTGCAACTCATTAGTACGCTCGTCTACATTCATTAGAACACCGTCACCGTGTTATAGTTATTTTTTTATCAATCGCTTTTTCTCGATACCAGAGTAACAATTACACTCAATCGTTAAAGACATCGCCAAGCAAATCAACTGAATATAAACGTTTGCTACAAATGATGACGCAACCGAAGAGAAAGGACATTGTTGTAATTCTCTAACTCATCGGGACAGCAGTCATTTGCCCAAGATGGTGAATTCTGATGCATGCATAATTATTATTAATTAAATGTACGTCTTCGATTCACTGTACATAAAAATGCTGCGATATCCCTCTTTGTTATCATGGCTCAATTTAGCCTACGTTAACAGAGCATCGACTCTTTCTCTATTCGATATCATCCCTCCATATGCTGTTGATTTTCTTTAATAACGCACAAATGTTGTTAAAAAGTCCACATCGTGATTCTTGTCCATCTTTAATACTGAGCTGAAGGAAAGAATTATTAAGGTCTATCCCAAAATGGATTTAATTCTAATGAAATTTATCATGCATCGCTACAGAGAGCGAACACACAACAGAAATACGAGAACTTTGTGGTTTGTTATAGAACTTTATGATAGAAAATAGAGAAACTCGAGAGCTTTGTTATTAGAAATATAATCAGCCTGACAATCAGACTCGTGTTGTTTGTATTTCGGTAAAATAAATAATGCGATGTAATGATCCATCTGAGTTTGTTCTTTACATGGTGGAGCCAACCTCTGGACAACCATTTCACTTTACCATGAGCTCTTGGATTATTTGATACCATGCGCTTTCGATGTCCTTGTGTTACGTTAGTACAGCACCAAGGCTACAATTCACGATTGATTCCAGCGGTTAACTTTCTAAAAGAAAAACATATTCGCAATATGTAATTCGAGAAGCCCATTTTGCACATATGAACACCAATACGAGCTGTACATTTATTGATTGGCTGATTGGTTTAGCATATTGTTTCAAATGTTGCTGTTTTGCGTATCATTATGAGTTGATAAGAGTAAAACCTTTATACTCCGACTGAGCACGTTTTATTGGAAGTATAGCCCTACCCATGCTTTGGGCATATTTTAATATCCAGTGGGATGAACTGTATTATTAAAGAATGGGCAAACGTAGGCGTACTGACTTGGCAGTCTTATCGCTTATTCGTAACTGCCTAACGGCCCACAATGTGATCCATCTTAGCTGAGGGAGTTGCGTTTCTCGGTATCATAAATTCCTTGCCTTGGTTTTCTTCGCGCTGCTGCACAGGGTGACCTGGTTGTTCTTTCAACCAGACCAGCTACTACAGAGCACAGAAGCGTCGATGGGTCGATTCAATTATCTCGACTAGGTTGCCAAGCAGCTTCCGACAGGAGATGATCATTCATCTATACACATGTATCTGCCTCCAAGCCATTTAGATTGAACCTGGTTTATGACATAAATTCGGTAGCACAGCTGAGGTTAACTCGTGAGAAACGCTATATAAATCCTCGATAATAAATGCAGCTACATGTATAGCGTATACACTGATTAAACATAAATAAATCGCTCAACAAATTTTAAAAAAAATTACTAGCAAGACAACTTCTGACGTGTTTCTTCGAATTAGTTGCTATACACGCGCGTCTCTAATATTCTACGGATATAATAATGGCATACTGGAACTTTAAGAGACAGCTCAAATGGGACATAATTATTTCCGTGAACTCCACTGTTTCTCACGCGAAAAATACATTTACACGTGGGTCAAGGTGACCGATTAATTAGTGCGCTCAATTTGAAATGTGGAGAGTACGGGTCCGATCCTCCCCCTAGCTGGTTACTTATTACACAATGCAATACAGCCGTAATTTGATATTGTCCTTCTTACAATTACATTCAGTTCAGAAGTACACACACACACACACACCTCAATGGCGCAATTACAATTGTAGTTTGCCATGTAAAATTCTGTTAATTAACTAATTAAGAGTGATATAGTTATTTTTACTATGCTTGCCGCCATTCTCATTGTAGCTAGATAATAAAATTTTCTGGCCCTATAATAGCTACATTATATCCATTGTGAGCCTCCCCTTTGATAACGTCATTTTCAGAATATTTCAAAGTTTATTTGTCATTATAACTTCGTGGCAGTAAAAAGTTTCTGTTTGTTTGTAATGCAGAGCAACTGTGCTCAATGGATTTGCTCAAGGTCCCTACACAATAACTCCTTGGACGAGGATCGAACCCGCATTCTCCGCGCTACAGCCCGACCGCTTTAAGCAATCGACCACAGTGTCACGTAACACTGAAGCAAAGTCTTCATACACAATTACTCAGCACCATCAATTGATCCTTGGTCACTATATAATAGTGCTTAATGCATACATAATATTAATTATAATTTAAGAAATAATTTCCGATGTGGTTCGCCAATGCTCATAGTCTATCAACATTCGTCTGCTAGTTTCCAGAAAGCATTGACTTTCTCTTTACATTTTAGTTCATCACTGGCCGTTCTCGCCCGTTCAAAACTTTTGCAAATATCACAAAGGTTTTGCTAGTAAATAACATCTGTTAGTTTTGAACTCCTTCAGAAACAAAACTTATGAACATCCGTAATTTTCTCTGACCGTATCGCACCTAATGTTCTTTTCTCTTACAGGACAATATCAAACATCTTTTCATTTCATCCACGAAAAGGCAATCCGCACGACTCTGTAAGCTCTATAAAAGCAACCGCATGTTACTTGATCCACGACACGGCATAGGCCTCTGCCCGAGCGCCATTATAAATATAATAATGGAGATTATTTGCACACGCGACGTCTCATAGCTGTCCACGGTCCAATCGCTTGGAGGCACGGCGCCGTTGCGGACACTCAATTCGTGAAGTGCACCTATCGCGCGCCAAACTTTGACACTGGAAGAGCTGCGAGCAATTGATTTAGGGACGACTGTTAATGAATTCCAGGAAAGGAATACTTTTCGTCGGATTTTGTTTCTGCTCTGGGCTTAAATCTGATTTGGATGTCGACCGCGCTTTTTTGAACGCGAGGCTCGGCTCTGTGGCCCTGGTTTATGGACTATGTGGATGCGTTTGTTGAAAGAGGAAGCTTGACGAAAAGCAACAGGGTTCCGCGAAGTCGATCAACTGATAATCCATTAGCTAGAGTATAATCTTATAAAATCCTATTTATCTGATATAGGACCTGCGCAACCTGGTCTACTCGACCACAGCGCAGTCTCGCCTACTCAATTTTGTCAGTGAAATCAATTCATTGCTTGCTTGATTAGTTGCATAACTGACTGCATGATTGATTGTATAGTTAATGGAGGGCATGGCAACTAAGTGTTTTTTGAATTCGCGACTGATTGGTTGTGTTAATGTTAATGTTAATTCGTCTGGCATGATAGCATGATTGATTACTTGATTGATTGCACAACTTATTGTTTGATTGAATGTGTGATCGATTTTCTTAGTCATTCACTTTGATTATTGATTTACCACATCCTCACTGATTGCTCCAATCTCATTCCGATGGAAATAAAAACATATAAAGCCGCGGTTAAGGTTGGGACAAGTGATTTAAATGTCAACGGAGTGTCAATCACCTGCAGCTAAATGCGCATGGTAGCCACGTGACCTTATTGTTTGGTCACGTGTCTGACGGATCTGTTTTAATGTTCGTCTGGTTGTCTGCTTCAATTGAAGACTTCGTACATAATGAATGAATGAACCAATGCCTTACTTACATGGTGACGGTTCCCTTCTGTCATTGATAAACGCGCTCTTCCCCTTCTTCTCTCTTAAGACGAGGCGGGCACTTCTTACGTTCATATCTGTTGCATCGAACATCTGGAACAACAATCTCTCCACGAAAAGACGTACATCTGAAAAAGAGTTTCAGTGGGTAAATTTCTCTTCCAGGGGCGCCGAATCTTCATATCTGTACACATTTCAAGCGTGAGATTACGCCGGGTTAAGTGTTGAATCTGCGGCAGATATAATCGCTATTTGCTATTCGGATAAGCAACAAATTAGGGAGGCATTCTTCTCAAATGGCTAGTCTTCGAAGATGGTTAGTATTATTAAAAATATTATTATTATTTCAGAAGATGAAGATGTTGATATGTAACAGCTTCACCATCGTCAAATCCCGCCTGGCAAAATTTATCGAAAGGAATTACTATTATTATAATTAATATTATTATTATTATTTTTTAATGGCTGTCTGGAATGACCTTATTATTATTATTACTATTATTATTATTATTATTATTATTATTATTATTATTATTATTATTATAATTATTATTATTATAATTATTATTATTTATATTATTATTATTATCATAATAATAATTATTATTAATAATATTATAATTATTATTGTTATAATTATTATTAATTTATATTATTATTATTATCATAACAATTATTATTATTATTACTCTTATTATTTTTCTTCTTCTTCTTCTTCTTCTTCTTATTATTATTATTATTATTATTATTATTATTATTATAACTATAATTATTATTATTATTATTATTATTATTATTATTACCATTATCATTTTTATTATTGCTTTGGTCATCATCATAGTTATAATGAATTATTAAGCGCCACTATAAATGACCAAACACTAATCGACGACGCAGAGCATTCAAGGTTCCTATACACTAATCGTCTCATGGGAGTCCCAAACCCGGACTCTATGTACTTGTACATGGGGCCAATACTATTTACAAGGCGATCACTCTGCCGACCGTCTTCCTTGCTCAAGGTGTGCTCAGCTGGCATTTTGCAGGACGCATACAGCGGATGTTTATCCTTGTACCGTTGCTGTTGACGTGGAAATAGAACGACAATGTATACGGCGACCACTGACGAGTTAAACCGAGGCCTGGATATTAGCATGGGAAGCACGCCCCACCAGTCATCGCATGATGGACCCTGTCGACGTTGAAAATCCACCGTCGTTTTCCAAGCCCAGTACCAAGCAAACAAGACGATTAATTTATTCACCTTCTTAAAAGACAGGACTTCGTTTAGCAAATTCGGTGATTCTTCTATATAAAAATATAAACGATAAATTGCAGGACTTCGAAGCCACAGTCGTTCCCCAAGTCCATGCCAACCAAAATTTAATGTCCAAAATGACTGGACATTTTGGACATGATTCTCGCAGTTTGGCCGAAGTATAGTCTTAGATCTAGCCGGCATTGTGAAGCTAATTAATGCATTAACTCTTTTAATTCTTTAACGACTATAACGTGTTCACTGCTGCTCATCGTCAAATTGCAAAATTAGACAACTCTATTTTTATGATCGATCGCTCATCAACGTTCAACAAATGTGGCCTGCTGATGTAAACGGAAAAAAACATGTCTGATTCCAGACACCACATGTTGAGTTTCATTTCGAGACAATAATGTAGCCAGTGGACAGAAAAGCCACGCCACCTTAGAAGGGAATGCAATGTGGTCCAAAACTACGGGTCGTCTATAGAATCATTTAGTGGCAGAGCCATTGCAACTGCATAATGAAAACGCCATTGGTTTATATGCACACTGTGATTCTTCTCTCGGCGCCCCATAGTACTCTCGCCGTCTACAATACTCACGCTACCTCCTCTGGCGATCCTGCGATTTCTCGATTCTTTCGTCGCATTCTTTCCATTTGCTGATGGCGTGCGCAGGCAGTATAATAAACTTTTATAGCGTTTTTATTTCCAAGTCGTGCACTTCACGCATAGTAAGTTCAACTTTATAAGTCGTAAAAGTAAAATATACAGCTCCTAACCACGAAATCACATTCTCACTGTATACAGTCTACCTTCCGTCGAGCATTTTAATGAGTTTTATCTGCTCACTGAGTTTCCCTTCTGCGTTGCATGTAAACCGTCGATATACTTACTGGCATTCGAAGACTTATTTTATGCTGTAGTGATTTCTATCCAGAGTCATTTGCCTTTAATGAATGACAACACGCAAGCTCTCTTGCATTTCTGTGAATTCAAATCCCGCAAATCGTTGATCCTTACTTATGCTTATTACTTATGCTTATTACTTATGTCATTTATTTATGCCTATTATTAACGCCCATTAGACCTACTTGCGCTTATCGCCAGTGTATATATTACTATTTTGCCTTTTACTTATGCCCATTCCTTTGGCTGTTGTTTCTGAGGAGAACCGCAAATCCTTTCTCGTTCCGCCGGCGTCAGCTTTCCATCTCTATAGAACAGACACAAACAATATTCTGACCGATAAGAAAGGAGAGACGGAGGATTTTCAACTTATTAAATGGACGTATCATGTGCCAGACTAAGACTTAAACAGACAACCAGACGAACACAGAGGCAGACGACGATGGAGACAGAGGGACAGAGAGACGAACTGATTGAACAGAAGCGTATACATCCACTTCCTTTGCCGCCCCTGTAGTCTACAGCAGATGTCAGTTCGCATACTGACAGAGACGGCGTCTAAGTGACCTGCATCTCCAGTCTGTACACGTAGACTTAAATAATGTCAGAGATCCAGTGCGGTAACGGTTACCTTGGTAACGGTTACCTTGGTAACGGTTACCTTGGTAACGGTTACCTCGGAAACGGTTAACTTGGTAACTAAATATTGAGAACAATCAAAAAGACAAGGCGGCACAAGTTAAGCAGACCTAAGGTCTTGGTCTAAATCTAGGGTTAAGCAGCAAACAGACAGCCAGACCGAGAGATGTATATAGACATAAACAGCCAGGCACTAAAACAGATAAACAGATACACAGACAGAGCCACAGACACAGACGCACAGACACATAGGCAGACAGACACATAGGCAGACAGACACATAGGCAGACAGACAGACACATAGGCAGACAGACACATAGGCAGACAGACACATAGGCAGACAGACACATAGGCAGACAGACACATAGGCAGACAGACACATAGGCAGACAGACACATAGGCAGACAGACACATAGGCAGACAGACACATAGGCAGACAGACACATAGGCAGACAGACACATAGGCAGACAGACAGACACATAGGCAGACAGACACATAGGCAGACAGACACATAGGCAGACAGACACATAGGCAGACAGACACATAGGCAGACAGACACATAGGCAGACAGACAGACACATAGGCAGACAGACAAGCGACACAAAATTGATATCCTTTCCATTATATTATAATTTTATCCACTGAATTATCGCCAAATGTGTCAAAGCTGCAAATGGTGAATGAACATTATTGGACCAATACAACATCGGTCTTGATGTCAAGACCTGATGCTTCAAGACCAAGACCAACGTCTTGAGCCACGAGATTAAACCTTTGGTCTCTAGACTAAGCCTTTGGTCTTTATGGCAAGGTTAAGACTTAAGATCTCAAGACCTAAGACCATGATAAATAATTACAAGCATGCCCAGACCAATCCTTGCTTAATTTCGTCGAATCTGACAATTCGCAATTTCAATGGAAGCATGATTATTTTATTTTATTAATAAAACAACTCTAATTTCGACTGCAAAGTATTCCAAATCCATACTGACACAGGTTCTTTGTTATTTCAATTGCCTGTTGCATTAAATAAATCAATTTGCCCATAATCATCTGATATTATAGATGTGCAACATTGGAGCTCATATAAATTCCGTCTAGTGAGAAATTGCGTCCTTCAAGTGCTTTTGTTGAGGTCGCTGGCTCACACAGCAGCTCTCAAGCATTGCATACAAATGAACAAAATCAGACGTTCAAAACTGCGTCACTGAGGGATTGCATGTACTCTTTGACTTAAATAACATAAGTACACGTAGGCTACGCAGACTATTGCATCAAAGCCCAGCGGGTTTCCTACCGAATTGTCTTGATTTGATGCAGGAAAAATATCTCCGGTTAACAAATACCTATGCTTTCGGACAAATTGCGCACGACAAATCCCTACGTTCCGACGGTCGGATATTTTGCAGTGGGCAAATCCAGTAGAATCCTTCGCCGGGCTCGCCCTGAACCCAAACCGCAATCCCAAACAATACGTTTTTGGAGATAGTGTGCGTAAAGCAATGTTTGTGTGGAAAATTTTACAATTTAATCACACAGTTGTGCTCAGGTCCAAGCCGAATGCGTCGATAGTTAAATTGAGACCATATCTAAATGTCTATGGTGATAAGTTCTGATAACCTAGAAAAGTCCGTTGTCAAAAGATAAATACGAGGTTGTATCAGACAATGAATCAGCGTTTCTGGAGTAAGGTAGGTCTCAGTCGACTAGGTGACTCGATATATACGTAGTTTCATAAAAAGAAATTATGACTCGTTGTTTTTGAGTAAACATTTTTTTGTGCGTTGGCTCCATGGTCTGCCAGTCCAAACTGGAAAAACAGCTTGCCATTAAGCTAGCTTTTCAGGTGTAAAAATGAAAGAGTTATAGCCAAAGGCATCTAATTTATCGCCGACTGAAAACTCGGATTGAACAGAGCTTACCAAAGTGTTTGAACAGGAAATTGAACACTAAAGAAAGAATGAGACTTTGAAAATCCGGAAGGGAATGACAGAAAGTCCAATATTTAAAATGAAAACTGGGCGCGTTCCTGGATTATGCAGTGTTTCCGGCTGTTGGTGTCTATGAAAACAGGAGTGCTTCTCGGGCCTACCATCATTTTAAAATGGTCGTGATTATAATTCACTATGCGCATTGACGCTTTTAGTCATACGAGACCAAAGACCAAGGCAAAGACTAAGACTTTAAACCTCCAGATCAAGACCAAAACGTATGGTCTTAAGACCAGGACCAAGCCATCTTAAGACTAACTCGAGTGCATTCGAGACAAATACCTTGGTCTCGATGATATTAAAACTGGACTCATGCCTTCCATTTTTTACCTAGTCCACCTATAGAAGGGAATAAGAACTGAAATTCTGGCGAAATTGTATCGAAATAGTCAAAAGCGGCTTTTAAGCAGATATAACGCACATTTTCTTATTCGAATCATTGGTCCTTTTAGGTCACTATCAGCAATAATATTCTGAAAGGTCTTTAAAGGCGCATCAGATTCAGAATATAATTTTCGCACGATATGTCCGCATTGTGGTACACTGCTGTATATATTTCACACGACTGTCTCTCCGGTTGCGTTTGTCCGTCTCTGCACGTGTGTGTTCGTCTGTCTTCCCGTCTCAGCGATTTTACCTCTGACAATCGATAAGATTTTTAGATAGGCATTAGTACTTTATCCACATTTGAGCAAATCATAATTTCAAAACGCCATAGACGTTATGTTGTTATCATAATATATCAAGCGGCCATCTTTGTATGCGTAATATTCCATTTTATGCAATAATTTTTTTTTCATTCGACAGGAAATGTGTACAGAATCGTTCATCCTTTCTCATGTTGATCCATCTAGCGAATGAAACCTCTGAATGTCTCATTCGCTAGATGGATCTACACACGTTTTGATACAGAACTGGAAAGTATTATAGAATAATGATATTTACAGGAATCACAGCTCATGCTGCAAAATTGAGATCTTTTCCGGCTCTGTCGCCAACTTAAAGGCAGAATAAAAACGATTTGAGGGCATTAAATGTATTACTTCAACAGCTGTAGACCAGGATGGTCCAACAATCGGCCCGCTGTCCATCATCCAACCCATCGTCTAGCAAAATTATTGCGTTTTTGAATGTATAATATTTTGAATTGCATACTGAATATTATTGTCTACTCTTCTGGTTAGGAAGCTTTCCAATCGCTCTTTGCCTCAGAGAATACGATGTCTCATTGCTTGCTCTGTGGCGCAATACTTAAAAGTGCAAAATTGACTCCGAATATTCAGTTTTAATAATTGCAGTTTTCGTTATTTACAATTCTGAGGACGCAATTGTGCTTCATCTGTCAAGAAGAAATGAGGTTTAATAAGTCAGAGCACGATGATTACGCAATTATCTAGGCTACTCTTATTTACTTCACCGGCAAATAGGCAAAAAATATATACCTCATTTGCTTTCGAACCAGCCGATTATGTAGTCCGATGGTCCAGTTCTCTAGCAAACAACATCCATGTGCACGAAAGAGTCGGTAATAATAATAATAATAATAATAATAATAATAATAATAATAATGATAATAATAATAATATGTTATATAACATATATGTTATATAATATAACAGGTTGGACCTCAACAGGGAGACCCGCTTGGCCCTTTGCTCTTTTGCCTTACATTGCAGCCAATCTTACAGGAGATGTCGTCACCATTGGTACTGGGCTACATGGACGATCTAACCCTAGGAGGAGAGGAAGCGACGGTGGCAGAAGATGTGAGAATGCTGGAACTGCGAGAAGAGGAACTAGGGCTTCGACTCAAACAAGACAAATGCGAGATCATCCATCGCCAAGACAGACTAGTTTCCGACCATGTCTTCAAGCACTATATGTCAATTTCTTCGGAAAAAGCCTGTTTGCTGGGCGCGCCATTGTCCACCAGCGAGGCCTTGACGACATGTCTGGAGGGCAGATGCAAGGAACTGGCCTTAGCAGTTACCAGACTAGAGTCTGTAGCCAAACACGACGCTCTGGTGCTCCTCAGATATTCGCTCAGTTCCCAGAAACTGATATATACATTAAGATGCAGCTCATGCACGGGTCACTCTTTGCTTCACAAATTCGACGACCTTCTTCAAAGCGGTTTAGAGGCAGTTCTCAACATCACCCTATCGAACAACCAATGGCTTCAAGCATCATTACCAGTAAAGATGGGAGGATTAGGAATTCGTCGAGTGACCTCGCTGGCGCTTCCCGCCTTTTTGGCTTCCGCTGCGAGCACCCGACCACTGCAGTCCTCCATGTTAGGCTGCACCTGGTCCGACGTCGACGGACTGCTTGAGAAGATGGAACATTTGTGGTACACCGAGAGCCAAATGATGCGTCCGGACAATGATGCAGCACACAAGCAATCAAACTGGGACAAGCCGCTACTGCAGAAGGCAGCTGTCAAGCTGAGCACTGCCCAAACCGACCCATACCATCAGGCGCGATTCAAGGCAGCCGCAGCACCGCATGCCGGAGACTGGCTCTTTGCCCTACCAATCACTTCATGTGGACTTCGCCTAGACGACGAAGCTGTCAGAATTGCAGTGGGTCTCCGTCTGGGGACACGCATTTGTGAGCCACACGTATGCCCATGCGGGTCACGAGTCAATGCGGAAGGAGCACACGGGCTTTCTTGTGGTCTTGGGTCAGGGCGGTTCGCCAGGAACGCAGCATTAAACGACATAATCAGTCGTAACCTCACACGCGCTGGTTTCCCAAACATTAAGGAACCCCCGGGACTCTCCAGAACGGACGGAAAACGCCCTGATGGTCTGACGTTGATCCCTTGGCGAAGAGGACGGAACCTGATATGGGATGCGACAGTGATTGACACCGTGGCTCCATCATATCTCCAAGCGACGTCATCTTCGGTGGGAGCTGCAGCGGAGGTGGCTGCCACCAGGAAGACCATCAAGTACAGCCAGCTCGCTGTCAGCTATCTCTTCATTCCATTGGCCTTTGAGACCATGGGCCCAGTCAACAACGAAGGAATAGACTTCATAAAAGACTTGGGTCGCCTTCAGACACATGTCACCAGAGACCCTTGAGAGACAAGTTACTTGTTCCAACGATTGTCAGTTTGCATCCAGCGCTTCAACGCAGTTGCCTTCAGAGGCTCTTTTGTGCAGCTGTAGTTTAACCAAACAATAGTAATAATAATAATTAAAATGCATAATATTAATAATAATAATAATAATAATAATAATAATAATAATAATAATAATAATAATAATGCAAAGCAAATCGACGTAACATTTTTCCAGTCTGAAGAAGATTAACAGCCCGTAAAGAGCTAGACCTGAGACAACTACGTGTAGGAGCATGAACAACTAGCGACTTAATTTTCTTAGCCTCGGCACAGAAGGGCGTGTGGCCTGCATGTCCTCTCCATCGTCGTTTCATATTCCCACCTACAGTGTACGGCTAATGCAGTCATTGTAGCTGAGTTGTCTAGGAGCGCAAGTGGAGCCGAAATCTCTAACCTGATTTCAGTTCTGGCGACAAGTTAACCGTCCAACACCCTAACCAATGCATTATGTAGCACACACAGACGTATAAACCAAAGTCAGGTCCATCCTCCAGTCCTCCACACGTGTCAAGATTCTGTGCTATCAGTACTCGACATAGATTACCATCTCTCTAATACATGGTCGTACACGCTGGGTCAACTTCCTAGAGACGCACTTTGAAGGCTTCTATTCAACGACTCAGCAGATGATTAGTGTGTCCCTCCTGCATAATCCAGGCTTAGGACTGTCTCTAATCGTGACCAGTGACGCGGCTAAGACGCAGGTACTGCAATAGTTAATTGACAGCGTGGGTTAGGGGAGGAATATGTCGATGGAAGAGGAAGAGAGGCGAAGGTGGAGAGGGAGGACACAGCTGCTGTCGTCTGGGAGAGACATTCATCTGTCAAGGGCGTTCAGTCCAGAAGAGACTTTCATTTGTGACCGGAAGGTGAAAATTAAGTCGATGACAGGCAGGCTGGACCCAATTAGGTTGACTGCTCCAGTGCAAAATGGCAGGAGACGGCTATAGCGGCTTCGTCTTAACCAGTAAACTAAACCGAAAGAAAGACCGACTGACAGACAGATATACATACATACATACATACATACATACATACATACATACATACATACATACATACATACATACATACATACATACATACATACATACATACATACATACATACATACATACATACATACATACATACATACATACATACATACATACATACATACATACATACATACATACATACATACATACATACATACCATACATACATACATACATACATACATACACACATACATACATACATACATACATACATACATACATACATAGATACATACATACATACATACATACATACATACACACACACATACATACATACATACATACCATACATACATACATACATACATACATACACACACACATACATACATACATACATACATACATACATACATACACAGGCAGACAGACTGACAGACAGTCAGACATACAGATAGAAGGACAGACAGAGATGGAGATGGAGAGAGACGCATATACAGTGACGGGTGAACAGACTGAGACAGAGAAGGTGATTGAAGGACACATTGAGAAACAGAAGCACAGTCGTAGAAACTGAGAGAAGCAGACTGGAAGAGACAAATATCTATATACATATATAAGCAACACATACACTCGCACGCACGGCCACACACACACAAACACACACATATACACAAACACATATACACAAACACATATACACACACACATATACACAAACACATATACACACACACATATACACAAACACATATACACACACACATATACACAAACACATATACACACACACATATACACAAACACATATACACACATACATATACACAAACACATATACACACACACATATACACAAACACATATACACACACACATATACACAAACACATATACACACACACATATACACAAACACATATACACACACACATATACACAAACACATATACACACACATATACACAAACACATATACACACACATATACACAAACACATATACACACACATATACACAAACACATATACACACACACATATACACAAACACATATACACACACACATATACACAAACACATATACACAAACACATATACACAAACACATATACACACACACATATACACAAACACATATACACACACACATATACACAAACACATATACACACACACATATACACAAACACATATACACACACACATATACACAAACACATATACACACACACATATACACAAACACATATACACACACATATACACAAACACATATACACACACACATATACACAAACACATATACACACACACATATACACAAACACATATACACACACATATACACAAACACATATACACACACATATACACAAACACATATACACACACATATACACAAACACATATACACACACACATATACACAAACACATATACACACACACATATACACAAACACATATACACAAACACATATACACAAACACATATACACACACACATATACACAAACACATATACACACACACATATACACAAACACATATACACACACACATATACACAAACACATATACACACACACATATACACAAACACATATACACACACACATATACACAAACACATATACACACACATATACACAAACACATATACACACACATATACACAAACACATATACACACACACATATACACAAACACATATACACACACACATATACACAAACACATATACACACACACATATACACAAACACATATACACAAACACATACCCCTGATCCAGTCCGAACTGGATTTCCTCTGATCAGATACCGTGAAACATAAATAATTGTTCACCGAGAAAATAGTTGACGAAAAATGGTTCACGGACAAGAATTTCACAGCCAAAATCCTATTATTAGTCCACTGTGTTCGGTATAATTGAAGTTGGATTGATGATACTAATCCTTGCTCAAATTTTTAGAAGATGAATTGATATGTAGATGAAAATGATACTTGCAGACACAACAGTTGTGCCTGACTGACCTTCTGGTATTAGGTCAATTCAATCGATTAATGCACTTATCTTTAGACATTGGCACAATAGAAGTGCTGATTAATAGTAATAATTTTTATTGACAAGAATTTTTGCTTAAATAGAATATGGATTGACTGAACATTCTCTTGCTGAAATTGAAGTTGGATTATTAAGTTTTGTTATGATCAATCCAACTTCTAGTTCACCGAATACTATTTATTAGCGAAAAATAACTTTTTGTCGTGATCCATTTCTTCGTGAACCATTGTCGTGTGACCGTTGGCGAGTGGCTTATCCACCAGACCTTTAGAGGGCGATCGACGAAGGAGAGTGATCGATCGATCGATCACCTTAAATTGGAATCATAGGCTGGTCCAATGCCAAGGGCCATGGGATTCGTCTACTGGTGGGTCAAGGATCTGCACTCAGCCAATCAATCAGCGTTAGTTTAACATAGCGACTCTACATGAATCCATCTGCTGACGCTATCCCTATGATACCTCTACGTATCCTGCTTCATCTTCCTTTTGTCCCTCTGCCTTTCACTCTCACTATGCGTCCATTTCTAGTTGTATATCCTGATGATAAGTGCACGGATCCAACGTCGTATTTGATAATAAGCGATTGACTTGGTCTACCGTTTAAAGTCCAAATTATGTGTTTTATAATATATTATACACAATTACACATATAGTATATTATAGCATAGGCCTATATATTTATATATGTTGACACCCTATACGTCTCATGGATACTAGAGAATTTATTTCCTTAAAACTGAAATATGACATTTAAATACGTTAGGTCTATCCTACAATTTAAACTATTCGTTAGAACGCTTTCTCTCCGACTACATGCATATACAATATGTGTCTTACTATGTATATAACAATATCACATGGTTAGCTGGACTATAATCATCGCCAAACCCTGTTTCACAAAGACATCAATCGTGACATCACCGTAATTGTCCAAGGCATCTGTGACCCCATCAAGAGCTCGATTGCTCTTTACCTCTGCTACTTAAGTAGAAAGTCATACTCCACGGCTGTAATTATTCATGGCCAATACGTCACAATGTCGGGCTTGAGTCACTTCGGCCTATAATGGAGATTTGTAAGAAGACCTGAAGAAGACAGGTCAATGAAAGCCTGCATTATTGAGTTCATTAGAGCTATAAAAATGCCTTTGAAGGTATACTCGATCAAATCACGATCTCATTCGTCTTTCTGTATGCCTATTCATGCGTTTCACTGCTTATGAAGATTATAATCTGCATTGCCAATGAAAGGCGTTTCTCACTGGCCATCTTAACTCAATTCCGAAAGTCTAACACAATTTAACGATTTCTGAAACGCCGTTAAGATGACATCCAAGACATCGGCCAATAACCTCCTGGAGTCAAATAGTCGTCTAAAAATATAATCAATTGAAAAGACAGAGCGTAAAACCCCATTATAAGTTCCTACACTATCCTACAAACTACTTAACCCTTCTTCACGTACTTGTACATTTGCCAGTCATGTGCCCACCCAGAGCAATGCATCATTCACATCACTTCCTCGCTTCGACCTAAAGTTTTTTCTCCCAGGGGTTTAACAGCTGCTTCGGTTAAGATAATTTTTGCTCCTGCATGGTCGATTATATTGAATGTTAAGCACACGTTTACTCATCTCCCTTTCGGCTCTTCTCGAAATTACTTCCTGCCAACTAAAAATTGCTGTAAGAGTTGAAGAGAATCGTAAATTTATGTCCTGCGTGGAAATCATTATCTAGAAGATAGAACGTCATGCAAAGACTCGAATTGGTGAATTCGACTTAAAATGCGGCGTTAACGATCCGTCGACATCAGACGTTGAATGTTGAAGCGATGCAGATCCGATCAGTGTTCGTTTGCGCTCATTTACGTCTCAGGCATTTCATCAGCAGAGTCTTACGTCAGCTCATAGGCAGAAGTCTACACGGCAGTATTACCTTGATGTCAGATGACGGCCGTGGAATCAGGGTCATGCAAGGAAAGTCATGCCCATTTGTTTATCTGTCTGTCCGTCTGTCCATCTGACCGCCTGTCCGTCCGTCCGTCCGTCCGTCCGTCCATCCATCCATCCATCTACTTACCTATCTAAATATCATTCTTTGTATCCATCTAATTATCAGTTTAAATTTATATATTCATCTATCTGTCTTGAAATATATCTATCTTTTGAACTATCTGTCTATTCATATAATAGTCATATTTGCATCCATCTGCCTGTAACGCTGTGTATCCGTCTAAGTGTCATTCTGTCTATCTCTCTATCTCTCTATCTAACTACATCTATGCATATGTCTAAGGTTCTGTTTACATTTCTGGTCTGGCAATGATGAACACGGATGTTGGATATAATAATGAACCATTGAATCGGAAAACAACAGAATCGTGACTTGGATTCATCGATGAGAAGAAAATTGAAACTGAAGAGAGGACGTCAGTCAGTGTTTCCAATGCAATGAATTCGTCCGTTTAACGTTTTAGTTTCTTCGTTATTCGCTATTTCAATTTCATTCATTTCATCATTCCCTCAATCATTCATTTCGTCATTCATTCAATCATTCATTCGCCTTTTTGTTCATTCTTTCGCTGGCAATAGTTCATATTATGTGCTTTAATTCGTTATTTTGGTCATTACTGTTCCTTTGTTCGTGTCTTTGTGGGTTCATTGAATCTTTTAAAGTTAATGCTTGAGACTGTTTGTTACTTCAAAAAGAAGTGGAAACGCCTCTGCATTGTTTTATTGAAGAGGTGTTTAATAAATGATCAGAATGAATGAATAGAAGCAGAAGATTAATTAATGCGAGAAAAGGATGAATCAATGAATTTAAGAAAAGAAGGAATTAATGAATTTAAGAAAATGAAGAATTAATGAATTTGAGAAAGGAAAGAATTAATGAATTTAAGAAAAGGAAGAATTAACGAATTTAGGAAAAGGAAAAATTAATGAATTTAAGAAAGGGAAAGAATTGACGAATTTAAGAGAAGGAAGAAGTAATGAATATAGGAAAAGGAGAAATTAATGAATTTAAGAAAAGGAAGAATTAACGAATTTAAGAAAAGGAAGAATTAATGAATTTAAGAAAAGGAAGAATTAATAAATATAGGAAGAAATGAGTTAATAAAATGGACGAAGTAGATGAATTAAATAATATAAGAAGATGAATGAATGATTATGAGCAGGAGACGAATTAATAAATGCGAGGAGCCATCTATTGAAACTGTCCAACAATATTGCCAAATAAGCAATTCTTTGCAATCTAAATGTCTCAACTCTGCGACCACTGTGCTGGAATGTTGCTAATTCAAAGCCTGAAAAGATAGGAGAGCGACGCCATTCATCTTTGTGATAACATTACGTCTTTAGAGATAGACTCCTCATCAATTCCTGATGTTTAACGTCACCATTGCCTTATTCTGAAGGTACCACCAGTCCCATACAAATCCTATACAAATTATCCTCTTTAAAACAATCATTAACAAGCAACAATGTAGTATATTGCGCCATCCTTTTCAGTAAAATGCCCAACACTAGGAGAACATTCAGCGTGTGAAAGTTTCCTTACTGTACAATAAAAAAGGATTTGCGGTAGATTTTTTTATCGTCTAGTAGCGTCCATCCACGCGTTCAGTGTGGACTATATTGGCCAGTTATGGTCAATGGATGGATGAACGACTGTGATATACACAATGCAAAATGCATGAAGGCGGAATAATTGCTTTTTCGTCGCTGCCTTGCCGTGGATTTGTAAGAGCTGCGTATAGTTCCGGGACTGATAGTTTTCTGGTCTCTGGTGGGCCAAGGATTTTTGCTTTCTCTTCGTTGGAGTCAATTTCGTTAAAGGATCGTCGCATCCAAAGGGGGCTGGTCCGCCAGCATAACATGGAGAGGAACGAGAGGAATGGGTGAGAGATCAAGATAGATAAATAGAGATAAATTAAGAGATGGATTGGATGATACTGATAATAAGACACGACGACAACGACGACGACGACGACGACGACGGTTCCAGTCCCCGAAGGAAGGCTTTAACGCCACCCGGAGGATGCTTATAAACGACAAGCGTAGAATCCGTTCATTAACGTTTGTACACGAAGACTCGAGTTCCATTAAATACAACGCCTATAAGCGTACAGAGACAGCGCAACATATGGAGGTGGATGAAGAGAGACGTAGAGGCAAAGAGAGAGATAGAGACAGAGAGACAGAGTGAGATAGCGAGAGGGAGACAGAGACAGAGGGACAGAGACATAAAGAGAGAGAAAGAGACAGAGATAGAGACAGAGAGAACCCGACACTCCAGGATACGGAGACATAAAAACGACCTGAGTTGCATAATACCCGGTTCATTGCGTGATGGCAATCGCGTTGACGATTGCCCCGTAATAAGGCTTTCGGCGGGATAGAGCGTTTGATGCGATGGATGCTGGAAGGACGGATGAATGGACGAATGAATGAATGGACGAATGAATGAATGGACGAATGAATGAATGGATGAATGGATGAATGGACTAGAAGAGAGGAACCGAGTGATGCGATGATACAAGCAACTATGCCAATCGTCGACCATTTCTCATTTGTAAATCACACGTTACAACTTACTCAATCCTTCCAATAAAATTGCTCACATAGGTCTTACACGCACACACGTGTACAGTGGGAATAATTATATCCGCACATTAAGGTGGCTATTAGCATATATTTAACTAAATATATTTTACAAAAAGTCATAATATCGAGTCGGGAACCCATTCAATCGATGCAAATTACAGAAACAAATTTTGTCCCAAAATGTTTCAATTGGATAGCATTTCGGTTTGATCCTCGAGCTCTGATTTTTTTGTGTAATACGGTTTTGCCGTTTGAATAACAAAATTCAACAACTTTTATTTAGCACACTTAGTCTTTCTGACTTTCAGTAAGTTGGCTAAGAATGCCAATTAGTGATTTAAAAGTCGATGAAATGAAATGAGTGTTCACTACTGAACTGGTCACTTCGATATTCGAAAATCATCTGTTCGTGGCAAGAAAATGTAACAAGTTCTCATTTTCAATGCGAAAATCCCAACAATGTTTGTCAAACATTGCCTTCTAGTTACTAGATGTGAGATATTTTTTGGTAAGGTTAGGAAACGGTCGTCGATGAGACACTGAAGGTGATCCTCATCTTTTGTTAACTTAATTTATCGAAGTCTTTGATGAAGGGCAATTCTACGTTCAGCTCTGTCATTGACTACTGCCAACCCCTTGAGCGTTGCTTTTGAATCTCTAAGCAAAACATTTAACTAGTTAACTTTGTAATCGTTCACCTCATAGTATCAGTATGCATACATACATATATAGTATTTAATATATATAATTATATAGTATATATATATATATGAGATCTGTATGCATTCTGTTTACGTATGCAATACGCACGAGGGTTGACTGCCTCTTCTCCCTTTGAAACCCGTGGCCACGCATTTTGAACATGAGCCAAAACAATTTCCATTGCGTTGAATCTTTCAGACGGTCTTAGCAAATAATGGATGCCAGTCGCAGACATGTTCACTGCTCAAAGCGTTCAGACAATACATTATTTAGCTCACGAGAGAGAGACATATATGGAAACATACAAAGCACGGTAACAACATAGGCACTGACATGAAAGACTCACACTCAGACGTACACAAAGGTAGGCAGCAGCCAGACCGAGACACACATAAAGAGACAGAGGAACTGACGCACGAGTACACGGAGACTGACAGATAAATATACGGTAACATACACAACAAGAGACGAACTGTAAGGAAGACAGACAGACACATGTGGACAGACAGACAGACAGACAGAACAATACACATATTGTATGCACAGGACATGCGTATGATGGTACATTTCAAGCAGACAATCGGAAGACAGACCAAAGATGAACATTTTTATAGAAAGAAGGTGATGCAGACGTAAGCACGGAGACATGCAATCATACGGACGAGCAGACAGAGGGACAAACAGACACTGACGGAAGGAGTTATACAGAGACAGAATGAGAGAATAATGTTCACAACGGACAGTGGGACGAGTTATTCGACCAGATAAACGCAGCACATGCCCGGATAAACACAGCACATGCCCGAATAAACGCAGCACATGCCCGGATAAACGCAGCAGATGCCACAATAAACGCAGCAGAAATGCCCGTTTAAATGCAACACATGCCGGATGAGCTAAGCGCATGCCTGGATAGACGCAGCGCATGCCCGCATATACTTATCTCCTGTCGGCTTTGCCGATAGCGCGAACTTGCTGCTGGCACAGCTAGCGTATATATATATAAATATATATTCACTATATATTATATATATATATATATGGTAACTGCCTGCTTGGCCTGAGAGGAGGAGATAGCTGCTGCTGCCGTTGTCGTTGCTGATGCAGTGGATGCCTTTGCTGATGCTGTTGGTCACCTTTCGCTCATTTCGCGTGTTGCTGTCGGCTTTGCTCGATAGGGGTCGCTGAGGCTCCAGATTTCCCGTCGTCCATTTCGGGCGGAAATCAGATTCGGCGGCTCCAGAATGGAATCGACTTCCGGAAATTTATGTTGCTCGACCACATGCTCGAAATTCTGAGGACATATTCGGTCGGCGAGGAATATATTTCTGAAATTCAGACTGAAAGATGAGGATATTTATATCATACGGTAAGCTATTATGAGGTATGAGCTCTGATCCGATTATTAAATGTGTGGTTCAGAATCTACATCGGATTGTGAACAGTTAGGAAACATTATTAATACCAGATGATAAACTATAAAATATTAAGATTTTATTAGCTATAAAAATGCATTTTTATCAGATGATGAGCCACAAGGAGAGGCTATAGTGTAATGGTTAGCTCGATGGACCATTAATCGAGAGATTCAAATACTAACCAGTTAAAAAAATTAGTTCGAGATTTCTGCTCCACCTACTTCCCCTAGCAGATTCAGTTGCGACGAGAAAGCTGTTTGCTCACTGCCATAGGAAGCTGAGACGGGTAAAAGAGGACCTACCAACACCCGCCCTCATTTACAGAGGTTAAGAAAATGAAGTCGCCAACACTTCATGCCCATGTCTGCCTCTAATGGGACGAGTAAACCTGTAAGAGACTTTGTCGATGTTAAATATGAGAAATTATGAAGGCCAACCAAGTCCTTGTGGTTTTGCATAAGATATCAAACATCGAGTATTACAGTCTTGCTATTTTGAGACTAGTCATTTTTGCCTGATAGTTTTCGTTTGAACACAGATAATCATATCATCTGTATCAGAATCTGACGACAAACCGTACAAAAGTAAATCTCGGTTCTTATTAGCTGGTCATTCATTAACAGATGCTAAACGATGCATGTCGTAAGAAGCACGATGCAATGGTTTCGCAATGTGTTTCTTCTCCTGTTAATTGTTATCATACTTGCTTTTTAGCATGACCACTCTAGGGCTTTGTTTTCTCATCACCCCTTGAGTCGGAAATTGAATAATGCCAAGGTATTTTGGACAAGAGGACAGTGGCACCGCATAACATGGGGTTAGCGTCATGGCAGGACTTGCCTTTTGATTCACTATCGTGAAACAGAATCTTTCCTCATAATTCTCCCCCACCCCGTACATCTATTTCGGTGTCTATATTCTAAGACAGTCCGCGTAAGAAAATATTTCATCCTCCGCTAAATGAGCTTTTTCCCCGAAGGCTGTCTTCGAATAGAGACTCCGGGGGGCGAATTTATGCCGAAACAAATTCTCCTCCAAAGGGAGGAGGATCCAAAACAAATGATTTTCCAGGGGAGAATAAACTACTCTGAAATAGAAGTGATCTTTTCCCCGGAGAGATGATATTATTTGAGAAACGTTGTCCGTTTTGCTTTGAAGTTAACGACAATATGAAGGTGGTTCATTTCCTTGCTTTTGTGTGAAACCAGATTTGTTCTGTTAAATCATACTAGCTGGGGTACCCGGCGTTCGCCCAGGTGAAGAAGATTACGGGGTTACCTTGATTGAGGTCGAAGTTGTGGGGAGGCATTCCTGTTCTTGCAGCATCTGCAGCCTGTAGTTCCTGACTGGCCCGAGTGGACTCTGCAGCAATTCCTCCTCCTCATCTATAATTCTTCTTCTCTTTCTCTGTCTTCTCTCATTTCTATTCACTCTTTGTTCTCACTCACCTTTTTGAAACTTTCTCCCCTTCCTCTACTTCTCACCCTATCCTAACCACTTCCTCCTCCCATCCCATCCTCCTTTTCACACTCCTCACCCTCTTCTCATCGTCACCCTTTGTCCTTTCCTCTACCCCATAATCGTTCCCTACGACTTGCTCCTCCTCCTCCTCCTCCTTCTCCTCTTCTTCTTCCTCTTCAACAATCCACCGACCCCTCTACTGGGTGTCCGAGGTGTTCCCCGACCTCGGCTTGATCATTGACTATAATTAAAAGTGTAAACGGAGAGACAGACACACACACAGAATCTAGATATAGGCCTACATGTAAATAAATAGTATTTATAGTACAGACCGATTGTGCACACTTGACATCTCCGCAGCTTGCTCAGATGGACCATTTCTTCAAAAGTCTTCGCAATGTAATGTAATGTAAATCCATGAAAATTTCTCAGCGCCCACAAAAGCGACGTCAGGGAGACCAGGTCTAGTTTCTTTCCGGTGCCAGGTCGAATGAGATGAATGAAGCTCTGATGAGGCAGTTCTGCTGTTGCGTGCACAGGGTGAGATTAGGGTACTCCATAGTTGACGTAGAATTATACGCAGGCTACTCTAAACGCGTATACAAAGCAGAGAGGCAGACAGACAATCAGGCAGACAGGCAGCCAGACAGGCAGGCAGTCAGCTGGTGGTCACAGGTAAACGGTGGTAAGCTATGTGTACGAAGAAAAGTTTGCTTATATAGGTGTGTGAGGGTGCGTCGTAGGTTTTTTCTCCGGGAGACGTGGAAGACGGCATGAACAGTTTTCCGGAACCCCTGCACTGCGTGTATCAAGTGTTCCCCGAACCAACAATGTAGGTTTGGAGTGAATTGCTCTAAAACTGTGGAAATGTATCGACTGCCAAGGACACACAGAAAGCTTGTCTTATATATAAGATGTTCCAAAATGCCACAAAACATGTGATTGGAAATTAAGAGAAAGGAGGCTATTTCAGACAGTCTCAGAGATGAGATATTTTTGTACCGTGTCATGAGTTCCAAATTAATATGCTCCTTCGTGACGATGACACGTGTGCGAAAACGACCTTCCCAGGGTCGTAACACGGTAATTAAGCCGCCACTGCATGATCGTCTACCAAATGTGTTCCAGACATAGCTCTTCGTTGCACAAAAACGACAAGTATAACCTGTATTTCTATAATTAACCATTGATATATTCATATAATGAGCCGAGTGAGCGCAGATAATTTTCTTCCGAAAGGAAAATAAATTTGACATACTGTAAAATTAAATAATTAATTCGAGGGCTGTTACATGTAGACTTTGTGTGTAATACGGATTGTGTAGATTGGTCATGGCGCTTGACTTATAATGTGGAGAGTAATGATTCGAACCATCTGAGAGTAATATTAAATATCTCCTCTCTCAGTCTGTTTCTGTACCATAGGTATGCTAAAATTACACAGTTAATGCAGTTTAATTAGAAATTACACATAACTCTAGAATATTCCTGGGAAGTGCTAATTACTAATTAAGTAATATCGATTAGGGCTACAGCAAGTGACAAATTGAACACATAATTACTGCAGGACACATTTGTTTTCTTTCCACAATTCATTTGTGTTACACTGTTTGAAGCTGATTATTTAATTTTCTTTCAAAAGCATCAGGTGTTCGAGCACGTTATCCGATGACAAGTAAGTATCTGTTTGGCTTTACAATCACGATTGCAAAAATAATTAATATTGTCTACCCGCGCATATAATAATAGAGTGTTTAATTAAATTTTAACAATAAACCAGCTACAGGTAGCTTCGATGCAACACTAGTTCCTTAATTGCAGTCATCTTCGATATACTGTCAGATTTCCAATTCGGTTTTGTTTCTTATTGCCGATTTTGCACCTGCTCATTGGTCTAATATTTATTTGACCACTGGTGGCTTTTTCACATATTGTAGCCAGCAAATCCTACAAGTTTGGTGTTTCGTCTGAAAACGTTCAGGCCACCCACGTTAGTTCAATTTTAGATGATCTACTGCTGCAAGGATCG
The DNA here is from genome assembly GCA_959347315.1 of Bimastos eiseni. NCBI lineage: Eukaryota > Metazoa > Annelida > Clitellata > Crassiclitellata > Lumbricidae > Bimastos > Bimastos eiseni. The sequence continues at coordinate 37,939,602 of OY365810.1, forward strand.
CATTATTCCCTTATGACATCAATAATCGAATTAAGATTGAAGATGTTGGTTAAATCCAAACCCATAGACAAACTAAAAGCGCCAAAAGTTAATGGTCTCAGATTATTTCGCTTCGATTGAACGACTAAATAGGTCCAGATGCAGGCAGTTAAAGGGAATGTCCAAGGGTTGTAGAGTTTCCCTTCACAGTAAGATTAAGTTTCTCAAAGTTACAGTCTTTAGTGCAAATTGTCATCAGTGTTTGTTTCTTAACAATGATACAAATTCGCTATAATAATTGAACTTATGTTAAATACAGTAATAAACACGAATGTCAGAAGAGCCGCTAAGAATGGAAGCCGGGGTCATCCGGGGTCATCCGGGTAAGCACTGCGTTATGCCACAATCGCACATTGTAATTTATCATTGTAATTTATCATTGTAATTTATCATTGTAATTTATCATTGTAATTTATCATTGTAATTTATCATTGTAATTTATCATTGTAATTTATCATTGTAATTTATCATTGTAATTTATCATTGTAATTTATCATTGTAATTTATCATTGTAATTTATCATTGTAATTTATCATTGTAATTTATCATTGTAATTTATCATTGTAATTTATCATTGTAATTTATCATTGTAATTTATCATTGTAATTTATCATTGTAATTGAATATTTGTATAGCGCCACTCAAAGATTCAGAGGCGGTCCCGACCAAAGTGTGTGCTGTCTAGAACAAAAAATACAGTCAATGACTTGCGCTTGTCAAATAAGTAATGGGAAGCCAGTGAAGAGTTACACGAATGAAGGCAGATTATGTGAGCAAACTCTGAGAGACATCGAGAGACCAGCGGCGTTAAGTATTGTCTGCAGCTTAGAGGATTAGTGAAGAGAGACCAACATTGACAGAGTTGGCGAAGTCAACCCTATTGCAAATTATTGCGTGAATGAGATTGTTGATTGCACGAGGAGAGAACTAGTGACAGACGGTGCGAAGTTGACGTAGATGATAAAGGCATGTTCGAGCGACGTTAGTGTGGTGCCGGAGTGGAATCGACTGGCCATCACGAATTCCATTACGTCAAGGGAGTAGGGAGGCAATCACAGCATCGAGTGATCAACGACGTTATTTGGCAGGGTCTTACTAGAACCAAAATACCGGCCATCAAATAGCCCAATAGCCTCTCCACTTCTGATTGCCGCTCCAGATCTGACGGCAAAAGGCAAGATGCAATCACAGTTATAGCTTGGTGCAGAGGTCGTTGTTTGGCGCCGGTTGTCATGGTACCGTGTGCTGTATATTGGCTGAATTGTACCAGCATTTACAGCTCCAACGCAGGTACCGCAGTGGAAAACACGGCTCATAATAAGGGAAAGCAAATCTGCTGCAATCTCTCAGTCTCACCATTTCATCCCTGTTTCAGTCGAAACTGTCAGAAGCTGGCACACCGAATCACTAGAGGTTGTGCATGATTACACGTAGGTGGCAAGTTTTTCTGCGATAAAAGGTGACCAGGGTGAAACCAGAGATCTGCTTTAGCGCTTATCAATCGCCCTCAAAATTGAAAAATCTCTGTCTGTTTTAGTCACCTCTGATTGGAACAGTTAGGAGTGACTTTACAGTTTTGAATTGACTTTATAACGATGAACTCCGAAGCGTAGCTATGTTGAAAGTGGTCATATTGTTCAGTCTATAAAAACTCTGTATATGAGATGGTTGACTTTATAACAGTAGTTATATTAGTTGCTGCCTAGTGCATTTAATCTATATACACCTATAATCACATCAAATCAACCAATAATTTGGTTATAATCGCCTCGTACTTAGGTTATAATATTAACCTAACTCATAAACAGACAAAAAACCTAGCCACATGTGGCTGTTTTGCCATGGGGCAAGCTGGTATCAAATAAACTGTTAAGATCTAGCGCTGCAAAAGCCACCCACCGTGCACAAGCCTAGACTTTGATTAGAACATCCACATACAGGTTAAATGAATAATCAAAAATGAACCATGTACGCACCTTGTAAAATGTAATCCATGTACTATCTCTCACATCCAAATATCATGTGATGGGAACATACAAACAACCTTGACGTATGAAAAACGATAGAACAATGAACCTCTGTTTTAACGGACGATGAGGCCTGCACTAATTGAACACATCCGTCTTGATGTCTCTCCATCCGTCTCTATCCCTGTCTGTCCCTCTTTCTCTCTGTCTCTCCAAGTTCCGTTTACAAGAGTATTGAAACGCCTTAACAACGATTGCGGAATTAAATGTTCACAGCCTGATCTGACAAGTCCGTCACGCTTCTGACAAACTTGTCCTGCGTGTGACGAAAAACACTCCCAACTTTCTGGTCACAGGGCGTTCTTATATACCCAATGACACCCCCGCCATTCTAGAATTGTCTTTAAGCTGACGAAATATCACGCGATGGGTACATTCACACGGCTGCTGCTAATAGTATGGCCCTTTTAGCGTTCCGTACACGCTGCTAACATATGAAAAACAAAAAAAGGCTATGAATGGACAGCGATTTCATTTGTGTTGCGTAAACCGAATGAGTCTGTTGCAGAGATGATTACATGATACCAAGTCTTCATTATCTACCCACGAATTATGTGATTCCGGGTAACCGAGCCATTTTACCAGCGATTTCTTCCCACGTTTCCTGATAATCTTTTCTATTCTAAATATCTCTTGAGTACTTTTTTGTAGCTCCTGTTCATAAAATGAACCCTGTATTTCCACATCCGTCTTGATGTCTCTCCATCCGTCTCTATCCCTGTCTGTCCCTCTTTCTCTCTGTCTCTCCAAGTTCCGTTTACAAGAGTATTGAAACGCCTTAACAACGATTGCGGAATTAAATGTTCACAGCCTGATCTGACAAGTCCGTCACGCTTCTGACAAACTTGTCCTGCGTGTGACGAAAAACACTCCCAACTTTCTGGTCACAGGGCGTTCTTATATACCCAATGACACCCCCGCCATTCTAGAATTGTCTTTAAGCTGACGAAATATCACGCGATGGGTACATTCACACGGCTGCTGCTAATAGTATGGCCCTTTTAGCGTTCCGTACACGCTGCTAACATATGAAAAACAAAAAAAGGCTATGAATGGACAGCGATTTCATTTGTGTTGCGTCAGTAACGTCAACAGTTTCTATCTAGCACAGAATTATTTCAAACTACCGAGATAGACAATTAGAGAGAATGCAAACTTTATCTTCTTTATTAGAACTTCGAAATTAGGTGATATTGCTACAAAATACTTAAAAGAATATGCCTCGAACAAGAAGTCGACGGATACGACCTTCGGAATATGCTCTAAAGATGGTCGATTTCACATCGGGGACAGCCCAATCTCGATCGAAGGAGATGACATAACGGTGGGTAATACCACCTACAAGGGAACTCCGGGGCTATGGGAATTGATGACGATGAAGGAACCAAACGAGTCGATATACAGCCAAAACGATCTTGACGAGTACTGGGTAATTCTTGAATCGACGGGTGCCTTGTATCTACCGAAAAATCCTAATAAACCCAAATCGTCGAGAGGTGCAAAATATTTAAAAATCATTAAGCCATTGCTCGAACGAAAGCTCCAGACGCAACAAGGGAGGTTCTCAACGGGTGAAGGAGTCGTAGTTCTCCCACAAGACCCTAATGCGTTAGTGGAAATGTTGACTCTACGAATGGCTAGCTTCAGAGCGGGAAATACAGGATTAAGAAGCGAGATAGTAGGTATCTGCGATGAGTTACTTAGTTGGTTGATGAAGCAGCGGCAAAAATGTTTGCACCACAACGGAGTGAGGATTTGTTAACTCCCTATGGAAATACGACACTTAGTCAAAAGAGTAAGGAAACGTCACAGAATTTAATATATCCCCACCCTAAATAACTTACTGTATGGTAACGGCGGCGCCATATCGATCCGAGATTTGGTGCGTGGATCTGGAATGAAGTTTGCTTAAAATAAAATCTTGTTATATTAAAAAAAATACTGAAAATACAATTATAGACGAGGGAATTGAAAGATATGAATTTCATGAATATGAACCAGTGGCGGGGGCGAATCTTAACACTGGGAAAATTCGCATAAATATTGAACTTCAAGATATTTTCAGCCACCCCTCCGAGTCATACCTGCTATTCGAAGGCAGACTGACTAAAGCGGATGGAACCTTTTACGTTGATGCCGACGCTGCAGCTTTGGTAAACAACGGGTTGATGCATCTCTTCAGCCAAATGTTGTATTCCTTGTCTAATCAAGAAATAGAAAGCGTGTTTCATCCCGTACAAGCCACAACTATGCTGGGCTTGCTGAAATATCCCAACGACCTTGCTCTTGCTCAAGGACTTAACCAGTTATGAACTAAAGATACAGCCGCGACTGCTGTTATAAACGATAACACGGGATTCGCGATCAGACAAGCGTATCTCATTAGGAAACCAACTGCAAAGGGTACATTTAGCTTCATCGTGCCTCTGAAGCACATTTTTGGATTCTGTGAGGATTATGATAGGGTAGTCTACGGTATGAAGCAGACTTTAACTCTCGTTCGCAAACCTGACAGCGATGCTATTTTTAGGGCAATTGCAGTAGCGGCGGGAAAAGTCAACTTCAGTAAAATTTCATGGTTTATGCCGCACGTGATTGCGTCTGACATGGAAAGAGTGCAGCTGTATGAAACGATCGAAGCAAAGACAACGTTACCAGTAGCCTATTTTACTACGGAATCGATTAAAAATTCTTGGTAAGTATTTCCTAAATAAGTGTTATTAGGCGCGGTGCAAATAGTAACCCTTTGTCCTTCAAAATTGTTCTCTGCGATTATACTCCAGCGGGATATCCTTCCCTGGTTATTTTTCCTTCCTTTCAAACCGATCTTCCAGATTCTCACTGCGGTTGGGCATGTGATAGATATCCACGATTCAGTGTGGATGTTACCATCAGACACCCATTCCCCGTCGTCTTTGAATGCCCAAAAGGCTTTGTTAGTTAGAAGTGCTAAACTGGCATTCGCTTGAAAACCATAATTACTAGTATCCAAGGATAGTCTCGGTACGTAACCGATTTGACATTTTCTTCCAAGCGTGTAATCAGGTAGCGTTGGAATCCATTGTAGTATGGAGACGGTAGCTGTATCAGCACTGGGACTCATAGATGTAATATGAAATCTCCAATATCTGTAATTAGACGAAGCGGGAAATGTAATCTTCTTCAAAAATCCAAAATCGAGGAATTCCCATGAAACTAAAATTTCAGTAAAGGCTGTTCCGTCGTTATTAGCTCGAACCACCCAACCAGTAATACGGTCGCTCTGCTCTCGGCCGGCAACGATGTAAAATCCCGAAATTGACAGAGGAATGGGGTACTTCATCTGTATCTAAACATTACTTGTCCTTTCACTGTTCCACATGCGGGGGTAGTGATAAGCATTTTGAAAAGCCCTCCATGGGTTGGATTCATGATCAGGCACACTGCGATAATCGCTAGCACTAGCTTCATAAGTTAAACCGTTTATTATCGTTGTATCAGAAGTCATGGTAGGTGCTGCAGTCACGTATAGTCCTGAGTTATCAGTGGTAGCATTATTCGATATCGCTTGGTTGACTAAGGTTTCGACTTGACCAAAACTCGCGGCCTGGCTAGCTAAGACTGGTGGATGAATGTCAGTCGGTAGACCTCTTATCATATTACCATTCATATTTAAATCACCATCCATATCGTTCGTTCCATCTCGTTTTAGAAATGTATTACTCGCTTGAGATAGAGTGACACCTCCAGAAACTATTCTTTGAGTTGATCCAGTATCATTTCGTCCAAATATATCGACAGACATGTTTTTAAATAGGCGATATTATTTAATGAAAGTCGTTTATGACTTCTTGAAATTTACATCCATCGTTGGACGTTTTCTTCAATACGTACATACATAAATGACCGCAATACACTTGACCGTCTGGCTGTATTCGCTCACTGTTGTAAAACAGCGGTCTTTGTAGATATTTTATCAATTCCGTAGGTGGAGGTAATCCATAGCTGTCGAAATAAATTTTATCATTAGCGCGCTTGATAAAACACGTCCAATGTGTTCCTTTACCATCAGAATCGTCCCGATTAAGGATACCGCACTCGTTCGCTCTTGGCTTCTTCGTTAACTCGTCTCTTAGAAAAACTCCTCTGAAATTATTTATGTTTAGTTTCTTCGCCGCTTCAATTAGATCCACATTCGACAAAGCAATATTAGGTAGCGTTACACCTTCGACATCGATTTGTTTAACACTCATTTTATATTAAAGAATAATGTCCATATGCTAAAGTGTCGATGCCATCTTGCTGAATCACTCGTTTGTCATCTTCCGCTGAGAGAGCTACCTTGTTAACTTCCTCGGTGTAGATATCGTGAAGATGCGATCGAATGACATTCATCTTTCTCGATTGTTCTCTCTTGGTGAATAAACAGTCCTTGTAGTCTTCGTGAGTGATAGATTTCTTGACGAAATCCTTCTTCACACCTTTACATTTCTTGTGGTCTACTCCAGCCATCTTGTATGAATACAACTTTGATCTTAAACCTACAAACTCTTCGATCTGTTTACCACCTGCTTCGTCTTTGAACATGCCAATGACCTTTTTATTAATCCGAGTTTCTATACCAGAGGGGTGGTCTTTAGGATAGTCGCTAGTATCGAACCTGCTTCTAATGTCTGGAGCTATATCGGCGTAGAAGTCTTCGGTCTTAATTTCATAAGCCAGAGAATCTGTATCTGTAAAAAGTAACATTGCTCTATCATCAAACTTTTTCTTGATGTAATTATAATGAAAATCATACATCATAGTTTTACTTAAGTTTAAAATACACATACCGAGATATATAGGCTTATTGTAAAATAGCTTCGTCCGTTTCATGTGAATGGCAATTAGGTTTTCATCAAAAATAGTTCGAGTGTCGTAACTCGTTCTCGCCGCTAGTTTTATGGCTTGCTTCTCTCTAGAAACCAGTTTTATATCTACGTGAGCCTCATGTTCTCCAACGTCTTCCCAAACACACTATTGTTCATTAGTTTGAAAAAGTCTTTCTCGAAATCGTTGGTGGCTCTGGCCCTTAGGTTGGTATTTAGATCGATATATTTTTTCAGCCAGGCACTTTCTTCAAATTTAATTCCACGATGAATTTTGGTAATCTTCAAGCCTAGGCCTTCATACAACATTAAGTTTTCATAATGGACTATATATTTTATTTTATCACACAGGTTTGGTATAAGTTTTGCTACATCTGATTCTTTGACCTTAACACTCTCTGGAGCAAGAGGATAGTCATTGTGAAGATCGGGCAAATCTCTCGGATATTACAAGTCCACCTCTAATATACATGGTGAAGATCTCCAATCGTTTAGCTCATCATTACCCATCCACTGGAACCCATGAGTTGGTAGATTCTTACACATTGCCCATCCGTACAGGTTGTTCGCGTCTAAATATGTTATAAATGTTGAAGGCTTGCTATCGTCAAACGCTGGCATGTGCTTATTGTTTGCCTGTCCATAACGATGTGAAATGGTGCTAACACCGCCTCTTATCCCATGCTTAACCATTAGTATCATATCATAATCGCTCAACAACTCCAACTCTACTCCAGTCAACTTTAATGCGGCGTCCCAAGCAAGACCAGGAGAAGTATAATACCAAGCGGGATCTAGACCATAGTTCTCACAACACACATCTCTAAAATTCTCAAACACGTCAGCGAGCAGGAGAACATCACTCACGTTATATAAATCGTGGTATTCTCTAAACTTTTTAAATCCGAATTCATTCCATACCATCTGTGCGTGGTTGTAGTCTTCGTCACTAATGTCTGAGTCGTTAAGTCTCGAATAGAATGCTGACTTTGGTGGTAGTTCTGTTTCATTCAATCGATCGATGGAATTAATAAAATCATAAGGGTATAAACCTTTTCTAAGCAAGAGATCGAGCTGATTGCCAGAGTAGTGCTTGCTTATATTTTTACACTGGTCTTTGCTCAGGTTCCTCGATAAAGCGTCGAGACTCGATGCCATGAATCTAAAACTATCGATGAAACATAATTCTCGTTTAACCTCTACTTCCTTAATTTCTTTATGTACAAACTTATCAATCACAACCTCTCTGCTAAATTATATATATTTTTCTTCGTTGGTAGGAATACAATTAATCTTTTCATTATCATCACCTCGTAATTTCTTTATGAATAGATGACTATCATAACCGGATAGATTATGGAACAATACTGAGAACAACTTGGGGACTTTATAGTTTAGATTACAGTTTTTATGTGCGGCACCTCTAAATTTACCGGTTAAATGACAATGGTCTCTAACTCGATCATCACCCAGTTGGCCTTCGCATATGTGACAAACAGTAGCGGAATCGTATAGAGCCCGATCTTTCTTTCCGAATATCATTTTCTTTGAAAATTTAAATCGATTATAAATATCTTTTATATTATCTATAAGAGTGTCTATAAATATTTGGGCTACATCATCGTCTTTGCTCTCCGCTGTGAACGTTACGGGAGCTTGCGAATATAGGTCATATAGGTCATCATCAAAACATTTTATATAATAGCAGAAAGAACTTGGGACGTGCTTTTTGGTATTTGTTGGTGTAGTACATGCTGGGATCTGGTTGACAAGTGTCTATAGGTTTTATTAATGACTCAAAATCGGCAAACACGACAAATGGGACTCTAATCTTTCTCTAATAATTTTTGAAACTCAACATAATTCCTGGTTCTAGAAGTTCTATCTTTTGAGCGTCGTGTTGGGAACAGTATTCGGTGTGCTTGTGTAGCGAATCTTTTCTACTGAATCCAATCAAACATCTTTTGCAATAGTGCATCGAAGTGTATGAGTTTTCTCTATGAACCGCCATCAATCTGTTAAAGTTCTTTATCCAACAATAATGCTTATTTTCTCCATCAGAAATGAGTAATAGATCTACACACCTATTACTCTCATGCTTTGATAAATATAGTGGGAATAGGTAAACATAGTTCTCATAACCGAAGATATTAATACTAATTTTATAATTTCTCTCAAACTTACTTATCACATTAGCATCCGCTGCTACTGGGAATTCGATGCCAGACCAATCAAGTTCTTCAGACTGCTTGATTAATTCTTTCGTAATTCTTTCTGGATGGCCGTCAACCGGATTTAAGGCTCTCGTTACACACCACTTGAAGCATTCTTCGTCTTCGTTCTTCATATTAATAATACCCTTTTTACTCGCTAAACATTTCGGTAGTGGAATGTAAGAACTGCCTTTCAGCGGTTTATAAACAACTGTGTTGATGTCTAATTTTTGAACCGCTCTAAGTCTCCTTGCATCTGGAAGGCTGCCATAGACTCTAGGATTATATCTTTCGCATTATTAAATATTTCGCTCGGGTTCGTAGAGTTTAAAACAACTTCGGTCATAGAGACAAATGGAAAATCCTTGGTATCTACTTGTCCGGATTTCATATCTACACGCTCCATTGTGCAGGTAAGGACAAAATTGACCTTGGTCTGGCGATTTCTAGACAAAAGGTCTTCCAGTTGTGGTTGAGCTGCTTTGAGAAAAGATGTGGCGTCAATTCCGCTTGCGCCTTCGACCGTGTATTGTTTCGTGAAGCCCTTGATAGCTGTAGCCGTCTCTTTTATTTCGCGTGTTTTCATAGGAATTTTACCGAATATAGAATTCACTTTGACTTTCAGTGCCTCTAACTTCTTATTCACTATTTTCTTTGGTTCTTTAGGTATATAATTTTCAATCCACCTTGCGAATTTATTAATCGCTGATTTAGTCTTAACGAATATTTCTCGTACTGTCGTGGATGGTACGGGTTCGAGTGTTGGGATTCCAATGTCGGGAACGGGTGCATCAAGCAAACTAGCATTGGTTGAGATTGACGGTACGCTGTGGGCTTCAATTTTAATAATCAAATCCGCTTTTTGTAGTCGTGTATAACCAACCAAGCCGCTCTGTTTGGCAATTTTTCTTAATTCAGTAACGGTTTTCTTCGAGTATTCCATTTTATACTGTGGTGGCATTTCTTTAAGCTGTGACGAGTAAATATTTTCATTCATTTTATCATTATTAAAATTTTTTTGTTCCTATTTTGTTCAATAATGACTCATCATCGAAACTGATGAGTCATCGAAACTTTTGGAAATTCCCGTGACATTTGACTTATAGGTGGATCTTCTAATCAAAGTTAGGTTAACATTATAACCTAAGTACGAAGAGACTATAGCCAAATTATTGGTTGATTTGATGTGATTATAGGTGTATATAGATTAAATGATGATGATGATGATGATGATGGTGATGGTGATGGTGATGGTGATGGTGATGATGATGATGATGATGATGATGATGATGTTGATGATCATGATGATGATCATGATGATGATCATGATGATGATCATGATGATGTTCATGATGATGATCATGATGATGATCATGATGATCATGACGATGATCATGGTGACGATGACAATGACGATTATGATCATGATCCCAATTATAGCATAATGGAGCAAAATTGAGTTATGTAGACACCTGATCAGACATCTAATGAAGGTAAAACATGAATTAAATCACCCTCATTTTCATTACATTATTTAGCAAAATAACGTGTGTGGTCAATATAAATAACCATGCATGACTTAGTTACGCCCAGTCTAAAATTTACCTCTATGTATAAGTATATATACAAGAAGATACCGAAGGCAACACTGGACTGGGTCATCAATCGTTCAAAGTCCCAATCGATGTGCAAAAGAGAGCTTTGAGGCAACGCTGAGCCTTTGAGCAATGTGTCGCTGCGTGTTATGCTGCCTTTTGAGCTGAGATGCAACGAATGTCATGTCTTGATCGATGATCACAGTCCACAGGATGCTCTTAAGGCTTACCAGTGACCGCGAGTTTTACATAAAGGGATGAGTAGTCCGGCATTGAGGCCACAACGTCTTCTCTTTCTTTCGAATCAAGTCCTGTTTGTCTTCTAGGTTAGTCAGTTAGGTTCGGTTAATCACGGTTACAGTTCGGTTAGTCAGACTGGTAAACATCTGAACGTTTTGATTGATGATGCCGCGTCCACCATCTGGTTACCTTCTCTTCACGTATACGCAACCTACATACGTGCATAGATTGATACATGCTCGCATACAAAGTGCATACATACATACACACATACATACAAACATATATGCGCTTATATACCTACATACGAAACATACGTGTGTACATACATACATCATACGAAACATAGGGCACATGCATGCATACATACATACATTAATACATACATACATTATTACATACATACATTAAAACATACGTACATTAATACATACAATCATACATACATTAATACATACATACATTAATACATACATACATTAATACATACATACATTAATACATACATACATTAATACATACATACATTAATACATACATACATTAATACATACATACATAAATACATTAATACATACATACATTAATACATACATACATTAATACATACATACATACATACATACATACATTAATACATACATACATTAATACATACATACATTAATACATACATACATTAATACATACATACATTAAAACATATGTACATTAATACATACAATCATACATACATTAATACATACATACATTAATACATACATACATTAAAACATACATACATTAATACATACAATCATACATACATACATACATAAATACATTAATACATACATACATTAATACATACATACATTAATACATACATACATTAATACATACATACATTAATACATACATGCATACATTAATACATACATACATTAATACATACATACATTAATACATACATACATTAATACATACATACATTAATACATACATACATTAAAACATATGTACATTAATACATACAATCATACATACATTAATACATACATACATTAATACATACATACATTAAAACATACATACATTAATACATACAATCATACATACATACATACATAAATACATTAATACATACATACATTAATACATACATACATTAATACATACATACATTAATACATACATACATTAATACATACATACATTAATACATACATGCATACATTAATACATACATACATTAATACATACATACATTAATACATACATACATTAATACATGCATACATTAATACATTAATACATACATACATTATTACATACATACATTAATACATACATACATTAATAAATACATACATTAATACATACATACATTAATACATACATGCATACATTAATACATACATACATTAATACATACATACATAAATACATACATACATTAATACATACATACATTAATACATACATACATTAATACATGCATACATTAATACATACATACATACGTACATGCAAAACATACGTACGTACGTATAGGCATGCATACATACATATATTCAATTCAATTCAAGTCTATTTGGCATAATAAATGAGCAAGTTACATGAGATCGGTATAAGAAACAAAATTTGTGATTGCACAGGAGACCCAATTAAGGACGGAGGGTCCCGCAGGTTAGGGCCACCCATAAATTAGGTGCAAAATAGTTGGGTATAGAGGCTAAATTATGAGTAGGGTGTTTGAAAATAACATGAAAGAGCAAAGCTTAACTAAACTTAACTAACGAATATGCTAACATTAACCGAGTAAAGGTAAATTATAAGTTAATAAGGATTGCATAATCAAGGTAGTTGACCACAACCGGTTAATGAAGTGTCGTAATGACAAAGTAATAGTTATTTTAAATCACAATTTACCTTATCAGGAATAATAGATTTCTCAATGATGAGGTACACGTACACAAACGATTGTCAGAAATGAGGATGAGTTCACAGTAATGGTTACAATTCACCCGATATAATAACAGATATAATCTTGTTCTTGAATGAATGAAAGTTGGTAAGGAGACGCAAATTGGCAGAGATAGAATTCCAGATTCTAGGACATTTGCACTTGATGGCCATTAGCCCAGTGTTTGTTCTAGCATAAGGAATACATAAGGTGTTAGGATCTCTACTAAGGTGATACAATAATCCTGCATTAGGCGTAAAATAATCATGGAGGATGCTTGGTAGGGAGTTATGAAAGTACCGATGCATAAAGAGGCTTATTTGGAGTTTATTTATATGTTCAATTTTGAGCATCCCTTCTAGATACAAATACTTCACTGGTATGATATACATACATACATTTATACATACTCACATACATACTCACATACATACTACATGAATTGAAACATACATGCATGCTACATGCATACATACAAACATGCATACATACCTACATACTTGCATACATATGTACATGTACCATGTCATAGATACATATTTGTATGAACACACACATGCATACAAACAAAACATGTACAGAAAGACTAACATATTTCTTTATATAGCGCTCTGTAGACGGAAGGTTGGTCTGTCTATCTTATTTGAATTTGGACAAATTACACACAGACAGAAAGACAGACAGAAGGACAGACAGTAGACGCACACATAGAAGCGCAAAAACACACTCAGACGGAACAAGGATGAAACTGAGAGAAATTAATGCTGATGAATTATTTAAGTTCACCTGCCTTCCGCCTTTATCTCGTTTTCTCCTTTTATCTCCTAACCATGTTGTAATTCTATCTGTTTGTCTGTGTTTGTCTGTGTCGACCTGTGGCTGTTTGTCTGTCTTCTTCAGTTTATATCACTGCCTGCTTTATGTTCCACTCACTCCTGTCATCGTGGTTCTCTCCGCTCGTTCTTCCTCTTCATCTGTTCAGTAAACATTTCTTCGTCTCAGGACTGATCGATCCCAGCAGCCATTTACAGGAAATATTAATATTTACTTTATTCGAAGATCAACAGGTTCGTATTTTCTCCGATTTAAATGGAAATCTTACAATTATTTCTTTATGAAATGTAGTCGCTGTGCTTGTGCAGAGAGAAATATCTGCATGAACAAACAAAAGAATTAAGGAAAGGAATAATCAATGAGGGAACAAAGGGAAGAAATAACCAAATAACAAAAGAGGGAAAGAAATAACAAAAGAAAAAGTGAAGGAAAGATATAACCACATAACGAACAAAGCAAAATAATAAGAAAAGAATAAACGAAGAAAATAAATGACTTAAGAACGAACAAAGGAAAGAAAAAACCAAAGAACGACCGAAGGAAATAAATAACCAAAGAACTAACGACGGAAAGAAATAACCAAATGTGTATATCTTCGTTTAATGAGAAACAAACTGACAAACCGGAGTAAGTTGCAAAAGGTCACAAATAACAAACGATGGAAAGAAATAATCATGTAAGAAACGAACGAATGAAGAAAGGAATGCACGAATAAACGAGTGAATGAACGATATCTAGATTTCTTGCAACCTGATGCATTTATTTCCAGTCTGTTGACCACATTCTTTTCAGTCTTCTTGCGCTAGACAATCGTCCTGTCATTTTCTCCATCTCTTCAGTCGCTCTTAATGATCAAATTGGGCTTGTCTGGACACGACATACCTCGCCCGCAGATGGGGCTCATACAATCGAGCTAATACGAAGCATTTGTCGACTCATCGTGAAGCAGGGAACCAGCGCAGAAGATGCAGCCAATAAAACAGGTACTCGCGTAATTGGGCCTCTGTCGATTGCAGAGCTTAGAAGGCAGACGAACCCAAGGAGACGTTGCCAGTGAAAGAGGCCTTGCGTCTATCCACGCCATCGATCCAGTCCAGTGGTGACGAACAAGCTGAAGGAAACACAGCCAATACAGCAGCTGCTTGCTTCTAACGACTTATTCTAGTTGCGAGAAATAAGGAGAAACCTAGCTGGAAAATATTTCCAGGCAACGCCTGACCTGACCTGACCTGACCTGACTTGACCTGACTTGAGCTGACCTGACTTTGTCTATTCAAATTACCCTGAATTTCACTGCCACATTATGCGAAAGGTCTAAATAAGGTTCCGATTGCCGAACCTACTTATGGATTGAACGTTGTATGTGGCAATTCCCTTAGATGTCTGATTTGTCGAGCATTTCGTTTTCGACAATTACAGTTCGAGTGAGATTAGACTGGCGCAAACTCGCTGCTGCCATCAGGATCTGCGATCGTTCTTCTTCAGTTTACGCTTGAATAATTCCGGTTGGTCGTTTGCGGCTAACAGCCAGAGATAGATTCTGCCCGGGACACCCGAACATCAGGCAGATTCAAACGCAGAGAGAGAGAGAGACAGTGAGAGACAGAGACAGTGAGACAGAGAGACAGTGAGACAGACAGAGAGAAGGAGGTAGAGGAGGCGAAAACATTGAGAATCAGGATGCTCTTTATGAAGAAGAAAAGAAGAAGAAGAGGAGGAAGAAGAAGAAGAAGAAACAGAAAAAGTAAAAATTAGATGAGGAGCAAGAGCAGGAGAAGGAGGAAGATCAAGAATGAGAAGAAGAGGAACAGTTTATTATCGGTTCTTTAACGCCGTCTAAATCTCATCTAAGTCTCATTTCTCCAACTGGTTGACCTGCCATAGCCCTGCATCCTGATTCCCATAACTCAGAGAACTCGACCTAATGTCTCCCATCGTTTATGGCTATCAGTAACTACAAGTTCATCTCAGCAGACCATCAGTTGATGTCTTGCAGGTGGCGAAAACGACATAAAAGATTAGGTCGCATAAGGTCAGATTGATAGAGTGATGTAATATATCATGTCACGTAATATATAGTAATATATTATATATTTTTCATTTTGATTGAGTTGATTGTGTTAAGTTGTCCAATGTACGCTTAGGAGTGATTTGGTTAGATTTGATTTAAGAGAACAACAGTCCACAGTATTCGATTGCAGATTTCTATGGACATTGGACAATGCAGGCGGATATTGGGTTCATCATACTTTATCAAATGAACGGCAGCAGATATGACTAACTTATGCGGCGTTGAAGAGGGTTAGAATTGGTTCAGCCCAGAAGCCCAGTGTGAGAGAGAGAGAGACTAACAAACAGAAAGACAGACACACAGACAGATATACATACATACATGCACGCATACATACATACATGCATACATACATACATACATACATACATACATGCATACATACATACATGCATACATACATACATACATACATACATACATACATACATACATACATACATACATACATACATACATACATACATACATACATACATACATACATACATACATACATACATACATACATACATACATACATACATACATACATACATACATACATACATACATACATACATACATACATACATGCATGCATACAAAGTGTGATTTAGAATCCATATGCTCTTCTTTTCTGACTTAATTACCGCTGATTAGAAGGCTGTACATTTGTTCCGTGTATCTTTGTTACTAATATCTCTTTGTTAAGCATTGTTATGAAAAAGGCAATTGTTAAGTTCATGGCAGGATATACCTTTTGCAAGTTCGTACTCTTCTTTTTGATTTTCCAAAGAGTTGGGAAAAATCTCCCTTCCTAGATTGCTTCAATTTTCAGTTGGCTATAACTCAGAGTTGTCCATGGGTCCAATTTTCTCTCAGTCACCTGTCTTAGCCCCATCAGTGGTCACTGACTGTTTTCTTCTACGGGCCGGGCACGTTCTTTAACCCTGATTTATCTGGAGGAATTACATAGCGCCCCTTCAAGAACATCTACTCAGGAGCGTTCCCGACCCAACCTCGGCTAAACAGTCTTGAGTTTTAACGATTCTCTCTATAATTATGTCGGGAACCTAATTCTACAGAGTTGAAATTAGGCTCTGCACAAAAATGGTGGGTCGAAATTGGTCGAAGTTGTAGACCCAACCCGACCCAACCGACAGGAATCTTGACCCGATCCGACCCGCTTAAAGTACTAATATCTGTGACCCGACCCGACCCAATGACTCGTGGACAACTCTGCAATAACTAGCGGGATCATTTTTATCGCTGATTGGGTCTTCTGGGCGGTCTAACTTTGCTGTTTTTCTCAACGGTGACCTTTTTGTTCATTGCCATCTGATTGCTAAATAAACGATGATTGATTGATGCAATAAATACATACCATATATAAATGCATACAATACACACATACAATACATACATACATACATGCACTACATGTACATACAAGAAAGAAGAAAATGAGACGATTGAGAAAACGGGTAAAGAATGGATGAACATAAACAAGAAGAAAAAGATTAGGATGAAGATGACGATGAGGAGAAGAAGAAAGAGAAGAAGGAGAAGAAGGAGAAGAAGGAGAAGAAGGAGAAGAAAGAGAAGAAGGAGGGTGATGAGAATGAGAATGGAGAGGACAACATTCACTGTATTCTGCTTAGAGACAGCCTCCAGTTATCGATCGTCGTTGGCAAGACACGTGCCTCGCGAATGAGACCGAGCGATGTAAACAACTTAAGAGAACTGAACAAGCTAAATAGAAGATGCAAAGAAGGGTTAATGTAAGTTCCCTGTTTGGTCAGTGACTCGATCATTTAGAGATGACAATCCAATGTCAGCGAAATTCTGAGATCATGGCAAAGGAGATGATAGCATTAGGCTCTGTAATAGAGTGACAAGTACCAGAAAAGTACCAGACCCGAACTAAGAAGAACCCTCCTCTCCCTTCGTTTCTAATTCCGAATATAAGGGCAGCAAACACAGTTAACTCACCCGCTGGTTGCACTCTGCAAGTGCCAGTCCCAAGCCTGGATAAAAGAGGAGGGCGACGCTAATGGTCTGTATTACCACACAGTGTCGCTAAACTGCAACTACCACCACCAGCAAACACCGACGAGGGATTCATCCCATAACAACGTAATGGCAAACATATACATGTAGGTGGATTCTACGGACCAGTTACGCGAACTTATTATATAGTCTGTCATCGACTGCTGTGGTATAAGAGGTACAAAGCAATCACTTCTATTAGTATAACTACTAATACCAACACTACCACTAATACAATACTTCTTCCACCACAACAATTACCACCACTACAACTACTTCCACTTCCACTTCCATGATTACTTCCACTACTGCTACTGCTTCCACCCCTATCACTACTAATACTACTGCTACTAGAGGCCGCGTCTATCTCTAAGTACCTAAGCTACAGTGTCTGTTTATGCCTCACCGACGCCCTGACTCAAATGAATAGCGATACTGAACAGTCAAGAAAGGATCTGGAGTTGAAATCCCCGTCCATATAAATAGATAATTTCTAGTCCACTTGCTCCATCAAACGAATTCAACCATGAAATGAGTCCAGTCTGAATGTTCACAGACTGTAATCTATCAGGTGGTAATGGAGGCCAATGGAAAACCGCCTTGTCGTGTTGAAGTCGTTGGCCCTAAGGGAAATCGCAAAACTTGATGTCTGCTTCTTTGCGTTATATCGAGGCACTTCCTGTTCCCTCTCGTTTCCACTGAAAATATAAATAGTTTTATTGCATTTGTTTGTTAATCATAGGAACTGATTATGCAGTATGCATATTACATGATAGTATTTTAACTTTAAGCTTGTTCTTTATTTCACAGAATGGCTGCTGGGATAAGAACCGCTCACAGCAACTATTCGAACATTCGAGAATGAATTCTCACTTCGTTCCTGATTGGACTAATCCTACCTACTGTGCACGAAGTTAATTTCTAAAGTGAATTGCTAGTCGAACTTTCATCTTCATTCGGACATAACGTAGCTTGCGTGCTGGCAACTATACTGCTGAACATATGAAGATAATGTCAAAAAAGTCGTTGTGAAGCATGATTCAGCTGAATGTTCTGGCATACTTGAATGAAGGAGAGAAAAATTCGTCTGAAGCCATATAATTATAATATGGTTCAACTAAGTGGCAACCTCAGGGCTCTTTGCTGGTCTTGGAAATATTTTCCTGCGGAGAATTCAAGCAAATGAGTCGCAAATAAGCAACCGACGAATGTCTCTCGCTCGGAAGGTAAACAAACCCGAAGGAAATTACAGACGCACTACATAGCGCTGGGTTTGGACGGAACCGTCTTTCAACGGATAGAGTTTGAATGGTATTCCCCAGTGAAAGAACGATGTTAGTCCGATTCTTTTCCCAGGATGAACATTAATTCCTATCCGAGGATCTGACGGTTCCATTCGATTAAGCTATTTCTGTATTCTTCCATAAGAAACGGACGTCCCATGCAACCAGTCAAGTGAAACGTTGAAGGAGAGCTTACCGTTTCAGTACTTCGAAAGCAGCTAGTCATAATATTTTTATAGACGGCAACAGGCTTAGCAACTATAAGCACACAAGATGCATCAAAAGCCCAAACTGTAGGCAAATGCCAATTTGACCGATAGCAACAAACGTTGCGACAAGAGCACCAAACGAACGCTAGTAGTATAAAAGAGCTCAGCTTGCCGAAAGGAAACGGTGATTGTAGTACCGGATATCGGTCTACCTAGGAATTGCTTGCTTGACGCAAAATATTAAATAAGCGGATACTTAAAATTAGAACCATACCATCAATTGTACCCACGCTGTATTAAGGTACTATTTGATTATTTCAAGTACTCTGGAAGTTACACCGCGCCTGCCAGGTGGATGTTGAGTTCACTATTACTGACTGTCGCGCCACTCAACAATCTCAAGCGCACCAGACTACCATCAACAGTACCAAAAAGATAATAAGCGTGGCAATCAATCGCTTGTACCAACCGTACCAAGTGGATATCAAGTGTACAATTCAATCGCGTCAACCGTACCTAGTGGATAGTGATCGCAGTAATCGGTCCACGGGACCGTATCACTCGCACCAGTCGTACTACCAGTACAATGCTGAAATCAGTACCATGCTAACACCAGTGCTGACAGCAGGACCCCATTAACACAAGTACCATATTAGCACTCAAGTTATACCAACACCAGTACCATACTAACATCAGGACCGTAATAGCATCTGTACTATTCTAACACGAGTACCAGTACCATTCTATCACCAGTACTATGCTAACACCAGTACCACACTAACGCATAGCAATACCATACTAACACCAGTTCCATACTTACACCAGTTCCATACCAGCACCAGTACCTTACTAACACCAGTACTAACACCAGTACCACACTTACACCGCAGTCGACTAATCAGAAGGATGCGGATCGGTGTGATTCGCCGCAGCCATGACTTTCACCAGCAGCAGCGTCGTCGTGCCAGCTCAGCCGTCAACTCCCTCGACTACTCCACTGGGTCTCCTCGGTCGAACCCCTTGAGCGCCGTGTCAGCCATAAACCGCCGGGCCTCGGCCGCTGTCACCGATGGAGGAGGAGGTCTGATGGAAGATAGCCTCTTCGGCGGTCGATCGATCGGTCTCGGCGGCTGCTCTTCATCGTCGAGGGTGAGGCACGATGGGCATCTTTTCGGTCGGTCGAGCTCACAAGACAGCAACGGCACAGGGAGCGGACACGACTCCGATGGACCACCCTCGCCGTCGACCATTGGGGGATTGACACAGAGGGGAGAGTCAATGGATCTGGACACGGATGACCTCTGCTATGGGAAGGTGCTCTCCGTGTTGGGGATTATCTTTGGGGTGTTGCTGTTGACGCTGGCCTTTGCCACGGCTGTCCGTTACATCTATCGCTGAGGGAGGAAAGGAGAGAGGGAGAGAAGGAAGGAGGGAGAGAGAAAGGGATGGATAGAAAGCTGAAGCCTGATAGGTAAGCAGGCTGGCAGAAGAGGATGGATGGAAGGGATGGAAGCAGTAAGGCAGTTGGGCAAACGGGATGTGGGAAAGAATAGAGAGAGTAGCTTGAGATGAAGGAGGGAAACAGAAAGGGAGAAAGGAAGCAGAGAAGATGATAGTGAGAGGGAACTGGTGGTCGACAGTCAGACAACGGAGAAGAGGAAGAGGAGGTGGAAGAAACGTAGGCGTAGGAGGAGGTAGGGCACATTATGCTTAAGGAATAATAGGAGAAGAAAGAGGTAAGAATGAACTGGACGGGAAGAACATTGGCGGTGGTGGTCGATCGATAGAAGAGGAATGATAAGGAAGGAGGAGGAGGAGGAGGATTGAGGAATAATTAAAGAAGATAGAGCGAAGGAAGAGGAGGAAAGAAGGAAGCGGCGGTCGTGTAGTTGAAGACAGGATGAACGAAGGCGATTAGCGATTTATTTGATACATCACCTGTCTAATCGTGTGAAACAATGTCACAACAACAACAACGACGAACAGGCACACTCCCACTCGGACACAGATAGACATACGCACTGGGACACATAGGCACAGGGCACTGGAAACAGGGCTACACACTCAAAGACGCGTGTTTAAAAACAGACTCCAAGAAATGTAGACAAGAAATAGTATCTGCATGCAGCTTAAGCATAGGCCAAGATATGGAGATACACGATGGACCATGGTCAACGAGGTGGACTGTCAGTCCAGAGCTTTTGAGATGAAATCCCTTCTTAGGAAGAAACATAGTCGACGGTTTCTATTCCAGAAGAGGAATTTACGAGCTCCGGTATAAAGCGTGTTCATCGACCGTAATAATCTCCAGTTTATGTCCAATGAATTGATGATGCTTTTTGTCTTGCGGGCGGGTGACATGCTGCATTAATCAATGATCTACTCTGCAGATGGAGAAACTATTATGGAATATACATTCTAATGTGGTATTATAAACCGTCGGTGAAAGATTTGTTAGTGAAGGAGAGGACTGGTCGCTTGTCTTCATACCCCGAAGCTGAGAAAATTAAATTGCTAATACTCCATACCTCTGGGGCTTAGCTTAAGGGTCTCCTTATCTCCTCCATTTCAATCTTCTCATTTTTTGTTCTGATATTCTCTAAAATATGTACAACGGTATATAGAACGAGTAGGCGAATTTTGAATAACAAGATTTTGTCAATACACACAATGTATTATAAATATTATATGGAACTGTTAATGTTAATAATTGAATGCTGGTCTGGACTACTGGACTACAGTATACGTCCATAGCGGAAAGCCCACAATATGTGCAATAAACTGAAGTCATTGGAAAGAACTTCGTCCTCCATTTGAAGCATCAATTGCAAGGATTCAAAGAGGAGTCGTGTGCATTATTTGTTTGCTTTCAAATGTCACCCTTTGCCCAAAGACTCATACGAAATGGTGTTTATGCCACTGACCATTCTATTGCAACCATCTATGATTATAATTCTCTTCTGACTGTTTAGGATTAACGAAAACAATACATAACTAATGACTTAATGTTGAACTGATAATGAACCATGAAAATAAGAATTATAATTATTAAGAGCAACAATTTAAGGACAGATACTTCTTTATTTACTTATTTACTTTAATCGAGTATTTTAATGCATGACCCTGAAAGCTCAATTTCGTCTAAATACAGCGTTGTAATGACGACTGCTCGAGTCTTCGCATTGGACAGTGGTGTTATTTACTACAGAAATTGTATATGTTCAGCGTGCATTGCACGAAGAATGAGCGAGAACTTACAGGACTTCCTGCTTTCATTCCACCAGCGGATGAAGAGCTGGCTGTTCTGCTTGGCTTTCGGTGTTGTCGGTTGACGAGCGTCACTTCTGAGGGTTCCTGCTTTGTCGCTTTGTGAATATTATTATCTGTTGGAAAACTCATGTTGAAATGTCATAGTCGTTGCAGTTTCATTGTTTCTGTTGGCCGTAACTATAATTAATCACCGCGCACGGTCTCGCATGTCACTTCAACCGACCGCAGAGAAGGGCCTACCGAGGGTTTCAAGTGTTTGCAGCGCCTATAGAACGGTTGTTTAGTTAGCAAGAATAGAATTTCTGAACAGATGCTTTCCAGTTCGCGCACTGATGTTGGTTTACACCGGTAAAATAAGCCAACCTGCCTATGCTGAAGACTTTATGCCATGAGATGTTTACCTTTGTGATTGAGACTTACTATAGCCTACAGTGTGAATTACATTACTTGGCAATGTAAGCTTGATCCGCGTTGGGGTTGAGAGGCGTTAAACAGGCGCTATACATAAATTCTCTTAATATTAATAATAACAATAATTTTTGATGAAATAATAATAATAATAATAATAATAATAATTTTTGATGAAATAATAATAATAATAATAATAATAATAACAAGCGGCGACCCAGATAGCATGATGACAGATCCGTTGGCAATGCCAATGATGAATAATTATAATAATAATAATAATAACAATAATAATAATAATAATAATAATAAAAATAATAATGAATCAAAAATAAGCAACAGCCGAATATTGCATGCACACTGTAGAAAGTGTCGTTAATCCGACGTCGAATTGTTGCAGTTAGAAATCTTAAGGAAATCCTTGGGTGTATTGTAGTGTTGCCATATAGATGTAGGCCTACTCAAAATTCACTGACAACGATCATCCATGTATAATAATAATAATAATAATAATAATAATAATAGGCATTTGCAAGGAATTGGGCCTACAGATCGTCGGAATAGCAAGGTACATGTATGTAGGGAATACTGTTGTTGACTTGCAACTAATCACAGCAGGGGTGCCCTAGGAAATAGAAACTGACCCTCTGACCCTTCAATTTGTTCCATTCATGGAATAATCATATGGTGATTTTCATCCTTTCTGCAGTATTTAGGAATGTCCTACTGGATCTTAGTAATTCTGGAAAATTCTGTCTCCTATGTTTATAACAAGTTCCAACTGAGTACAGGTTAGCATAATTATGTCAGATTATGATAGTTTATTTTATATTTTAGTTTTAGCATTCTTATTTTATATGATTATCGGAATAGCAAGGTAGATGTATGTAGGATTGCAGGGCCTACTGTTGTTGACTTGCATCTAAACACACGTGTTTAGTCGCTAACATTCAGTTTACAACAGAATATTATTGAGGGTTAAACTGTTTATCGTCCTACTTAGCCGATGTCAGCATTCTGTGCTCAAAAGTCTGCAATGGCTTACATTACGTTTTGGTATATCATTACAAATATTTACAGTTATTTTACTTGCAATTACTTCACTGAAACTTTAATAGTTCTAAACTGAAGTATTTCTGGCAAATATGTCGTAGAATGGACACAATTTTCCTTGTCTTGGCGAATCGTATTTAGGCCTACCATTTTTCTAAACTTGAAGGGTCGCATTTGTAAATTATTTATATTATGTTTAAAAAACAGCTGATCTTAATTTGCTGTCTATTTTAATGGCTTTACTCAGAATTATCAAGAGTTATTTACGTGTTCTCGTTATAGGCATCTTGTCTACGTGTTAGTATATTTTGTTTAACAAAATTGTGGCGAATGATTAAATAAAAAGGTTCACAAATAATAGCCATGGGTAGTGAAAAGACGCTGTGACGTAAAACCTGCAAGTTTCTGTACATAGTGTTCATTTTGCGTCACTGTTCGCTCTCTGATATCGCCAGTCCAAAGCCTACATGAAGGGGAGGACGATGCTATTGATCTTTGTAATGACATAGGGTCGTTAAACTGAAACTATTTTATTACTGCAGTAATGCATTAAAAATAAGTATAACGGTACATGTGTCAATTTTTATTATTGCAGACGTTTATATTACATCAGAAAGAAATTATAAGAATTGTAATTGTTGCAATCCCGTCATCAATCAGTGAAAAACTGCATCTGCGACTATCGTGTCCAGGTAGTGCCAGTTTCACGCCTTGGTTAAGAAGGAGGGCAACGTCAACCATCTTTGTTATGACCTATCTACCCACCTACCTACTTTCCTACCTGCTTGTCAAACACCATGCCGACCGATCTATCAACCTGCCTACCTACTTATCTATCTATCTACTACCTAATACATATCTACCGACCTATCTATCTACCGATCAATCTATCTATCTATCTGCCTGCGTGCCAGCCTACCTACCTACTAACACTTTACACAGCAGCAGAACTTATTTGTAATGCGTAAAATTAATATCAACAACATTGCCTTAGAGACGTCATTCCTGCAGGACTGGCCTATAATTATATAAGTGAATAAATTACAAAGGTATGTCGTTTATTAAAAAAATGAACTAATGATTCTTTATTTCATGTATTCAAACATTTATCTAAACTTAGCATTCAGGTTAACCATAACTGAGAGATAGATACACGTAAGTGTACTTTCATTTATGAATAACCAAATTAGTTTTCAGTCCTGATGGATATATAGACAACTAAATAGATACATATAAGATAAAATTAACAGCAATGTCTTATCTAATTACATATAGGTTTTAATGCACCGTTGCTCTGATTAATTAAAATGGAAAATATAATTAGCCTATGTATATGCATAATGAGAAGCTGCTACAAAATCAAAGAGATCGAACGACATATTGGTACAATAATAATTAACAATATGAAGCCGTTAATTTCAACAAAGCCAACGTCTCTGGCTTAAGGACCTTCTTATAAATGATCATCATAATAATTATAATTTGCATAATTTACGCCCACTTTCAGTGTAAATGCTAATTCTAGATCCATAAAACATTCAACGTGTTGTGCTTCATAAATTACGCACACGGGACGCGAACTAATGGGCGCGCGTTGCATTTCGGTTGTTAATCCACACGGGCCGGGCATGACATTAAATATTAGGTGCGTACAGTTTATCCGCACACGGTGTACCGGAACTGGCGTTAAAGCAACATACGTAGGGGTCGTTATTTAGCCACTCGTCGGGCTTAGTTTATTATCTTGGTTACGTCGTGCGCATGATTTATTTAGCGCTATTCCCAGGCGATAATGGCTCAGTAAATTCTCATATCGAAGACTAATGTACGGGCAGCTTAGATAAGCGTCCACTGACGAGGAGAGATAGAAGGTGGACTTAGTAAGTGGATTAAGCTTACCAGCTAACAAGGGGTAAAACTAAAAAGTACCATCGAGAGTAAGCACTATGCATACAATACTAATAAATCTTGAAGGGGCGCTACATAGATGTTCGATTATATTACATTACATAATGTACGGTAAAGATAGCGATGGGTGGTTGGCAGTTACCGCCGTATTTATTTGCATCAGTTGGAACTGAATCGATAATGGGCTCTATGTTCCGACTCCAGTCAATGGCACGATTGTTGCTCTCTGCAGCAAATGAAGATTTGCAATTGCGACGCTTTCTTACTTAAACTGTCTCCCTTTCTGAACCTCTCTATCACCCTCTCTCTCCCTTTCGCTACCTCTCTTCCTCTCTCTCTTTCTTTGGCTATCTCCCTTTCTCTCTCTCTTTGTCTCCCTCTCTTCCTCTCTCTTCCCTCCATCATCATTTCTGTATCTCTTTAGTTCCCTGCAGTTGATCCATCGCCATGACTCTTCATACGTCTCTCTGTATGTCCACCTGTCCTGTTCTTTCCCTTAGTCGTCCGATGAAATTGTGTTCAGCGTTGCTGTTCAATATTTGTCCTGCGTCCTGAAGTGGCTCCTGGAAGCCAATTACCTCCGTCGATCAATCGGTCAAGAGATGGACAGTATGACAACTAGACAGACAGCCAGCTGCGTAGACACGTCTCTCTATTGTTTAAGAGAAGCAGAGAGACAGAGACAGACAGATACTGTGACAGAGAAAGAGACATCGAATAATGCAACGGAAATGAACTGACGAAGGACACAGGAAGGCCTCCAACGAGACAGTCAGACGGACTGATAAAACCAGACACACCTACGCCAATGAAACAGAGACAGATCTACAATGACACATTTATGTGTACGAAGACATATATTGGCTAACGCACATAGGATAACACACAACTAAAGAAACACAAATGCTTGCAGACATGATCAGGCAGACAGACAGGAATGCAGCCAGGCAGACAGACAGACAGACAATTGTGACGTAAGTCAGTGTATGTATTAGGAGCACTTATAGAACGCCCTACAAGAAACTGCACGAAGGTGAAGTATAATGTATTATAAGGTAACCGAACTGATGTAATGTAAAGATTCGATCCTAAGACATCAACTGCCAAATAGGACTCCTTCGACCATCGTCCATCCTGAGTCGTGACAGCTGCTAAAGGTGAGGAGAAAGGGTCAAACCCGTTTCCATAAAAATCCAGAGGATCTTCAGGCGACGGCTGCACATTTATTATTGATGGGCCATTCGCAGGTGGCGCTAGTTGAGCCAACGACCGAGCCATTCGCATCGAGTCCGGTAATCTGCAATGGGTTCGCGTAATCGTACAGTTTGACGGTGTAGTTTAATGGTATGTCCAAATTAAATGGTTACGTGGCATAGGATTATGGTATTGTTTGTACACAAGTTGAAATGATGATGTTTAGTTACACTGTTCGAGACAGCTATGCTGTAGCTACATGTATGTTAAGACATGTACATCTAGGCTTACATTTATATGGTAGGTGTGGACCCAACTGGTCCGGTTGGCTACAGTGATTACGACACGGGATTGTGCAGCTCATAGGCGGATATTTGGTCCTAGATTTGAGGGACAGATAAAAAAAGTGGGGTTTGAAATTTCTGAGGGGACCGTCCCCTCCTGCCCTCTAAGTCTCCGCCTCTGGTGTAGCTCGAAGCGTATGCGGTGCCAGGTCGAATAACGATGACGATTGTACAAGAAATGTAAATCTCGTAGCTAGGTCGTACGGTCCATACACGGAGACGTTAACTGGCAGGTACAGGCAGCGATGGTGAAGGATCTCACCCAACTTTGAACCACCCTTCAGACAACCCATCTAACTCGACGCAGCGATCCGCTTTAGATCTCTACAAAAGAGCGTTTCCATTTTTTGCTAAAGTGTTCTGAGGTTGTAGAGGAATTTGACATATTTTAGTTCATCGTTACTGTCAAAGAATCGCATAACAGATCTTTTATAGACAAGAAAAACAAGAATGATAAGACAAGAATGACGAGATCCAAATGATTATTAGGCCCAATATCAAATTAATCTTCACGTTAATCGGTATTTCTACTTTAAAGATGTCGATTTTACCCACAAAGTAATTTGGTTTGTCACACGTCTGCTGCCAGTTTAATTAAGCAGACGAAGATTCGTTTCAAGCGGTGAGTGAGTCTGCAGTATCTGCATCGTCAGCTAAAACTGAAAACAAGCAAGTGATGACAGCGCAGTTACCCAACCGATGATCTATACAGAAAAACTTCAAATCAGATGAGTCGTTTTCAAGACTTTTACTATTGGTTGATTTGTCTCCCGTAATATTATTGTAATTGTATACCGCCATATGAACTCACTTGATTTTAATCCTAATTATAAACTTCAATCGCGCCGATCTTTAATACACAAGACACCAAATCGATGGCGCTATTAAAATAGGGCCAGAAATCAGTTTAGTGAGATTAATGTAACCCAAAGCGCTCTCCCGTTGAGTCCTGCAATTTCTAAGCGGTGCTCAATAAATTTCATAATTTAATTTAATTTAGATGCCCATTTATGCTCAGAGCAACACTTCTAAAGTTTTTAAAAAGTTTTCTCTCTTGTTGATATCATATCATTACAGCTCTCAAAGCATAATAGGCCTATTATTTTTCTATTAGTCAATGTACGAAGGATGCTCCAGTTCGACGGATCAGCCGATAAATGTGATGGAATTGTGCCAGAAAAATAATGAAAGCAATTGTAAAAATAATATTTATGATCAATACTAAATGTTACAAATGTAATAACAAAAGAGTAATAATAAATGCAACAGAAATACGACGGAACAGCCGATCTCTTTTGTGTCCAAACTTGTCCTTACGAAAGTGTCACCGCTGGCGACTTTCACCTCCATCTTCCGTATGGATTTCTTACCCAACCTGGTGCAATTTTCCGCTGATATCACCGACCTAAGGCCTGGGTGACGTGGAGTGGATAAAAAGGACGGTGGAAATTGAAAAAAGGAAAACGTCTTGGGGAAAGAGACATGAAAGGGAAAGACCCACTGGGCTCTCCTCGCCACAGAAATCCATACACTAATGACAGAGGTGTCAGAACTACGCTCGATTATTAAATCAAATTGGCGAACGTTCATTTTCAAATACATACATACACACTTCAGCATACTCATGTCTATATATATAATGCACGAATATATATGTACACACATCAATGAATCTGTGTATATATATATATGTTTAAATACGCCGAAATGAAGCAGTTATACATGTATGTACAGATATGGCATCTATATTTACGTGCCATATATGGACAAGCCACATAGCTTTCTTATAATACTACGATGCTATATGAAATAAGAAGCGTCCTATACATACTAATGCTTAGCACGATGCATATGTTTTGTCTTTGTATATAACTAGCCTCCATAAATAGACAAGTCATTACAGCGATTGGTTTCTTGGCAACCATGATGATGAGTGGATTTAGTCTGTCAATTGCTGTTGGTGGTGGTGGAGGTTGTGGTGACGGTAGTGGTGACAGCTGTGGTGGTGGTAGCGGATGGGTGGGTGATGGGTAGGTGGTGGTGACAGCTGTGGTGACAGCTGTGGTGGTAGTGGCGGGTGGGTGGATGATGGGTGGTGGTGGTGTGATGACGTCGGAAGATGAAATGTGTTTAACGAGCAATTTTGTGCTTGAAAGACTAAAAAATACTCACTTTTCTGTCTCCGCTTTCTCTCTCTCTCTCTCTCTCTCTCTCTCTCTCTCTCTCTCTCTCTCTCTCTCTCTCTCTCTCTCTCTCTCTCTCTCTCTCTCTCTCTGTTTCTTTATCTCTCTTAGTCTCTCATTTTCAGTCTATCTTTCTCTTTCTTTCTCTTTATCTCCCAATATCTCTCTGTTTCTCTCTCTCTCTCAGTCTCTCTTTCCTTCCTTCTCTCATTTCTCTCCCAGTTCATCTTTCTTTCTTGCTTTCTTTCTTTCATTCTGCCTGTCTGTCTCTGTTTCTCTCAGAGTCTCAGTCTCACTCACCCGTTCTCTTTCTCTCTTCTTCGTGGTTATTATTTATCGCCTGCCGACAGCAGTCTCTAGTTTAACGACTGCCCAGCTGTGGACTACAATGAGTCAAAAGTAAAAATGTAATCACTTACAATACACAAGCGCCAGCTGATATGTCCTGTAAGCATATTAACATTCTATGTACAAATTCAGATATGAATATTCATGAATATGAGTCCTTCTGTTCATTGGATGCTGGGAATTTGATGCGATTGACCTAATAATATGATTTTATGTGTTTTTTTTCTCTCGAATATTTTTAACATCTTGAGAAATATATTCTAATTCAGTCAACGGAAGAAGACCAACGAGTGACTGAATGAATATATAAATGAAATTAATTGCATGGGTGAATGTACAAATGAGTGAATGAACTAATGCTCGTTAAAACGTATATACACAAATAAATTAATATATATTAGTGTACGCACGGAAGTTGATTGAGATTTGTGAGTGTTTAGTAATTATCGTTATATATATATATATATATATATATATGCTGTTGATCGTTTTGAGCAGTTACTACCTAGGCCTAAGTGGTCATAAAGGATTTATCCGTTCTGAAGCAGACCAGCACAAATTGAAGCAAAAACAACCTAATAGTGTAAACAAAGCAAGCAGTAAGCTAACCTACTTTATCCAGCTAACTGTGCAAAAAACGAACAAAACCCGGTAATTAAATAAATATAATAATGTTCGCTTGTTGAGATATTCAAACCGAGAGCTCAATTCAAATCTTATCGCGATATATGCCATCAATTCAGAAAAGAGCTAAAAGCGAAAGTAGGCCTACGTCACGTGTGTCACGTGCTTCTTAAATTGACGTAATAGGCCTCTAGGCCTACTTTGACTTCGTCTCAAGTGAAAACCCCGATGTAGACTTAATAAATTATTTGCGACTCTCGGCATCAGACTATTACACTGGATGCTGTAACCGTTTCAGTTTCCATTTTCGTTCACTTCCGTGAATTGAGTTTAAACGGCTGCTGAGACACATCTTATTCTGAGTCATGTGAACTTCGTTCGTTTCGCATGACGACTCTGGCCAGGCGAATAAATAGCACTTCGCCGAATAAGTGTTTCGCTGACCGAACAGAGTTTTAGATAAAACAATGGTTTGGTGGATGACAACAGTAACTGCGTCGAGCAATAGCAACATGCTGTACATATACAAACCTGTTGCAGACTTCATGGTCAGAAGTAAATCTACATAGCACAACTGCTATTCAGGCATTCTAATCTAAACCTATTGACTTCTAAAGCGCCGTTTACACAATGCATTAAGGAATCAATCGATGTCGCTCCAAGTGAAATGGTAATTCAGTAAAAAGTGATCCGTGTGAAAAGCGTGGTCGAGATCCAATTGCCAAATTAAAATCAAATGTAGGCCATAGTATTTGAACACGTTTCTCTTTTAGAGTGCTGTCATGTACGGCTCACAATAACTTCGGGCTAGGACTCTTTGGAAGTAGACAAGTAGGCCTACTGATGAAAATTACTGCAAGTTACTGCTTGCTGTTACTTCGTTGCTTTATGGAAGCGGATGAATGTGCGATTATTTTCACGCAAGTTCTAATGATCAAAATGCGAGAAACGCAAAAAGCAAAAGCTGAACTAGAGACGAATTCTCAAGGTAAAAATTAGTTGGCTGCGGGAAATTCCATTTAATGAAGACGATTATTTGACGTGAAGCGAATCTACTGAAGTGAAAAAGAAAGAGGGCAGAGGCAGAGGCTGAGACAGAGACAACGACAGAGACAGAGAGAAACAGAAGCAGAGAGACGGAGGCAGATAGAAAGAAAGACAGAAAGAGAGAGAGAGAAACAGAGAGAAACACAGAGAAGAAAGTGACGGAGAGAGGATCCGACGTCATCGTATCTATCAATCAATCTATCTAGGGATATCAGATGCACTGGTCGTACATGGGTAGTCAAAGGAGGACGCACATAAAGGAAGGCAAAGGGAAAACCTTAATATGTTTAACCCTGGAGTCAGAGAGTCGCCTTACTAACCGATAGATGAAGTCACATTGATAAGCTACAAATGAGTCCATCTATCTATCTATCTATCTATCTATCTATCTATCTATCTATCTATCTATCTATCTATCTATCTATCTATCTATCTATCTATCTATCTATCTATCTATCTATCTATCTATCTATCTATCTATCTATCTATCTATCCAACGATCCAACGATCCATCGATCCATCCATCGATCCATCGATCCATCGATCCATCGATCCATCGATCCATCGATCCATCGATCCATCGATCCATCCATCCATCGATCCATCCATCCATCCATCCATCCATCCATCCATCCATCTATCTATCTATTCATCCATCCATCCAATCCATCCATCCATCTGTCAATCTATACATAAATAAATCTATTTATTTATTGTCTCAATCGATCGTTATATCTCTCGATTTATCCGTCTTTTTATCTATCGATTCATTATATATTCTACTTTTTCTGTTGTGCATAGAGTGAGTGAGAGATGGAAGGATAGGGAGAGAGAGAGAGAGAGAGAGAGAGAGAGAGAGAGAGAGAGAGAGACATACCATAATTTGCATAAATTACTTATGTCGGGCATCTTCAGATGAGCTAATTAGAGATGACCATATCATGGCCGGTCAATCAATGACCCCGACTAAATGACCGTCCTGGTGAGTAACAGAGACAGGATGGGAAATTGAAACGTTCATTTACCGCTGAAGACTTACTGGAAATGCTCTTTGTCTGCTCTAAGTGTATTCGCTAGGTGGCGATAGAACCATCCGTTGGTCTATTTGTATTGAAAATGACATACAGGCTCATCTTTCCGAAACAATTCTATCCCATAACTCTGTCAGTGTCTATCGCATTCTGTCCTTTTCAAAATGCTATTATTATATCCTATTTTTTTAAACAACCCATTA
>OY365810.1:37977548-38177548 GCA_959347315.1 Bimastos eiseni
TAGATGGACGCTAATTACGGTTGTATCATACGGGTTCCGGTGCTGTATAAATGATGGACATAATGAACCACTGAGGACTATTTATTCATCGGATTCTGGGTCGAGTCTAAGGAGTGGTTTAGCAGGAGTAATTGCACTGCAAGATAGAGCGTCCATTCATTGAGAACGATAAAATATGAAGGAGTGGGATAAGAAAAAAGAGAAGAAAAAGGAAGAGGAGAAGAAAGAGGAGGAGACTGAGGAGGTGAAAATAAGGTGATTGGGAAGGAGAGAGGCGGAAGAGAAATGGGAGCAGAAAGAGGAGAAAGAATAGATGGAGGAGAGGAAGGGAAGGACGTAGGGGAGGAGGAAATGGAAACAAAGTTATAAGGGGAAGGAGGAGGATAAGGAAAAGAGACCGTGGAATAGAAGGAAAAGAAGGAAGAAAAAGGAGGAAGAGGCTGAGAAGTGGGCAAGTACATGTAGGAGGTGGAGCAGAAGGAGAAATGATAGTTGAGAAAGTGTCATTATTATTATGCAGGAATGTTAAAATTAAGTGTTAATCAATAAAATATTTCCGAAATTCCACAGAAACTCGTCAAACTAAGGTCATAAAAACAAGAGATTTGCGTTAATGAATCATTTCATATTCGTCCGGGTAATGTTTGCTATTCCTAAAATTTCTCACTTGAACTTCGTAATTTGTTTCTTTAGGGTCGATAAGTTCAGAAGTACGTAGTAAGCCGAAGAACATATCTGACAAACAACACATATACCAAATAAAAGCAACTGATATGTTACATTAAGAAGCACTCTACCAACAAGCCCAAATGTATCTTATAATGCCAGCGTTTTCCAACCCTTTTTGGCCTTGGTACTCTTTTCATCTTATTTTTTTTCCGAAATCCCCGTCTAAAACTTAACATAGTTCTTCGCATATGTCTAAGAACGACACTAACCCTGATGACCTTAATCATAACCCATCCTTACGATGCTTAACCTGACCCTGACCGACCGTCACGATGCATATATTAAAAATTTTAGGTGTTTTTAACATCCGTATATTTAACCGTAAACGGTGACGAAGAATTATGTTACGGTCAATTGTACATTAAAAAGAATAATTGTTTCACGAACAACAGTTTACGAAGAATTATTTTGCGAACATTTGTTTACGAATAAAACGTCGGACACCGCGCTTGAGAATGCACAGACAGTTAAGGCCTGGATTTGATTCATAATAATACAAATATCGATAGCACTGATATTATGAATTCTCTTTCTTGTAAGTTAAACTTGTTAAGATCGAAAGTTGTCCGCGGAACACTTGTATACTTACGGAACCTTAAGGTTTCACGAAACACAGTTTTGGAAACGCTGTGTCAGCCGATCGCTTCCAACTCATGTGTCTGTGGATATCCTGGACAGGTAATGAATGATCTGTTAAGACCAGTCTGTTCATGGAATAATACTATTATTGTAAATTACAACAGGAAATACCCATTTCAAGTGAACGTTGTTTCTGTCGCTTCCTTACAGCTGGAAACGTCGGGCCTCCATTGCTAATGACTTTTCATTCCATAACTTCCATTAACAAATTGGATATTCCATTGCTGATTAAAAGATGCAAGGTTACACGAAAACTACAGGTTTCAATTGATAAATTTTACTGAAAACCAGCAATTTTCTAGCGCGATTGGTATGTTTATCATTAGTTGTTTTTAATTACAAGAACATATTACTTGTATTTATTACAAGACAATTTGGCAATTTTAGCAGTGATTACCAAAATGAATATTATAGATTTGCAGACCATAATTCATCGATTGTTACCATTACAGTTTTTGTAAACGTGCATTGTTTTAGTGATCATTGTTGTCAACAGCGTCATTGAACTACAACTACTACTCCTATCTGTGCTCCACGTGGACGAGCTGAAAAGACAAGTGCATGCTTCGATACTCAGAAGTAAATTAGCATGAACAACTGAACATTTGGCGAATTTCTAAACCACCCTACAACAAATTGCACCACCATTGTTCGACTCGTCCCTGATCGTTTTTTTAAAACAAACAATATACAGTGTAGGCGGGAAAGCTGATCTTTTGTATTTCGATTTTTAGTCAAAAATTTTACATAACCTTAGGATTAATCCTATAGTGTCTTTGCGAAATACAATGCTGGTAAAAAATTTCATTTGCAATAGTTTAACTTGTCAAGTCCAGACCTGAGTACAATAATTTTTGAGTAATAATTATGTTGTTCCAGAGCAAGATGTTCTGTTTAGGTTGTGCACACGTGCATCTTATGAAATACAAAACCACAGAATGCATAATATGTATTCCTATCTCTTGTACAATGAAAAGAAATTAGTATTGATCCGATAGAAGAATGTGTGTGTGTGTGTGTGTGTTTCAGTCTGTATAAATAAACAAAGGCATTAAACGTTTTAAGAACACCTGCATTCTCTCTGATTAAAACAACCCAGGTAAAGAGCGTACACGTGGTCACAAGAAATGAAAAACAAAGTCGTAGAACTTGCTGATAACGTCTTTTTCAGCGTTCTTGTCAAAGTGATTGACGACATCCCATGAACACGTGTGAGTAACTCGACCATGCGTGGCAAAAGATTAGGCGAATTTCTTCCTTTATTAGACGCCAACGTTGAACGTTTCAACATCGAAGTGTTCCTTGCAAGAAGACGCGGTAAAATTCGACTTCAACTGGTAGGCCTACTAAAAAATGTCTCCTATGTACCAAGATGTGAAACTATTTATGAATAGTTTCCCAAGCTTGTCAAATCTTCTCAGAATTACTAAACCACAGAACTGATTACGAGCGTGTGCAAAGAAATCGAGCACTTCTTGATTTTCGTGCGATAGACGCATAAAATGTTATATGATATGAAGGAAATTTGAGTGCTCATTAAAATAATTCCTGTTCAATTCTGGCTAGTTTTAGGCACACCGATGTCACTTGTACATGTCTAGAAAGACTAGACGATGGAAAAGTAACTTAGCATTTTTGAAAGCGTGTGCACGCAGAACTTCAGAGCGACATTTATGGTGAGAATGAAACAGAAATGTGACGAACCACTTGTGTCCATTTGTGATCGGCTCTAATAATCTTACATGCGGCTGCTCATAAATCGGCAGTGAAAAATCAGAAATGATTTAAAGAACTACTAAATACATAGAAGATCACCTTTACCGTATAGCTTTTGCAATTTAAGTTATTACAATGTACGCGTCAATGTTCTTTAAAATACAGCAATACATTGAAATGTGATATTTTAGAAAGGCAACCAGTCTATTTCCTACGTGAAGATGAAGATGCTTTGCCATTGGATTTTCTGGTCGCAGAATTTTCGCATTCAGCCAAATTGACCAAATGTGAGCATATGTAGTAAATAATTGATTAAGTTTCAATGGTTATAATTATTATCCAGCTGTTATTGTCGCTAGCACGTTAGAATGCAACATTATCACTTTCGTGTTTCCTTGCCTCTATTCCGCAAAGCTTGAAATTCAATTTAGAGGAACCCCTTATACTGTTATTTTTTTATTAAAAGAGACAAACACTGCCAAATCACTCATGTTCTTAAAATAAACCAACTTGCCTAAAATATCTCAAGTAAATAGAACACAAAGGCACCCAAATTCCCTTCCCGTTCCCAGTCAGCTGTTCCATTGCTGGCCTTGACCTTGGTTACACGAGAGTGGTACAGATGAACTGTATGTGATTGGTAGTTTACTGGGTACCCAAGTGAAGTGGATAATTAGGCTATATAGGCCTTGTATTATTGTAGGTCTTATAATCGAGTCAATACTTGTGAATGCGAATGAATCAAAGGTTTCTGTAACGTTACAGTTGACGAGTTTGACAAGAAGAATTCACTCGACGCGATGAAAGAACAATCTGTTGAATCCGACAACAAACAGGAAAAGAAGAGTTAATATTGGGTCCTGGAAGAAAGGTCTACATGATACTAATACTCTCTCACCGAAATAGCGTTTTCACTAGTGTTGATGCCTGTCTCAAAATTGAGAGTGTTAAAATATTTGACATAAAAGATAACTTATTTTTCTTAAGTTTGACACAAGAAATGT
This sequence comes from Bimastos eiseni, assembly GCA_959347315.1. Taxonomy (NCBI): domain Eukaryota; kingdom Metazoa; phylum Annelida; class Clitellata; order Crassiclitellata; family Lumbricidae; genus Bimastos; species Bimastos eiseni. Next base: position 37,981,637 of record OY365810.1, read on the forward strand.
TCTTCAAGGTGCGTGTAAATGCTCGTAATATTATCGCATACATTAAGATGTGCGTTTAACATCAGATACTCGCAACTACATGTAAAAGGCAACAATACCAAGTAACCAGCGATAGCCAAACTACTTTTCAAAGGCAATTTTCGAAGTACAAAGTATTTTCTTTCTTAAATTTTCAAATCATTGACAGTATCTTGAAATTAACTCCAGAAAATACTTTTCAGAAATACTTTAAAATGCAAAATAACAATATGGCTTTTTGAAAATACTTTTTCAGCAGTCTTTTCAAACTACTTTCGAAAATTCATTATTCTGTAGAATCAACACTACTCGTTAATGTGTACTATTGCATCGCATTAATTTACTATTTAATTTTTTCACATTCCGCAATGCATCTGCTTCAAAATACCTCTTACAGAATTAATATAGTTTTTCTCTAACTGAAGTTGCACTCGTTTGACTATTTCATCAGTATAATCATAACAACTGAGAAAAGCGAAGTCAAAGTTTCAGAATATTCGCGTCAGCAAAGTTTTTAGCCACCATTACTTGATTGCTTTAAAAATTTGCTGATCAATAAAAGCATGTTTATGTTTTATAAAATAGAGCACACGGCATCAAAAATCTGGTTGCTAATTTGCAAATTGTAACGAATCGGCATATAAAATTGGCGGATTTAACCATTGAAAACATACATATTTAGCAATGAAAATCTTAGCACCACATGTAGGCCGATAAAAGTAAGCATTATCAATAAAAAAATATCCGAAATCAATTTTTTCATATAGTGAAATCGCCTATTTCAGCGTTTGTCTCATTAACTAGGAAACGACAAGCGACAGGTTTTGAGCCCTGGCGTCACATTTAGTCGCAGAAGATATACATTCGTATGTTGATGTATGTCTATTAGCTAAAGTGATCTGAACTCTCTGCAGCTTGTTTGACGCGTTGATACCAGTAAGTAGCGAGTCCCAGTAATCTAGGCGAATTTAAACCAATAAAATTGCTAGAGAGTTCCTCGCATACATGAACAGTGACACGTTACGCCTAATACTGCGCCTGTCATCAATGAACATACAATTACAATAATAGTGTATACATGGCCAGTGTGAGACGTGGTAGAATTTTGAACGGTGTCTAAGTTATGAGAAACATCTTACAGCTCAACAATTGAGGAGAAAGTTTCAATGACTAAAATATATCGCCGTCCAGGAGAGGTTTTAAACCTTGTAATGTTAAAATAGTAATTTTTTAGGCTTTCAACATTTTTGAATCCTACAAATTGCTAAAAAGCATTGTCGAAAATATTTTTGCAAAATACTTTAAAAACTACAAAATAAAAAAAGTATTCTATATTTTTTAAATAGAAATCTATTTTTAAAATGCTGTCGTGTCATCACTTCAAGCAGCTATGTAACAAGTCTCCTCAGTGCCAATGACAATCCAGGTGATGCATAACTGCGGGTAGCACGACAATTCATACCGCGACACTTAATACCATGACAGTTAATACCGGACACTTAATCCCCCGACAATTAATTCTGACGACAATTGAGCCCAATGACACTTAATACCATGGAACTTAAACCGGACAATACCGGACGGCATACCTGTGCACGGAGTATTAATAAGACTTAATATATAGCTGCACATACGGCATCGTTTGTATATCTACCTGTACACACGGTACAGAGCTGCACATACGATTTCTTGTCTGTGCAGTGTAAAGAATTCGAGCAGGTTATTTTGATTTCACCTTAAGTTTCATCGCAGGGTACGATTGCCGAAACTTTGACGGACGATGTGTTGATGGTACTACCGAATGGGTTGGCCAGAGCCGAAGTATGGTTAGCAGATGGGAGATTTTCTGTGGTTCCAACCACGTTTTTCCAACTGTACTCCATTCATTTCTGATCTTCTTCAGGGCTGTGTCACATCCGTCGCATTCGTAGGCCTCACCACAGATCAAGACCGACTATCAATAGCGCCAGGCCACTACTTTGTTATGAAGTATGATTATATAGTCCATATATGATACATATTCTGGTTCTGAACCGTACAAAGACTCACACTGAAATACAGTGTTTTGGGAATGCTGCAAGAGTATTTAGTGCCTAGTTAGTTAGGCGTACATTAGCAATGCCTAACAATGACATGATTGTTTTTCCTATCAGAAAATACAAGCCTAGTTCCATGAGTTTGGTTGCAGGTCGGAATGTGGTTTACCGAATGACTATTGCACATTTAAGCCTAATACCTGCTGCCTGGGTTTCATGTGCAGAGACGTACCAACAGAATTTGGACGAATCCCTCTATGCAAAGTTTTGGAAGAGCTAACGGGTTAAATAATTTGTTGCCCATTATAATATGGTCAACAGAGACGATTTCTTCATACAGTAATAATCGGTACTCGAGCATTCGTCCACTTCGTCTGCGAATGCTGATTAAAAATTTGTGACCCATAAATGACATTCGTCGTCGGTTTTCAAAGTTATTTTCTGCAGTATTCAATAAACCAGCATTGAATGCGATGTTGTATTTTATATTATCAATGCCTTATATATTATATATATTATATATATATTTTATATTATCAATTATCAAATGCGCTGGGCAATCGGTTGAGAGGTTGGTGTTAAAATTCACACAAGCGCCAACAAATATTTTCAGATTCCTCATCCCATTTGCAATAGCGAAAAGATATCTTCTCTAATCACATCTGCCCTAGCACATCACGTTATGGATCCATTTCTCTGTCACTTGTAGAAATCTTCATAATTCTATTTCCTCGATCCTTCTTCTGCATAGTAGAACACATATTCGCAGTCTTTAACCTTTGATTTCAGCATATGTAACGTGGGCCTACTTGGAATGTTTACTATTGCTAAATGGTGATCAATATACATTTGTGTCGCACAGCGGCTGATCGGTTACAGCGGTCGACCCGTAGCACTCAGTGTGCGCTGTGTGAGCGGGTCCGACCCTCGACCGGGGAGTCACTGTGTGGGGACCTTGAGCAAGTCCTTCGCGCACAATTGCTCTGCAGTACAACTGGAATTGCGCCGTCGAGGCATGTCTGTGCACTTCTGAGCAAAAAATGTTTGAAGAAGGGCAGTATCAAATTTCGGAAATAAATAAATAAATAAAATTTGCAAGTTAAAACAAAATATGTCGACATCACATCACAAACGCCAAAACTTCAAATGATGGTTCTATCTCGCATAGCCTTAGGACACTCAGACTTTTCTGCTTATTTTTATAGGTCTATACTTCTTCTTAAATTTCCTTATTCCAGTAGATCTTCGTCTTCGTATTGTTAGACAATTTTCCTGTATACCTAGGTTGACTCTGATCTCAATATATGTAACATATTTTACTCTCCTTGTATTCTCTTGGGTATTGGACTAAGGTACTACCTTAAGCTAACCTCCTCTTTTTAAATGTTCTTTTACCTCGATGGATAGATAGGAGTGGGTATGTTTAAGGAGTCGCCTTACCTTTATAAGCTGATGCTCAATCGGAGTAATCAGAGCGTGCTTCGCTGTTTTTTAAGTATGACGTGTGTGAGTGTGTCTTGAGACCAAGATCTCACTTTGCTTATTTTGAAAAGCCAACGCCTCTCTTTTGGCTGTTAAGCTATAGCTAAAACGAGATTCTTGCTGCTTCTCCTGTAGCTGCTTCTTTCTACTACGTGTGTTAGAGCTGCTTTCAACGTTGTATCGCTTCGACTTTCGTCCTGTTGACGACGTTTCGCTGTTCTTTTTGAAGTCGAAGTTAAGTGTTCATGTTACTTTTGTTAACCCGGATATAATTGTGACGTTATATTTGAAATCTTTCCCTAGCGCCGTTTGTTTACTAGTAACATAGTAACATGCAGCAGTATAATCCCATCCTTCCATATTGTACCCGCCCATCATTAAGCCGAGGCAAATAGGTGGTAGAAAGAGAACAAGTAAGGTAAGAATTTATTGGTTTGCTGTGGGTCCTGTATCTGAAATTGTACAAGCAATAGTGATCGTAATCTCGATAATACTAGAACATCAAAGGAAAGCCAGAGAAAGAGATCAGGTTTATTCACAGGCGCTCAGTCAAAAACAAAAGGCGACATGCAAGTAAGGTTACGGTTCTTTTCCGGGTTGTGATCAAAGGGCCAGGCGGTGGACAAATACAGGTAAGTAAAGCACTGATGCCCCTGTTGCGATCGACCTAATTGATAAGACCATTTACCATTACGCCTACCCTACCTGCGATCCTGCCTAGTATTGCTGCAACCGCTGTTCAACGTAAAGTTAATTCAACAGTCTGGCTCCATATCAATGACCTCACGGAAGATCATGAGAGGGGAAGATTAACTAAAAGATAAATATCCTACACTTACCGGAAGTTAACTGACTTCGCTTCAGTCTATTACTATTCACTTAATACTAGAAACAATTGTCGTCTAGTGTCTAAGTTTTCGGAGTCACATCTGCCCTATTAATTTAAGTCATTGAAAGATTTTGATGAGTACAGACAAAAAAATATCTCACGAGTCGTCAGTTGTTTTGGTGCAATATATTAGAAGCGTTACGCTTTAACTTGCGTTAGTGCGCGATAGAAATCTATAAAGTACCCGGTCGATATAATCTGGGCACGTGTGAACACGTGTATCCACTAACTGGGCTGGCGCGGTTGGTATAAGAAGTGACTGGATTATGATTGTGTACTATGCAGTCTTCCCTTCTAGACTTCGCTTGACGTGCAACTGTGTAGACCAGAGCGACTGAGAGGAGAAGGACGAGGAGAATGTGGAAGAGAGAAGTCGTTGCATTCTTGGTTTCAATGATCGACATGTATCATCGAATGGTGAATTCTGGTATGTCTTCAGAAATAGTCGAACAAGATATTTCAATCTACCAATCAATCTATCTATTTATCTACCTGTAGCAAAATGTGAATTTCTATATGAAAAAGCAATCTCGAGGTTGCTAATGATAGCTATGACACTTTTGGTGTTATTGAAAACATCAATTATGCTGACTTATTATTGCATTCACATAAAAATGTGAATGCAATACTCCCTAACAACGCTAGACCTTAGTCAAATTTTAAAGCTTTCAGCCCTGTCGAACGTCAGTTTCTAATCTAACTAAATCGGATGTTAGCCAGCTAATCAACGTTTTGGAGTTGTTGACCTATGCTTAATAGGATCTATATGCTGGCTATTTAATACTAATATCACCAGAAAGAACTATTTGAAGTAAGGAAGAGGTGTCATTGAATTGTGGATAAAGATAGCACAGCAACGTATGAAAGCACACAATCCTGAAATCTGACATCGCAATGAAAACGACGTTGCAGCTAGGATGCAGACCACATAAGACAGGACCAGGGAGACCTACCCACCACCTAGAGCTCAAATCGTAGAACTTACTTAGTTACATGCACGTAGTTATTCCATGTCCAGGTCTTCACATCGGGATTCCCCGCTCGTCTCATACCACCGTTAGGACCTTGGTTGCTTCCAACGACATCCCTCTAAGGCGTTTCTAATAGAGTCCTTTTAATACTTGCGTGGTGATGAAGGAGTACAACCCGAAATGCGATGATGATGATGCAAGAAGAAAGAGGAATGAAGACGAAATATCAAGCTATAAACAGATTATTAAGCTGCTTCTTTGTATTTTCTGGTGAGTGTGACTATTTTCAGCAATAACTTCGTGTCCGTACAAGGTGATCGGCTGTTACACTGACTCGGATGCCAACGGCCCCAGCGGCCGAGACCTTTTCAAACTTTGTGACGCTTATCCATCGATGAATCATCAGCTGTGTGCTGATTGTTGCGCCAACATCGTACGTCCTTACTTCTATTTTTTTTATTTATTCGTTGAAAAACTATTAGTTTGCACAATTAGGCAATATGCGAGTTTTAGTTGGATTTGCGTCGACGAAAATCTTTCTTGTAGGAACACACGCTGTAGGCCTAGTTGTAATCATTTATGGCTGATTTGGAGAAGTAATCGATTAGATTTTAACCGATTGGCTAATTGATTAGACTTACAGCCTACCCGAATCGATTTATTAGTCATTTTCTAGGGTTAAATGTAATTGTAATCATTTCGCAAATTTCAGTGGCGAATAATTAATTAGTATTAGTTCCAATCGAATCGCAATCAAACAGAATCCATTTCTTCCCTGACGGAAAGATTACATGTTGAGCTAAATAACGCTGTTGTTTAAAAATACGGTTCACCATGTATAGGTGTCTAATATGTATTATTGTATGTATACTGCAATGTGTATACGTGTATGTGTGCACATCCTCACTGTCTATGCATGTATGTACGCAAGACACTCAAGTATGGATTGCTGTTTATTGCTTCTCTAGGCCATAGCGTGTAAGCAGTGTGTGATATAGGATTCTAATTCACAGGTAGCCCTCATTCTCAGTGGAATAGGTTTATAGTAATGATCTGAGATATATGAATCTTACGATTAGTCTGGGTTATACATGTACATGTACAAGTTGCATGATTATGCTAGTTTATGGTCCGGGTTCCTTCAAATCGAACATTACAAACTTTAGTCTCAAGGTAAAAGTATATTTAAACACACGTATTTAAATTTAAGACGCGAGAAAAACTATATACCACACACAGAAGGTGGCTCTGAGAGGAAGATCAAGCGCCACCCGAAGCCATCTTCAAACAATAGCCGAATCATGGACATCAAGTAGTACAGCACGAACTCTTCTTACACACCTTGGAGATCACTCTCTGTGAGAGGAAGATCAAGTATCTCTAGCTTATACAAGCAGATCTGGCCACTGCACAACAGGTGCTCTACCAAAAGGACCAATCATCTCCCGCACATTCGAGTTACTTGCTTATCATACTGGTCATCCCATGCTTCAGCGAGGGTAAACTGACATTGAATTCTGCTTCGGTGCATACGCCTACAGTGTAACGTCATATGGACTCATCTTTCAAGTTACCTTACCATCGAGTGCTCATGGCCTAGATCGAGTACCTAACAATGTACATAAATCTATTCTGTTCGTTTTGAAGCTACATGAATAAATATTGCAAATACTGTAACTATAAATCTTGTTGGTCTTCTGAGATTTTAGTGCAACTCTATAATTATAATTACTTTGAACCCTGTATTGATCTATGATATAATAGCTTCAAAACGAACAGAATAGATTTGTGGGTAATCAAAGAAATTGAATTGTATTTATAGCGTTGTGTGGCGCTTCTAAAAGCATGAACCCTTCAGAGGCGATATTAGTAAGAGGTGACCTTAGAGAAAAGGAATGCTACTGTCTTCATTTCTTATTGTATGGCAGGGTTTTCGGTACGCTGGGTTGCAAGACGGTTCCCAGTGTTTCTGTGATAACAAATACGGCACATACGGAACAAGTGATAACTGCAATGAGCAATGTGGTTCTACGACGGATATGTGCGGCGGACCGTGGGCTAACACCGTCCTGGACAATGGATGTATGTATGTTCAACAACAATTATTATTGGTTTGAATCATCAGGTTATTTTCCTATAGTCATCACCAGCAGCTATACGTTGTCGTCATTTTCTAAGTATAAGTGGTTTCAGTGTCGTGTGATAACAGGGATCATTAATGTCCACCTCCTTTTTTATTCAGGGTTGGGACTGACACTCCAAGAGGGCAATCACTTAAAGGAACTCTGCATCATTTACCACCACCAACATTTACAAATTCTTTCTTAATCATCATCATCATCATCATCCATATCATACAAAGACCACACAGCCAATCAGCGGAAACAACTTCACAATCGTCATCGTCGTTTTCACTATACTGCTCTCCTAGGAGAACCAAAGCTCTTTTTCACTGCGATTTTAAATATGATTGTCGTGAACTTAGAGATGTTGCTGTTACTGATAATGCATACGAGAACAATGATATATATATATATATACCTATATATATGTGTACATATACATATGTATATATATATGTGTGTAAACACATTAATGTACAACAACAGCAATAATAGAATTCTGTTGATGAGTATGAAAAGGCTGAATACTAGCAATTATCGTGAGTAGAATATTACTATTTGTTTTAAATTTATCTCGGATGCCCGCATTGCGTTGAATTTAGTGTTGAAACCTCCGCCGATCTCAAATCAGATATTCCTGATACGAAGAGCCAAGGACAAGTACCTGCCAGTATCCGTCATCGACATCCTTAGCAATGTCCGTTGTCTCCCGAATATATGCCACGTCCTCTGCCTCGGACAACCGAACTGTAACGCCTTCAACTTTAGATTCACCTCAACTGGCGACGGCTGCGCATGTGAGCTTCAGGTGATCGTCTCCGTTTACTATTCAAACGATTCCTACATCCAAGAGAGTGGGTCGAGTCACTGGGAGACGAATGTGCTCGTTGATTCTGCGATATTAGATGTGCAGATCAAATAGCAAATTCAGTGAACTGCAACAAAGTAACACTAAATATGTTGAGTCATACTTTTCCAATTGTAATCGATGCAGTAGACGAATGTTCTGATTGAGCAGAAAAATTTACAACAATCCTGCAATTTCGAAAATGCCAATTGTCGACAATCAATGTTATTCTGAAAGCTACTTGATGCTCAGTTGACTTGACCAGACGAGTTTTGCCGCATACTTTTGATGTTATCTTTATAACGAAAGTCACGCATAATCTAATCCAATGCAATGTAATCTCATCTTATTTGGTCTAATATAAACCTGGCATAACCTGACAGGCAATCATATACAAACTTACACAGATGCGACACGTGTAGATCTCACCTGACATGATGTTGCGCTGATTGGACGACGAGCAGACAGGAGTCTCTACCAGATAACAGTTCTTTCGTCCACAGCATTCGTCAGCTCTTGACATTTCTTCGTAGGGAAAAGAAGTTTCTTTGCAAGAGAAAATAGCTATTCACGCTAACTTTTATTTAATCTAAATTGTTTGTTTAATCAATCTAGAATTATTTTATAGTTGTGCTAGTGTGACTTTGTAATCTGCTCCTGTTATAGTCTCTCATAAAAATGCATTCAATCGTGGTTTAGTAAACAATGTGAATCATGTGGGACTTTTCGTCAATAAAATCTTTATGCGGAGTAATCGTCTGGAAATAGAAATGATTGACGCCTTGCTATATTTCTAAATACATGAAACAGAGCATTTACTCCGAGAGAGCAATTGCGACTACGATCAGTTGTTTCGTTTCTCCCATCATTTCTTATTTAACGACAACTAAGTTCCTAAACTACCACTTGCACCACTACAATACTAATACAGACACCCATTATGATAATAATATAAATAATAATAATAATAATAATAATAATAATAATAATAATAATAATATGTAGACAATAATATATATAAAAATTACAGCTGACAAAAAATAATAACAATAGTAATAATAATATAAATAATATAAATAATAATAATAATAATAATAATAATCATCATCGACATCTTGTTGTTGCTAGCATTTAATTGACATCGACTTCACTTCGCCTTCCGAACTGGGTATCACAAGTAGTGTCAGTACGTTATGCTTATGTTAGGCTATACGAATGGTCAACTTATAATTGTTGCCATGAATCTGTTTACACCCCTTTCATATGAAGTGTTAAAGAACCGCTTCAGTCCTGATTATGGAAAAGTGATACATACATTTTCAAGGCTTTCGGTTTCGTGGTAGACAAACACGAAAGAGTTGGCTGGCTATACGACATGAGTTGCAAATGGGCTTCTTCTTTGTATCTCTCTGTTGTGTCTCCGTGTATCATCTGCTTTCGATGTTATCTTTGTGTTGGTAATAATTCTTGTACATAAAGTATGTGGAAAATCTGAGTTCACATAATTACGAGCATACGAATCAGCTTCACAACATTCGGTGTTGTAAGACCCGGACGGTAGCCTTTCAGAAACGCCAAAGACAAAAGCAGGAAAATCAGATGTCACAAATGCATTATGACAAAGGATCAACCATAATAAGCGCCTGCAGGATAGCAGCCATCATCGACCAATGGCTTCATTTCTCTTTGATACCATCCGATTGATCGTATCTTCCTGAAAAGATTACTATTGTCAGACTAGATCTACTTTTGTAAGTTGTTCGTAGGCTATTATTACGTTTCAGTATCTGATTTGTCGTTAACCTTTGAACTTTGACACATGGTCCTATGTTTAGGATTAACACCATTTGTACGTCTCATAAGAAAATAATAGTTTTATTGCACGTTTTTGATTGCCGGTAAGAAGAGGAGAAGTAGAAAGAGGGCGAGTTTTTTTAGTTTGATTGTGGTCTTCCTTAATTGTTCAGTAAAGGGTCACTGCTATAATAAGTTCTGGTGCTTAGATCAAACATGTAGCCTACACTTGTTAACGCACCTAAGGCCTATTCAAAATAATATTACACGGTCAATAAATATTCATTCTATCAACATCGGGTACTCAAGCTTTCACGTCATCAGCGACGACAGCGAGTTGTTAATTAGAAATTATTATGTGGCATAAATCTGACATTTGTGGCAGAGTTGCGTCATTTTTCCAAGACTCCTATGTTTCATTACACGTGTACTGAATACTATGTCGTATTGTTTTCGAAGCTACGAGATGATCAGAGTTCTAACCGACCTGGCAGTCCATCGTTTAATTAAAATTCACACCAGGGCAAGGTTTGGATTAGCCTAAATATAAATTCAGACCAGAACAAGGTTGAACCTAAAAGTTCACATCAAAGGAGGGTTGTCACGGGTTCCTCTCTCGCCGGCTCCTTCTTCTAGATGATGAGATTACCGCCGGTTCTTTCCTCAATCACCAAGCTCAGCAACACGACACACTGGATGGTTTTAATATGTATATTTAATTATATATATATACACACCACTCATCCTATCTACACTTACTAGAGTTATTAGTGTCCTTTAGAAATGTTTCCCTGGTTTACGTTGGAGACGGGGTTCCCAAACTACGTTGATTACCCTTATCGTCAGAACGATCTAACGTCTCCCCCAGTTCCAAAAAGTCCTGGTTCCTTCGCTTGCTACACTATAAGAACCCTTCTAGAGGCGATTTCCTTCGCCCTCCCAAATGCAAAACTCGTATCTCTATTGGACGACAGATCACCTACTAAAACTATTACTAAACCGAGTTGGTCGGATCTTGATGTCCCTTACATAACGTCAATCACTTGGGGCGTACAGTTAATGTTTGACTAGCGGCTGTTATGGCTGGGCCTTGTTAGTGTCATATACAGGCAATAGGTTCCAGGGATTGCGTTACATCATTTTAGTCATACCGCCTAACAGGTTTGCGTCGTTCGTATCGGAATTGTCCCTTATTCTTGATTAGTGTCAACAAGCCGGTCCAGACCAGATCTTCAGCTGGCTCATGAATTTCTGGTCCGTGGGTCGCAGAGATGGTAGGGGCAGGCGGCTCTAACGTCTGCCTCGAGGTGTCGGGTTTCGTTGCTTGACACTCCGTTGCTCTTTGCAAATTTCTACCCGTCTGTATTGAGACCGTCTGCCTCCGGCGAAACCCATTGATGTCTCCCCTCTCAGGTTTCAGGTAGACAACTTCATTCGTAGTCCTCCCACGCCTCCGCTGTCGGTCGATGACTTTTTTTTGCGCCATCGTCCACAGTTTCGCGCGTGACAAGGGTTTTTGGGATTTAGAATTCATAATTAACAGAGCCAAAGAACATTTTAGGTTTCTGTCTTCCTCTTTCCCATAATTTGGCCTTTGATATAATTATAGTCATAGACCCCTTCGACATCTCACCATATAAACCCGCTACTTCACATCGCAATTCCATCTTGCAGTCACTTGAAGAGATTTCCCATGTTCTTGCTTTTCATTCCTTCCTCTTATTCTACTACCAATTCTTATTCTTAGTCGGAGAGTCTCCTTTTTCTCATGTTTCCTATTGAAAAATGATATTTTCAGATTAACCCTGTTGCCCACAAAAATATGTAGGCCCTATGCCAAAAGCGCTAACACTTCACGTCACGTCTCCAACTCGCATTACTTTAATAGACTTGCTTACTTCTTTTATTTTTTCTTATTCTATCAATAATCCTCATTTCAGTATTCAAACCTGATCTTCTTCTTCCTCTTTATAACCTCACGCTCCTTATTTTCACCCACCCATCATTGAGCGTTTGCAAATAGGGGGAGAAAAGAGAATAAGTTACAATTCATTAGTTTACCAGATGTCCTGTTCCTGATATTATGCATGTAAAACTGGTTGTGATTTCTAGATTTCTCAAGCATCTAAAGAAAGACAAATCATGAGAACGATTTAATTCACTGGCGCTCAGTCAAAACGTGAACGACAGGCAATCAGAGAGAGGCGGTTTTCAGTTCCAGGTCGTCTCCAAAAGACATTGATGTTATTGATGTGAGGAGAGCGCCAATTTAATGTCCCTTTGCCGTTCGACTTAATTGATCAGAAGTTTTACCGATATGTTTCTTCTACCTTCTTCAACTCTTCCTCATCGACTTTAACTATTAATTGGTCTTAGCGATATAAAGTATCCCCAAAGCAGTCATTCCTCAGAATGAAATAATGTCATCCCCGCTTCTTTTCAGATCCATCACAAATTTTAGTTCAGTTTTGTAACAACTTCGTTAAAGTAATAATACCCATCTGCTTTAAATCATCATGATATTTTATTCGAGTAGATTATATTCCTAAAAGTTTCATCAAATTTTATATCTCCCTTCTTCCAGCATCTTTTGCTGAGAAGTGCATACACCTCGACGGCGCAATTGAAGTTGTACTGCAGAGCAATTGTGTGTGAAGGACTTGCTCAATGTCCCCACAGAGTGGCTCCTCGGACGAGGGTCGAACCCGCTCACTCAGCGCACACTGAGTGTTACGGGATGACCGATTTAACCTATCAACCACCGTGACAGACGATATAGGCTATGATCGTATCGCGTTTACGGCACTTTATAAATCGGCGTTGTTGTTATTATTATTATTATTATTATTATTATTATTATTATTATTACTATTATTATTATTATTATTATTATTATTATTATTGAAGTAATAAAAACAATGCTGAGTGCTCAACGACAACAATAATAGCAATAATAAAAACAAATCATAGTAGCTATATCGACATGTAAAAATTTGTAATGAAGTATATTGGAAACTTGCATATACACCCTTTAGACTAAAATAGTAACATCACATAAAATTAGTGTATCGCTGTATGTTGATAAGTGTGCAGCGCATCCATAGGATTTATGATGCTCCAGATAGTGATCCAAAACTATAATGCTCTTCAGTATAAGATAAGCTGCATAAACTCAAGTTGAATCATATTATTTTTAAGTTAGATTACATCGCATCACTGTTTTACTGAGTTAAGCAGCAATATCCGTTTAACCGTGTTACCGTAGGACACCCTGAGTAACATATCTTTGCATAGTTGTTACGCTGTTCTTCGTTCACATACGTGTACATAGGTCTACTCATATTTCAACGCCAGTGAGGTTCAAATACATACATTTGCTTTCTTAATGATAAGGTGCTACATAAATGAATGTTTAAGTAAGTTATTATAGACTACGCTATGACGATCTACTGTGTTGCATTAGCTTCTGTTGCCTTGATCACTTTCTGTGGTCATAATGGGATAATATCCGGGTGGATTATGTCCGGGGGTAAAGTCTGGGTGGAAATGTCTGGGGGTTATGTCCGGGGTATTATCCGGAGTGGGGTAATGCTACATTCCCGCTTATTCATATCGTCTTTTTGGAGACTCGCAATGTTAGGATAAAATAATTATAATGGCTCACTGTGAAAATGTCGCAATCAAAATATCGCATTGCACCGCGTAAATTTTGTGGACCCCTCCCCATATGAGTCAAACGCAGAGTCTTTTGCCAAAACGCTTCCCCGACTTTTGACCCGATGCAGGGAAGATTTATGGCGTTCAAATATTTACTAGGGACAGACTGCCAGCCAGCTGTCCACCCGATAAGGCGGTGCTAGAAATTGCCGACCCCGATGGGAGCGGTTTGCCATGGCTGCCGGTCGAAGCGGTCGACACAAACCCCTCGGAAATCAACACCATTCCATCATTATCGTTTTGCTCGACCGCGTTAGTGAGTAAGAGCGATCATTCCAGTGAGTACCATTCGAGATGGCGCTACGTAGGCATTATGTGGCTCGTTAATGCTCGAATTGAATGGTGCCATATGATATGCAAGTAGGCACCGTTTGAATTATTTGGTCGGCCGGATCGGACCCAATCTCGCTGTCCCAATTCACCAGGAGACACGATATCGTCAAATGGAGACCAGGCCACAGTTATTGCTCGGGTTGACTTGCACTGCGCGTCGCTTGGGACGGATGGCGTTGACCAACCACGACTGAGGAGCGAAGACTGAGTGGAATCTCGAATAAGTCATGATTTGAGAGAAATAAATGCGGTGTAAATATTGTTTGGCTTGACCCATGAGAGGGACAGTTAGATGGCTGTTCGAGAGGTTGAGTGAAATAGTTATACAGATTGGTTGCTGACGGGTTGACCAGTGCAAGGGACATGGTGGACTCTAGACGTATTTTGCACTATAGATTTCATGATTAGGCAATGTTGACCCTCAAGTACAACATTACCAAACACACGCGAATAGGAGGCAGGATGGGCTATAACAGGGTTGAATACTCAGTAGCGCATGCTATAGTCTGTTAGTGCGTGCTTTTAGAACACATTGTGCCTATGCAGGCTGTAGGCCTACTTCACAGTACATTTTGCCAAGGTACAGAAATATATTGCATTCAACAGTATGGTTAGAAGCCTCAGATAAACAATTTGTTTTACCACCCCATAAATTATACTAAAATAGTTCAAGATTTTTTATTGTTGTTTTGTATATTTAGTAATAAAACTGTAGCTTCAAATAATTTCGCTACCGCTTTGAAGTCTTTAATTCTTAAGATACAGTCCGCCTGCCTTGTGTTGCTGGGTTGTAAAATTTTGCTCGTTGATGAAAGTTTTATGGATTAGCTGACATTGCAAGAGCAGCTTAGAAATAACGATTGCACAGTAATTCCTAATTTATCACTGAGAACCAAAATTTATGAAAGAAAATTGTGTAAGAATTGCGAACATATTGACTTCACTGCAGGTGTACATTTATCGGACTCATCTGTGAATGAATACTTCATTATGCGCCTCACGCAGAATGCCGTGGGAGTTATGATTGATGAATGTTCTTGACTCTTTCATTGGTGATTTGTTTATGGGTGGTATTCTGAAAGCTTCATCTGCTGCATTATTTGGTTGAGTTGTAGCATAGCAACTCGATGCTTGAGATGTGTGAAAATATTGGTAAATGTATTCATGAAAAGCATATCAGCATTGCAGTAACAGATTACATAAACTACAAATCTCTTTCCTTTGCTCCGCCTCCTAAACAACTGCTTTGCCTTCTCTGACTCTCTGGAAACCGGACTCTGACCTTCCTCGGACTACCATTTGACAACCCATTTGATTTTGACGCTGTGCTCGTTAGCAAGCTGGTGCCCTGCGCTTGGCATTCGAGTGGCGCTTTAGAAGTTTGGTGATATTTATGATTTTAACGATGAGCGTGTTCTATAATCGACTGGGACACCAATGCAACTCTTCGATTAAGTGTTTAAGGACTTGGTAATAAGAAAAATTGTTGAGGCGATTACTAGATTAGATATGAACGACAACAACTAAACATGCAAACCTGAGTTAACACTAGCTTGTTAACCTGAATTGCGAAAGATATCACAGTATTCAACTTTTAATTTCACTTCACATCTGCATCTACGTTCCTACAAACCTACACCTACCGCAATGGTTGAGGGGAGCATAACCTCACCCTTCATCGAAACAAAAATCAGGGCAACAAATTGAACCTGAAGAAATTTATTGTCGAGGCAAAACCTGACGACAGCGACACCCTTGGCCGACCGAAGACTCAGACCATTCATTTGATCGTGTAGATCGTTGCGGCCACTAAGTTCATAAATCACTAGTCTTGGCGTCGGTCGACGTGCCTAGCATCAGAGGCCGCCGGGACCAAGCGCCCAGGAAGCCCTTACTTCTGCCGGGAAATATGTGGTTACGTGATAGAACTGGGTTAAGTGGCGAGTGAGTTACTGCACATGCGGACCACGGACAAGGAACCACAGTGCAATGGCTGTTGCCTGGATACCTGTGGTTTGCCCTTCTGAAAGTAACTGGGCTAAATTTGGAAAAATGATGGAATGAGGAACTGCGTAGTCCGTCTTCATAAAGGCAAGCCGATATGACCGCGGCAGTTAGCCTACATAGATATGCACAGAATCATACACTTATGATATGTATACAAAGGAATGTCCTTACATCCATAAATACATACAAAAATGCGTGTGCTGTATACACACACATGGATATGTGCTTTCATACATGATGCATATCAATTTGTGCTAACATGTACAGACATATGCATGCAAATATAAAGACATACATATATGAGTACTCTGCCCTTGATACCTACATACATGTACTTAATGCACAGATAAGTAATTATCGTTATCGCAAACTCCGAGCATCACTCTGAAGCTAAGATCAGGATGCCGCCTTATTCATGAGCGCTGCACCACGTCTAATGGCAGCGCTAACTGGCTTTTAAAAAAGGGGACACCTTCCGCGTTGCGGGTATCACCAGACTCACATACTAGCTTGTTCTTTAAGAGATTCAAAATCTTTTGAATTAACTAGACATAGGGCTACATAGCATAAATACATGTAAGCAAATTTGTATGAATATACGTATAAATTGTCTTACTCGGTGCTTGATGACAACTATAATATTATAAAATTGTTATATTCCTAGCTACTCAATTAGACAAATAGGGTTTTATCGAGAAGTCAACGCTCGCAGCAACACCTGGCTATTCAAATTTAGATTCACGTGACTCTTGGTTTTAAGCAACATTCCTGTATCGCCATTTATCGTTCGAAAAATCTGAAAATATATATAAAATTTATGTGTGCACGCCTGACGTAATGTTAACTCACTTTATAAAGATTGTAGTTCGCCTATATATTACTCGTAAGAGTTAATTAATCCGAACAACAGATTAGTTCTGTGAAAATGTGAATAATCTGATTCAACGTGTTTCAGAGGTAGACCAGCTAGTGGATCTCGTGACCGTTTTGGAATTTCGGTTTCCTATCCAGATGTCAATCACGATAGTAATTGCATATTGTTGATTTAAACTGCGAACAATAAAATAGTTTGAGTTGAAATTCGACTGAAATTTTATGTTTGTATCAATTGTATGGAGCATGCATTCCATATCTGTATACATACATGCATACATAATGTAATAATGTATTTATGCATTGTATGTGTCAGACTGTCAATGCATCTATGTAAGTCGCCATATGGACAGTTATTGTACCTGATCATTGGCCTTTTGAACAACATGATCAACATCACTTTATAGCTAATTCCAGAGCCACAACACAGTCGCTGTCTTGTATCGTAGGAATGTCTGTCGCTGCTCATTTGACGCTTAATGCTTTAATAGGGCGCTATATAAATAGCGCCGATATATGTTATCGAAGCACTCAGCGAGGCGCCAACTGCTCTCTCGGTAGAATGCACGGCTGAAACACGGGCTACAAAGTGTCACATCAATCGACCGCACACACGCACACGCACAAAGAGAGACAGAGAGACAGAGACACAGTCAGAGATACAGAGAGACAGAGAGACAGAGACAGAGAGAGGGGCGGGCGATGCATACATAACCACCTGTTCAAACACAACTGCTGCTATATCTAATCCACAACAGATAGTGTAGCTGCTCTGGTTTCGGGTTGCGCTGCCTTCAATGACTGAACATAGTTTCGATGCATGGATAGATTATTATTACCGAAATTTGATACCGCCCTACTCCCAATATTTTTTGCTCAGAAGTGCATACACACGCCTCGACGGCGCAATTGCAGTTGTACTGCAGAGCAATGGTGCGCGAAGGACTTGCTCAAGGTCCCTACACAGTGACTCTCCGGACGAGGCTTGAACCCGCTCGCTCACCGCCCACTGAACGTTACGGGACTGACAGCTCTAACCGATCGGCCACTGTGCCATAGATGGACGTGTGGTCTCAGCCTAAAAGGTATTGGCCATAGCCTCAAAGGTCTTGCTTGCCCTCAGCCTCAGTGGTCTTGACCCTAGCTTGAATGGTCTTGGCATTAACTTCGAAGGTCTTGACCTTGGTCTCAAGGGTTTTGGTCCTAGCCTCAACAGTCTTGGCCTTAGCCTCAAAGGTGGTAGAGCCTTAGCCTCAAAGGGGTCTTGACTTCAGCTTCAAGGCTATGGTTTTAGATTCGTGGACTTACCTGTAAGCAGCCAATTTGACCGTTATACTGTCAAAGCGTATGGCTTGAAGATTGTTGCAGACTTGTGTCTGGCTGTTGATAGTTTAGCCTGAGTAGAGATTTCACACAGTGGAATATTTCTTGTGTTAATATATGATTGCTGTGTGAATGTTCCAGCGTAGACGGGCGTGACAACATCTTCGTTCTAACACGCTCAGGGCGCTAAATAAGTTGTCATTACGTTACATCACGTAAACTATGATCCATGGAAACGCGTGTGACGTAATTCTGAGGGACGCTGGATGATTGCTTCCGGGAGGAGGTCGTCGGTCGCCTTTCATATCGACATCATCAGACGTTGCGGCGATTACACCGTCTGCTTTGATCGTGTAATCTCTTGTACGAACATGGACTACATACACTTGACATAGAGACCGACGACAGAATGACAACACGTAGGGAGGGACTCACGGGGAAGAAGAAGAGGGACGAGAAAGAGAAGAAAGAGGCTATATTGTGGTTGCAATCGTCCTGAGAAGGCCGGCGGACGGGCGGACTAACGGACGGTCTCCTGCTTCAAGACGCATGCAGAGTGAGGCGATTGGTTGATGGGTGGAGAGACGGACGGATGAGAAGACAGAAGTAGTATGAAACAGAAGGAATATAAAGCAGTGAGAACAGATATGGGTGGGTAGGAAGGGACATGGTGAGACAGAGGGATGAAAGAATGTGCACTACTTTTGATACTTGGATAAATAGATGGATATTTGGACGGATGCACATGTATGTATGGATGGATGGATAGATGGATGGATGATAAATGGATGATGGAAGGACGGACGGATAGATGAGTGAAGGTCTGAAAGGACGGACGTATGGTTAAACGGATGAAAAGATGGATGGATGAAAGAATGGATGTGCGGACGGGTGCATTAATGAACGCCATGGTGGATGGATGAGCAGCGTCCTGCAGCCGGTGTACGCTTAACCGTTTCGGCGGATAATTGATCGTAAATCGGTTGTTATCAGAGATCTGTCGGACTTGATTCGCTAAATAAACCAATCAGACGAAGGGATCTGTCCACGTGATACGCCGCTCTGTCGACGCAATGATCAACTGTATTGGGTTTGCTCTTGAGGCTCAACTCCCCTTCGAGAAATGGGACAATCGCATCGTATGGCAGATCACGGGGGACATGGATCCATTAAATGTGGGAATTTAGACAAGTAATAATAATAATAGCAATAACAATAATAACACTTGTAATAATAATAATAATAATAATAATAATAATAATAATCATAATAATAATAATAATAATAATAATAATAATGATGATGATGACATTAATATCGTAATCGCAATCTCCAAATTTCTAAAGCGCCACTTGAATTCTAAACGCAGGGCACCAGCTTATTCACATGCGCAATATTGACAACAATCATGATTGAAATATAAATAATACTATTAATAACAACGAAATGACTATGATAATAATAATGAAAATAATAATGATGATGATAATGATGATGATGATAATAATGATGATGATGATGATGATGATGATGATGATAATAACGATGATGATGATGATAATAATAATAATAATAATAATAATAATAATAATAATAATAATAATAATAATATTAACTTTCCTCTATCAGCGCATCTCGACGACTATTCAACGCTACAACGCAGTTGCTTTCAAAGAAACTTTCGCTGCTCAGGGGTCCAACAAGCAGGGCTACTCCGGGCGACATCACCATTAATTTACATTGAAGACCCTAATAATAATAGTAATAGTAATAATAATAATAATAGTAATAATAATAATAATAATAATAATAATATTACTGTATATTGTTGTACCGCTTTAAATATAACACCAACGACCGGTTTACTCGGGCCAGCAACGATTCACGCGGCCAATCGCAAGACCCAGAAATATGCATATTTCATCCTGTGGCCATCGAGACCCTTGCTTTTCAGCTTCAGAATTCATCAATGAAATTGGCAGCGGTATCTCTTCTATTAGTGGTGTCAAACGCGAGCCAATCTACTTTTTTCAACGTCTGTCTATATCATCATTCAACGGTACAATTTTCGCATTTAAGGATACATGTACCTTCTCTTCAAGCCCTGATGACGTGGCCTGACCCTCGAGACAATTTCGCAACATTTAATGATTTCTAAGTCCCTGTGCAAATACAGTACATCATGGCAAAAAAAGTGATAAAAGATTCATATAGCGATTTGTCGCAGCCGTGGATGAAGAAAATGCTCTTACGTTAAATTAGTCAACTGTTAGGCTTTAAAGCGGTCGGTCCCCAGGGTGCTGTGGATAGGCATAGAGGATAATATATTATTCTATGAAGATAAAGCGCACGAAGACTGATTACACAGCTTCAGAGAAGGGGCAGTCACCAAATCTCGCAGAAGACTGTGGAACAAAAAAAGAGCTTCTATAGCCGAATGTTTATTGAGCCGGAAAGCAGTGTATTGCAAAACCCGTCTCAATCCTGGATGGAGGAGGTGGGCAACGCTAGTTATTCAGCGACGTTAAGCACCAACTAATCAAGGCGTCAGTTTCGCACGACGAGGAGATGGCGGTTCACGGAAATTCAGACAGGTCACAACAGACCTCGTCGAAAATTTAGTAATATCAAATAAAATGATTTAGGTAATGGAGGTAAGAACTCGCAATTGGTGAATAAACTTTGCATGGAGAAAACGAAGCGATTTGAATGGAGGTCGTTTCGGAACAACACGTGTAGTATATTGTATCAGAAACGAAGTTTAGTGAATTCGAAACAAATCAGTTTTCAACTTAAACCAACCGCGAATCTGGATCCCATTCGTGTTGTCAATGTCCTATATATCTTTATTTTTAAATTCATTAACTCCGACGTTCGGACTTTATTTAATTCACATACAGGCAGAAGTCTATGTTATTCATTGCGATATCGCTACCACTTGACATTACACGCCGTTTTAATATAATTTCCGAATCTTACTAGACCACGTGCGTCTCACATCGTGCCGCTGGAAACACATGCTCGACCTGGCGTCGGACCCCGTTTTTCGTGTTATTTATGCGGCGCTATTACTTTGACACTGCAGCGTCTGCGCTGGGTATACCCGTGTAAGCGCCCGGGACACTGATTCCACACAAGATGATCAGCGGCAGCATCAATGCTAGAAGCAGCAGGAGGAGGAGAAGGACGAGGAGTAGGAAGAGGAGGAGGAGGAGGAGCAGTCGAGAGGGGGATTTGCTGCTCATCTCTGCTCGATTTATTCGCTCAGCTAAGCTCTTGGCGTCAGCGCTGCCTGCGATTGGCTTAAGAACGGACATAAACTCATGCATTAATATACTGATACACACATAAGCACGCATTATAACAAGACGTGGATGCTCATAAATCATAATATATTCCCATGCACGCACGATAAATATATACATCTAGGTATGCAGGCACACATTCATTCATAATATACATACATACATACATATATATATACACATACATACATACAAACGTACATACATACAAGCATGCATACATACATACATACATACATACATACATACATACATACATACATACATACATACATACATACATACATACATACATACATACATACATACATACATACATACATACATACATACATACATACATACATACATACATACATACATACATACATACATACATACATACATACATACATACATACATACATACATACATACATACATACATACATACATACATACATACATACATACATACATACATACATACATACATACATACATACATACATACATACATACATACATACATACATACATACATACATACATACATATAGTGATTACTGAATTGATTCGGTGCGCCATCGACGGATACCTTGGTCACCAAACACCGGAGCTACCGAAGTAACAAACTAATAATAATAATAAATGAATTATTCATTATAATATAATGAATAATTATTTTATATTATAATAAAGTGCATGATAATTATGACCCATGAACACCTGTAACGACCGGCGTGTACTAAAATGTGCTAGAAAACCTATGTAGTTGGTCGTTAAAGGGTTGAATGAACATCTCCAAATGATGTCGGTTGCTGACTGTATACAGTTCTCGCTGGTGTCCTGTCCAATTACGAGAAAGATCGATCGATTGAGAACCTCGTGACAATTTAAGCTAGATTGGATTTATATCTTGCCTTTGTATCTGAAGTTCGAACTCTGTTTCATCCTCTGAGAATAGACTTCTCGGTTGGTGACTGACATCTTCATTATACAACTCCAACACTATACTCAATGGGTACTTACAGAACTTCGGAAATTTAGTATTCGGAAATACTGCAGAAGGGTTTATGAAGGATGTTGAAGATTCAATTATAATGTTCATGTCGTCTCATCGGTAGCCGCTTATTAAGCGCATTTGAGTGTAGTCTATTCAGTTGCGTTATTTAACGCATTAAACATCGATTCATAGAACGGAAAACTGCTAATAAAATCAATTATCTTACTTTATCAAATCAATTATCTTACTTTATACTTATTTGCCGGACACAATCGCTCTTCAAAATTAACCTCAAGACTTTTATTATTCAAGGTGTATAAATAATTATGGCTAGACCTTTCTGTTGCACAGGAATAAGTGTTCCTAAACGCTATATAAACGAAAATTTAATAAAAAGAATATTAATATTATTAGAATTACACTAAGCAAAAATATTACACGTGCGATTGTGCTGAAGTATAATTGAATGCTAACAATAATAAAAATAGTAATAATAACAATAATAATTACATGCTAATAATAATAGTTATAATATATCATACGGTAAGTGACTGGTGAACACCTTCAAACGTCTATATATTTGTATCGCGCAAAATATGTAGACCGCATTGGTAAAAGACACAGATTTTGTTTTTGAGAGACTGGCAGCAAGCGTACAGACAGCTACTTTCGTCTGCATCGATGACATCCGGATGATGATATTAATACGACGTCTCGAGAAGTCTATGGTGACGTCGAGAATCGACCGTGGCATCTAACGGTGGGAATTAACATCGTTCTCGACGAAACTGCTTATCACGAAGCCATGGTTACTCTGTTGACGGGCTTTCCTGCTGCCGGTAATGGTGGTCACGCTCTCTTCGCTCCGGGTCATCCCCTGTCCAATTAACCAAGTGCACAGCGATACAACACGCCAGGTCGTATATTTATAGTATGTTTATTCAAAAAAGACGTGTGCAAAGTCCTCATGGTTTTTTCATCATAATTTTATCCCGTATAAGAATCACTAAAGCTTATCTCCCTTTAGTTCTTTCACACCATTTTGGCAAAACAATTCTTCGCCTGTTCATTTTACATGAAAAACAGATTTTTGATATTTACTTGTCAATATCTCCTGTGACAAATATGCATTTGAACCTTTGCCAATTGTTTTATTGACGTTTGCAAAAAACGAATAAGTTTCGTAGTTCTAACATGGAATGACCAAGCAGTACGGAAATGTAGCTTTTCATGCTGAACTGCGAGTCTAATTCCATATTTTGTTCAATACATGTATATTCATGTTCAATGTTCGATTGGATGCTTTGTTGGCTGGATTTGTTCCTCACTGCATGTATGCGAGTGGGTGCCAGTGACATGAATTCGTACGATGTATAAACGCCGATGCTAGCGATGCCAGTTGCATCAGTAACCTGATCATCTTCGCCACCGGCACTCGCATCAACCTTCTCGGACACAAACGAATGACGGCAACGAATTGAACAACGACAGCAGGAAGTGAATTAGTACTAACGGTCTGGCGAAATCCATCAGACAACGCAGGCGTTCGAGTTTTATCCATCTGTATTCTTCGTCAGTGGTCCTTCGTTTCGGATTTCGTGCGCATTGAACGACGCCTTTCAGAGCTAATCGTCTGCGTAGGAAACTGCGGCGCATGCAACACAACTATCCTTTGCAACAGAGTCGATTTCGAGATAGTCTGAAAGCAGCTCTGACGGTAAATTGGAAGAACGAGGGTAACAGTCGTAATAATGCGAGGGTCGGTTGTTGCCGCTTAGTGGTTGTCTTTAATGTAGTCTGTAGCGCGGTTCGTTGTTGCTTTGACGTTGCTGCTTGTTGTAAATGACAGCTTTCTCTACAACAAGGGTCTATGTTTTAGTTAATAGTCATTTGCTGCGTCGGAGTTGAACGAGAATTGGGGCTGCGTCAAAGATACTGATTGAAGATAACAGCAGAGGAGAAGTGGATTATGACACACTCAGGGAGAGAAGGAAAGGGCGATGAAACGGAGAGAACGATGGGGAGAGAGGGAGTAATAGAAGGAGAGAGAGTGATTAAGAATTGAAAGGTTGCAGGCCAATCGAAAGAGATTGCGTCAAAGAAGAAGTAAGAGAGAGAGAAATACAGAGAGACAGACAGACATAAATACATACATACAGACAGACAGACAGACAGAGATAGAGACAGAAAAGAAGTACGAAAGATCAGTGGTGTTTAGTGAGAAATAAAAGTTAGTAAGATTCAAGCAGCCACACAGATAGACAGACAGACAGACGCACGGGCCGAGACGGTCGGAGGGTCGAACAAAGACGAAGAGAAAATGAAACAATTGCACGTTCTGATTAGTGCGCTATTCATGTATGGAGAGAGAGATGTTATTATTTTCTATTTCTTTGGCTTCTTAAGAGTCAAGTGACGCTCTGTTGAGAGAGAGAATCAAAGAAGAGATCAGTCACTTTTTCATTGTCGTGTCTATCGCACCACTGCAGTCGAGCAGTTTGTTGTTCAGTCTTTGTGATGGCAGACAATGGGTAAATACCCGCAGCAATCGTCAGACTTCATCATCAACAACAACAACAATTGGATGAAATTCAACAACGACTTCATCAGGAATTTAAAGTATGTATCAGGACTTTCAATATCGTGAATAATGGGCCTACTTATTATGAATTTATAGCGATTTGGTTCGAAAGTCTTTTTGATTTGTAGTATGCAAATATGCGAGCATGAAAAATTTGAACTTTTCACTCAAGGCAACGGAGTTTTGGAACTAAAGGTGCTTAAAACAGTATATCAAGAATATTGATCCTACAACTCGAATGAAACTGTTAATGATGTATCCAATATACGAAAATCTCCAATATTCCATATTTCCAATTTTGCATATTTCCAATATTCCCAAATCTCCCGAATTTCAAACTTTCAAATATCAAATTTTCTATTAAATATTAATAAATAAATATTATGAAATGTAGGCTATACGCTATTTAAGAATGTAGATCTATGGGTATAATATTCCTAAATATGCATTATTTAAAAATGCACAAAATTCAAAACTTTACAGTTTTCAAAAATTTATCATATTCAAAATGTACAATATAAAAAAAGTTTAAATAGTCAAGAATTTACAATATTCAAAATTTACAATCTTCACAATTTACAATGATATTATGATCACTATATCGTAGGAATTGATAAACTTTCAGTTGTAAACTGTTTACGTAATAAAAAAAATATGGCTGACACGACAAATAAAACTTCTCTGTAGCAGCAACAGATAAAAATGCGATCCAACGTATAATTATAAATCATACATCAAAGTTATTAGTCAGACATGCGTAAGACTAGTAATGAAAATCTCGTGTCTAATTAAGGCGTTCATTAGACGCGTTTGAAATTTACTAGACTCGTTGAAATAAGGTTACTTGATCGGACGATGGAAGGAGTCTTTTACTGCAAATGACTGTTCGCAGATAGTCCGTGATAATGGGTGATTTGTAATAATTACCTTCGAAAAAGGAATCGAAAAGCTAAAAGCAATCGCTATTGCGGAGCTATAAATGCATGACTTATAGATGTCATTCTGACTACATATGTATACGTGTGACTTGTGTCTGGTTATGGGAAACTTAATTATCAGCGATAAAGCAGAGTCTTTTACTGCGAAGGCCCAGTTTTAGCAGAAGTTGCTTCAGTGAGTTTAGACAGAGAGATCAGCATCTTATAAGTCAATGAATTCTTGGTAGACGTGGATGCAGGGATGAATAACTGGATAGGTGGGTGGATGCATGCATATATGTATGGATGAATGGATGGCTGAATGGATGTCTGAATAGATGAGTAGGTGGATGGATGGGTGGATGAATGAATAAATAACTGGATGACAGTATGAGTTGATTGATCGATAAACAGAAAGGCTGGGTGTATGAATGAATGTGTAATGGTTAGTGGATTGATTGATTGATTAAGGCATTTGATGGATTGATGAAATGATCGAATTGAGTGATGAACGACAAGCTTTTAACTCTTATATTTCTGTTCTATACAAGCGTCTTCAAATGCGATAAGTCTTGACTGTCTGACAGATTTTAAATGTGCGACTTAATTATTATTGGTTCATGGCATCTAAGCAGTCATTCATCGCCCGTTTGTAGATAGATCGAAGTACTATGATTCAGTAAAAGTTGAGGTTACACCAAAGACATGGAGATTAAACATTTAAATATTGTAATCATCGTACGTGGTCCACAGATTCCAGATCCGAGCGGAGAAAGCTTACCCTATTTCGCACAGTCTTGAAAGCCAAGACGACACGCAAAGAAAAATAACGTCAAACGCACGTAATACAAGAGCGACTGAAGAATTAGCCAAATTCACAAACTTACCGCAAACAGTTGTAAGCTGTAACAGGTTAGATACTACTGAGTAGGTTTGCCATCCAGACAAATGATCCACCAAAATGATTTAGCCACCGCAGCCACCGACCAACAACGTTATTTTTGATAAGACAGGAACTCCCAACTATGGTGCAGAAATGCAGAAAATAGAAATTTGCTGGTGATAATGATTTTGTCTATTTTATTAACCACATAATTTTTTATGCCTATGATATTGATGTCATGCATACCTTTGCGTGACAACTTGAGTGAAAAAGTATATAGATATATATGTAGCTAAGTAGTAAAGCAGTAAATTTCGAGTAAATTGCTATTATCTGCAGAATCTAAAATAATGAGAGTTCCATGTTATATATATTTGCATAGTTTCATACAAGTAGACCCGCAATTGTTCATGTATACATGGCATCAATATCGCAGACATCTGGGGTTAATAAGATAAACATAATATACACAACCAGTAAATTTCGAATCTATATACATAGACTACATACAACACATAATGGGCATTATATGAATAAATAAATAAATATATATATGCATAGGCATATACAGGTGGCGGCGCTTCCGTCGTCCGTGTAGCATAATAATCAAGTATATGGACGAATGAGAATGCTGCTATCATGTTGGCATCGGGAGATTTAAGTCGGAAGAAGGAGTCGGATGGATAGACAGTGGACGATGCTGTGTAGCGTTGACCCATGCAGACGCCATACATAGAGTGGGTTGTGGCTCTTGTGTCACGACAGCCGTAATAACAAAATGACTTATTCACTCACGTCAGGCCCAATGCCGTTCCAGGAAGAGGAGGAAGATGAAGACGAAGCAGAAATGTGTGGGGAGGATGAAAAGGAGGAAGGAAGAGCAGGAGGACGAGGGGAGAAGAGGAAGGAGGAGGAGGGAGAAGAGGAAAGAGGACGATAACGAGGAGGAAGAAGAGGTTACGAAAAAAAAGAGGAGGAAGTAGAGGAGGAAAAGTTTTGTAATGCTGTTAAACGATGAGGAAAAGGTGCATAGGGCTAACTGGAAGCAGAAACAGATTGATAAGATGAAAGGAATAAAACTATGAGGGATAAAGAAGGAATATGAAGTAGAAAACTGGAAGTTGAGGAGAAGAAGAGTAAGTAAGGACGTAGAATATGTACGAAAGGAAGAGGAAGGTAAGAGCGAAAGAATAATGATAATAGGAGAAGAGGAAGGAGACGATCATGAGGAGAAAATAGACGACAAGGGATGATAAGAAGAAGAGGAGCAAATTGTGAGAAAAATAGGACGAGGAGGAATATAAAGGACGAGAAGTAGGCATAAGTAGCAAACAGGAAAATGAATCGAATAAGTAAAAGAAAGAAACGTGGGAGCATCGATGAAATGGGTAGCATGGTTTCTTTTTCCTTTATTTCCCACTCTCTTAGAAGGCCATGAGTTAAAGAAGGACTAATAGAATATATGCGGATGAGGAATGAGAAGGTTAGAGTGGAGGAGAGGAAAGAAGATGATGGAATGTTGACTCTATCTTAGAAATCAGTGACCGATAGATTTCATATCCTATGAAAAATGAACCCTCGTCTAATATGGCGTCTGAGTATTATGACGGGTTCGTAAATCAGAAAGTCATTGGTGACCTGCCCCTGAGCTCTACATGTTTCTACGCTTGCATATAAATGGGATGAGATAAATCAAAGATAGACGCATAGGCAGTGGCATGGAGCAAGACAAGAGACAGACAGATGAGGACCGAACAGGGTCAGGAGAGAAGAGTAGCGGTCCTTTAAGCTGGAGAAGCAGCTATGGAAATGAAGTGTAGGGGACTTCATTATACCAGACCTTGGCGCATGAGGATGGATAGCCAGAGTCCTCTCCCTCGCCGTCTATATTCCTTTCACCAACAGTGTAAGGATATTGAAATGACTGCAGCTGAGTTGGCAGGTGGTGCTAAACTCTCAAGACAAGTTCTGCCAGTGATATTTTAACCTTCGGCCTATCGCGGGTTCAGGTTCACTGACCTATGGATACAATTGCTAAGAGCTAGGTGATATTTAGAAAAATTCCGAAACCTTTTCATATTTCCGAAAAAGGCAGAAAAGAACTGAAACTGAGCTTCCACCAACGCCAAATAGAATCATAATTGATCAGATTATGCTAAGACGAGTTGGTGGAAGCGATTATTGAATTAAAAGCTTCGCAGGTTAAGTGTCATATTCGATACAAGATTTCGAATTGGATTACTCGCGCTTCTCAAAACAGTGTTAAATATGGTTTCTACTACAAATCTTATCTTAGCTACGTGACATTTAGTTTTAGCAACACTCACACGTTGAACACGAGTGCTACTGAAAAAGAAAGAAAATTTAGACAGCGAAAAGAGGAGGCAAATAAGAATAAGAAATCTAGTCTGACGAAAAAGATCAAATGATGAAGAAGATCAAAAAGAAGAATCAATCAGTCGTTATTTATTTGGCAATCAAGCCATCCAACAAATCAGAACAAATCACAACTTTTAACATTCTTATAACTAAAAAGAGTAAGAAGTTTCCACAGAATAACAACACGTTAACTTCTCCAGGTCAGCTACATCACAGCAACATGTCGATGAAAAGATCTTAGATACAGTGTCAGGCACTCCGAATAATCACACCGAATAATATATTAACTTAACAAATCGACAACCTATAAACTATCGACCTTTTACCATCTTGGAATGAGTATGAGAAGCTCTTATGATAGTTGCCAATAGCACATCCGGATACAAAGGCAGTAGTATTTTACATCAAGTCCAGTAGTACTTTACATCAACGACAGTGTTGTTTTATAAAAGTGACAATAATGCTTTATATCAACTGCGGGATGGGCGTCAAACCGATTATCACACAGGTTGCGATGTGAAATTTTTTGAAAGTCTAGGAGTTCTAATCTGTCGACAGACACAAAAACTCTAGGATCCATATGTCTGTCTGTATGTCTGTCTGTCTGTCGAATTGTCCTGTGTGTGTCTATCTGTCTGCCTCTTTGTCTTAGTACATGTGTTTGTGTCTTGCTTATATCGCCCCCACTTTCGCTTCTGACTCGCAGAGAAAGATGAAAGAAATTTGAGCGCAGGACGCGCTCAAATTTCTTTCATCTTTCTCTGCGATTGTTTGTTACTCTCATCTCATCCCATTCTGTATCTCTCTCTGTCTCACTGTCTTTCTCTTTATCTTTCTCTCTCGCTTTATCTGTCGTCAACACTGTTATTGATGGACTTTCCCAACACATCCGAGTAACAAGTTCGCAAGGTCTTAGTAGTAATAAGTCGGCGACGATTTGCTAAAGCATGTTGCACGCTAAAAACCCTCTTTGTATGGCATCACCCTCGATTTTTATAAGCTATTCGTCCTTATCAATACCCGCGTGTTAGCGAATCGCACTGTGGGCTTAGGTGCATGAGTTTGAGACTCGGTGCGCTGAGCAAAATTGGCCATTTGTAGTTGACTGGTGAACCTCATAAGGTCAGGAGGAAGGAAGGAGGATGGGTCGTGATTATTATCGATGGCAACGTTTGCGTGTCTTCGCCGATTTCACGCTAACATCGATGCAGGTCTTTGACCAATGTTGCTTGCGATAAAAATAATGGCAACATAAGAACAACGAACAACAGCACAATCTCAGTTATATTGTGAGCAGAACACTACAATGCAACAATAGCAATATATCCCAGTCAGCACAATAGAACAAAACTGTAGTCGCTATTGCCTTCCTTCCAAAGCCTAGAAGCGGGCAAAGGACGGTGCAGCCGAGAACGTTGGTGGCTCGGTTCATGGTGACTTCATCGGACACGGTCTGAATCTCTGCTTTCCCACGTAATTCGGCCGTGCACTCCATGTCGCATATGGCTTTTGCTCCATGTCTGAAGTGCCTTTGTGGCGTTTCTTCTAGAGCAGCGTAATATGCACGTCTGTTTATAATCGCCAAATAGGAGTAGCACGCCAGACTTTATGAAGCCAAGCCTACAATAATAGCCAAGCCCTGATCACTCAAATGACGAACTGGGTTATCTGTCTAGGGTCCATCAACAATAACGACTCCATGTCCGTGCGCTTCAAATTTTAGCTCAGAGTTGTCTCGCTATTATTTTCTTTCCAATTTCACACAGCGCAAATTTGATGTCATCATAAACTCCAGATTTCTTGAGCGCCACTTGAGAGCTATAAGCGTAGGGCGAAGTCATTCTCGAGCGCTGCAGCAAAACGCAGCAATGCCATCGTGGTCCCTACTTACTTACCTTTTTTTTAATAGAGCAACGTCTGGTGACATAATTGTGATGGAGCGTGTTTGAGTAGATAGATAACGGTAATGTGTAGAGATTGTGAGAAGTCACAGAAGCCTTGAATGCTGTCAATTTTCACTAAATGCCGTGTAATAATTGCAACTGTAATTGTAATTGACATTATTAAAGCGCCGTTCATGCCTGATTTTATGCAAAAGTTTTAAGAATGTATGCAGCACGACGTTCGGAAAATAGGCTACATATTTCGCCCCAGCGTCAAACGTTTACAGACGAGAACGTGAGAATGGTCTGATATCTATCTTATAGCCTTCAAGTGGCACTCTAAAAATCTGGAGTTTATAATTACAGCACCAAAGTAGCTCGTTGATCGGCTTTGGTTGCAACAAATTTGAACCGAATAATAGTAATGAGTTGAACATTGACATTGACAATTTGTGAGACTTTTACACTGGTATAGGATGTCGTTACTTTGATCTATTTTATTGACATGGTTACGTTGCTTGGATCTTAGTAAATAAAGACATTACTTGATGCATAGGCTTAATAATTACATTTGTACATAGCAAAGCGTCGCCTTTATTTCATTTGCGCCATTAATTGGTCGGATGATCATCATAATTAAAGCTTGATTTCATCTCGTAAATCTGCAATGATTTTCGCCTGTTTTGCAAGATGATAGCATGCGTGTTGAACGTTTCGCCTTCGATTTTCTACCATACACGCTACCTCTTTTAATGATCCTATTTGCAATGGTTAGCCATCCAGCAGTATAACCGTAATAAAGGTGGTATCCAAAG
This sequence comes from Bimastos eiseni, assembly GCA_959347315.1. Lineage (NCBI taxonomy): Eukaryota > Metazoa > Annelida > Clitellata > Crassiclitellata > Lumbricidae > Bimastos > Bimastos eiseni. The sequence continues at coordinate 38,013,798 of OY365810.1, forward strand.
AGCTTCACTCTTGGCGCCTGAAAATAGGCCTTAATGTCCTGGGCATCGCCCACGACTTTGCCTGTGGGCTCAACACAATCCAAGGAAGAGGAAAGTGGAACGGCCACAGTTTATCTTAGTTTCTAAGGGTCCTAACAGTTCTTAGTAACCGACTCGTTGGAACATAAGCACGATCTAGGTATACTACTGGTGCATTTTACGACAGAATCCTATCATTGCTTCGCCTCGCGGTGTACTTTACTCGTCAAGTGGTCAGGCTAACCTGTGACCTAACCCTACTCTTAACTGCACTATTAGTTGTCTCAACCTTCCTTAGCTTGGAAAAGGCGACATCACATTAAGAGTCTAAAAAGATAAGTATGTTAATACCGCACATACTACATGCATCCATGCATGCATACATACACACACACACACACATACATACATACATACATACTTACATACATGTACATACAAACATACATACATGCGTACATACAGAATTATAGATACAGACCTTGGTCTGCAGTCTGTATATATATATATAATTGTGTAAACTTATAGAATCACAATAAACTTCTAAAATATAATATAAGACTTCGACTTGTGAGCCGTCAGTTAAAGAATATTTTGATCAGGCAAAGTACAACAGCGGTGCCATCTAGAGGATGAAACAAGAATAAAATTATAATAAAGTGTTTCTTTTACCCCACGGTGGGGGAGCAAGAGAGACTTCTCCCCAAAATTGACATTCTACTGAGCTTACTCGCATGTGCTACAGACGATAGGCGTCGCCTATACTTACCTAAAACAGCGATATTGTCTATTTCGTTCTCTGCAGGATGACTCATTTCTTCGGAACGTCACAGTGACGTACCAATATGGCGGCTACGATATCTGCGTCAGTCTATAATGACGATTCCGGTTTTATCGCCAAAGAGATCGGCGATTTTAAAATTCCGGGTAGCAGCACAGCAGCGAATGATTCGACGATATTCTTCGGTCCAGTGACGCAGGACTCGAACAACCTGGGTAACTCCTCGGTAACGGATAACATCACCGATCTACTGTCGAATTTCACCGATTCGCAAAGCCTCGGGCTTCCAAAGTATTATAGTTCCTTGTATAAGTCGATCGGTTGCTTTTTCGTGACCGTCATCTTCGTTGTGGGTATTTTTGGTAACGTCATGGTTATCACGGTCGTCTGGAGAACGAAGAGTATGCATACGACAACTAACTGTCACTTGGTGTCGCTAGCTTTCGCTGACATCATACTACTGATATCAGCGCCTCTGCCGACGATTGTGGAATACTTTCTTATCGTTGACCAATCAATTTTTGGAGCTGTTGGCTGCTCGCTGATGGTGTTTTTCCAGTACCTTGGAGTTAATCTGTCATCGCTATCCATCACAGCTTTCAGCGTGGAAAGGTCAGGAGAACGCTAAACATTTACAATTATTTTGATATTTTCGGTACGTTTTATTCAGGCACTTTAACACGTGAATTTGCGTGCAAGTTAAGACATTTAGATTCACTGAGCTTAGTGTTTTATTACTTTCATAGGCGCCTGAAATTGTTCAGGAAGAGTAAAATTTGCTACACATGCATTAGCAGAAATTAAGGTATATTGCATCTTACATGTAGAATATATGGGTGCATTGCATTGTTCTTGCAGTGGTGGTGACATTCTGTCAACGCTGGCTCTTAGATAAACCTATAGACAGCATCATCTTCTTCCTCTGCCTCTTCTGAATTCAAATCTACCATTCGATGAGTTATAGATAAGAAATAGAAATCGTCCACTTTTTTCGTAGGAATATTGCGATGGAGATAGTTATAGATGGAATAAATAAATCGCTTATACGCCTTATTTCTTAGGTACATTGCAATCTGCCATCCTATGAGGGCGCATACGATGTGCACGATCAGTCGTGCCAAGCGAATCATTTTCTTCCTCTGGCTCTTTGGCATCGCCTATTGCGTTCCCTGGGTTCTTCTGGTCACTACTCACCAGAAGACTTTCGCCAACGGTGTCACAATCGAATCATGCACCTTCAAACTGGCTCGCGAAGACTATCTCATCTACTACATGACGGATCTGGTACTCTTCTACGTCGTACCATTGGTACTGACGTGTATACTGTACGGGCTGATCGCTAGCGTTCTCAACTCGAGCGTCCGGCTTGGCACTCCTGGATTGAGGAGGGATACCGCCAGAAGGGGCGTGGTTGTTAAGAAGGCCAATGGAGCAATGGCCACGACTTCCAATATGAACAACCAGAAGAGCAGTTCGCGCATACAGGTGAGTCTAAGAACACACTGACGCTAGATAAATAATTCTATTGATGTTCTGTCATGCGGTATACACTGGTGGAAGCAGGCACGTCTATCCCCCCTCCCAAGTAACTGGAGCAACTTAATCCCCCATAAGTCATTGGAGCAACTTTCCCCAATTTTGAGTGACAGATGAACTAATATTATTCAAGGATGTATAATAGATGGAACTAAGTTAATGGCGCACACATTGACACTGTATAATGTAACAGAATGGCTCAACTGCAAATAATAAAAAGATTTTTAGTGGTATATTACTTTTAAAGAAATGAACGTTCCTTATTTCGCAATGAAATCTTCCCCTTTACATTTTGGATGGAGCATTTGCTCCTAGGTTTCTATAGTGAAGACGCCCCATGGTGGAAGTACTAATTGTTGCATCGCCCTGCAAAAAGCCAACAATCGGTTCAATACATTTCAAGTCAGTCTTTTTATTAATGTCACTCACATTTAGAACAGCATAACATCAATCATTCACATATTTTCGGGATTGTATATTGGTCGATGCAAGGAGGTAAATAAGAAAAATGCTTTGTTTTTATTCCTTATATCGTAATATTTCGCTGTACCTCATTTAGCTTTGATCGCAGGGCGAAGCAATAATTATTTACACCACTGTAATTAAATGTGAAGCGGTGTAATGCAATGTAAGTGACACCTCATGAATGTAACTCTCGAAGCATCCGTGGATGGCGTTTTTCAATTATTTATTTTTTACAAGTAAAAGAAAATTCAGTAGTGGACGAATGGTGCTCAAGTAATGGGGAAAATCTTCATTGGTGACCACTCGCAAACACGATGGATTTTCCTCCAGTTAAAAGATGCTAAATATTCATTCATTCACTCATTCGTTCCTTCATTTTGAAAATGTATATAGTTCCCCTTAAAAAACCTACTCAGAGATATTGCAACGTTTCTTGCCACTAACTATATGTCTGGTTTAATTACATGTTATTTATGGGCTGCGCAAATAGATTTGTTTGTGTTTGCGTGAAAAAATCATAAAGCTAAGAATAGTGTCTGAAGCAGACCCTAAAAAACCAAAACAACTCCACATACACTTATTGTCTCGTATTATATCACCCTCGCAGTATTATATTGTGGATGTCAATTGTAATTAGACACAATAGCAAGCCATGGATACATTGTACATGTAGTTCTGTTATTTTTCCTAGTCTTATTAGTCTAGTATGGGAATAGGCACGATCACTGTAAATTCTTATTTACGCAAGGCTATGTGTACAAGACCCTAGTTCAAATACTATAATGTATCGGAACTTATATTCACATAGCACCGTGTGTGAAGCTCCTTTATATGCTGTGCGGCGTTTTCTACTAGATATACGACGTCAATGATTGCCTATATAACATGCAGTGCAGTGTTCTATATGGACAGTTTTATAGCGCCAATTCAGAAGGTCTGGAAAACGTTGGCGATATTAGTGTTCAGTGTGGGGTAGAGGGGTCCAAACAGGTTTCCAGTAGAGTGTTCTGTCGGAATATTGGACAACAGCATGCACCAGTTGAGACCCACATGCACGTATATCGACTGTTAAACTCCTTATTCCGTCAGTTATTCATTCTGCCCAGCTTAAAAGGTTCAATTCATGATGTTGATGTGTATTTCGTTATATTTAAATTCGTTTCCTGCGAGATGGTTGACAGATATGTGTCTACTGACGTTGCATTAGTTAACTGATGATTCAACCTCTGACTATAAATTACGGAAACTACACAAACGGTGACCTAATCTTTCCTAACCGTATACCTAATTGGACCGTGACTCATTGATCTTACATTGCAAGCCGTACCTCACACTAACCCTGTAATACCTAACCATCAACTTTATTTACATGATAAAACTTCAACGTATCTTACCGGTACCTCATCTTACCTCACTTTGAGTTCCTAATCGTGATCGTTAACTCCAAAGTTCTACAGCCTTGCTGTGGGCATCAGCCTAATCATGAGGACTGCGCTGTTCCAGAGTGTTTCTCGGGTGTTACATAGCCTACTCTCACGTTAACTGACGTAACTTAACCTAACCTTAACTGGTTCTCCTTACACAAAGGCAATCTGGGGAACTTAATAGATGACCTACGGTTCGTTGGACATGGATATGTGCACACAGACTGTCATCGACCCAAACTACCAAAGGACGTCCACTGGAATCGAGCGGACGGCCTGTAGTAATTGGATGACGGACAGACCCATCCATCATAGACAAAAAAGATCAACAAAATCTCATACATATAAAGCAGAAGCCTTGAATTGCCATCCCTCCCGCTCTATGTCAGACTCGTCGTCCCATCCGTTCAAATCGTCCGGTTATTCGTCTGATGCGTCCAACCATTCGATGATGTCCGTTGCTATCGAATCTCTCTGCAAAAATCGGAAGCCGTGCAGTGCATTTTTAACTGAAAAATCGTTGCCATGTTTCCGATGGCGGCACCAAATGCCCGAGTAAAGCGACACCTATCTTATAAATGGTTGACCAATCGCTCTGAATCATCGTCGTAAAATAAACTGAATCGTCTGGTAGAGGAGTCCTCTTTGATTATGTACGATTAATGCGGTGGGAAATATTTAAACGGACATAAGTGCCTTATCAGAATATGTATGTAGGCCTACATTTACTACGCCAAGCAGGCAAGGACAACAAACATGCAACATACTAATAAAAAAGAACTGAGTATTGATTAGTATCAAAAGCTGATCCGCTCATCGAATACGGATGTCAAGTAACTTACAATGCTGATGAGTGAGGCATCATAGTTAAGCCTACTCATACATACCAAAGCAAAGTAAGGCAATCAGCTTTTAGACAATTAGCAAGAAACTGCGTCCACAACAGATTATATGTGGCAACATTTGAAGCAAAGTATAAAGAACGTTTTTACAATTATGTGCTTTCACTAGAAAAGCTAAATCCAGTCTGCCCAGAACGTCAATCAAACTCAACGCTTTCTCATCCTTTAGGCTTAGACCCGTATATGAAACGATAGACACAGTTCCAGCATATATCGATTCCGTATGATCGTTTGCAGATAAAAACAAGATCAAATTGAAATAAAGGCGTATCCTGGGTCTTTTTTAATGTGAGATGTAACATTTCTTCTAAATTGTAAGCGTGAGACGCGATACAACTACACGCTTGTAAAAGGATTGCTTAGTGTCAAGATTAGTGTCAAACGATAAAAGTCTACGATCACGCCACAACTGCACCACCAAAATACTCAAGGAAATCAATCCAGGAATTTGGGTTAACAACCAGTGAAATGGAGTCAATGAACTTGGAAAAACACTTTACCAACTTGTATGCAATGAAACTTAGAACAATTAAACTCAAGCAATTGTGTTGGTTGAGACATTGACCTAAGGACCAATAAAATTTTACTGCGGAGGGGCAAGTTATGCAATGTCGTCAGCAAATAAACATAAACAATGATAGTGAATTAATAGACATCGCTTATCAGCCAGTCTTAGATTAGAATAAGGAATAACATTTTGTGCCTAAGTCAAGTCATTTCAATAACAGTAGCATATCCGAGATTCATGTGTTTCTTAAGAGGTGTTCCAACAAATCTATTAAATTAATACCTTGACAATCTACAAGACAATTTGTCCATCTATTCATTCCTTTCGTCGATTCATTATTTCATGCATTCATTCTTTCTTTCATACTCTGGTGGAGTAAATAACGAAGGTGACTGTCTCTGTCCGAATTCGTTTCAATCTGCGTTCTATCGTTCATGCATTCAGACTTCCTAACTCGTTTATTCCTTCATGCAACCAATCTCTCATTCATTTACCATTCGTTCGACCAATAGTTTTCTTACTCATTTATTCTACTGTTCGTTCACTCGTGTGTTCATTCATATATCCATTCATCCAATAATTGATCCATACATTCCAATCCGCTTGGAAGACTCTTTCTATCGCTCAAAAATAACGCTCCCATCTAGCGTGGTCTCTAGCTGTAGTCGTCCTCTTACTCTGATTAAGGCGAAGTATATTCCAGCCCCTGGGACCAACCAAAACACAGTTCCCGTGACAGCTTTGTGACGAAAGAAGTGCCTTCCATGACTATTGTCCGTATAAATCCGCGCTCTAGTGACTTCTTTGCGACAAAGAAGGAAATCAGTGCATGGCGCAATCCTGCCTGCACTCAAGGGGGTATTTCCCAGTAACACGGTTAGGCCGACATTCTTATAGCGAAACTGTTAACTGGTGGCATCCTGACCGCACCCAAGGGTGTGCCTATCCCCGTAACATGGTTACCCCGACATTCTTATGGCAATACGGTTAATTGGCGGAACCTTGACATCATCCATAACGTCGTTAGGCTGACATCCTTATAACCATGCTGTTAATTGAAGTGGACCCATTTGGTCTACTGACGTAGATAGTTGTTCCACCTCCAGTCGTTTTAATCTGCGTTTCGTCTGTAGTAGACTTGGAAAGTCTTTGTCTTCTGCTTGTACTCATTGGTCGATTATCGTCTGTATACGCGCGCTGATGGGAAGAGGCGCTGCTGTGGTCGCCTTTGATGTCTGTCGTTGAACATGCTTCAGCAGCTGTGCGTGTGTTTCTGCGTACTCTTTGTATGTATAGTTATACATGAGTGTATGTGCCATGTTTTCTATTCTGTCTGTTTGTTTGTTTGCTTCCATCCATCTTGTCGCTGTGTCTGTCTGTATGTGTCGCTGTATCTCTCTATCTGTCTTTGTATGCAGTACTCATAGGTATGTCTCTCTCCCTGGCTTCTGTATGCCTCTCCTTCTGTTTCTCTATATATTCATCTATCTATCTATTCATGTGTCTGTCTTATCTATATGTATCTGTCTGTCTGTCTATCTATCTATCTATCTATCTATCTATCTATACATGAGTGTATCTATATCTTGTCTAGATAGATAGATAGATAGATAGATAGATAGATAGATAGATAGATAGATAGATAGATAGATAGATAGATAGATAGATAGATAGATAGATAGATAGATAGATAGATAGATAGATAGATAGATAGATAGACAGACAGACAGACAGACAGACAGACAGACAGACAGACAGACAGACAGACAGACAGACAGACAGACAGACAGACAGACAGACAGACAGACAGACAGACAGACAGACAGACAGACAGACAGACAGACAGACAGACAGACAGACAGACAGACAGACAGACAGACAGACAGACAGACAGATAGATAGATAGATAGATAGATAGATAGATAGATAGATATTTGTCTCCATGTCTCCCTGTGAACGTCGTACTTTCTGTCTGTCTTTGTCGTCGTCGCTGTATATCTGCGTCGATGTCTTTTTCTCCTTGCGTCTCTATTCCTCGGTTTGTTTCGTTAGTTTTCTCTCGGGAGACGACGTAAAAGTGTTAAAGCGTTGGATCTGTTTACTGCAAAACGACGGTTTTCGAGCCATTTTGATTTTACGATTTCCGTTGGGAGAATGGATTGATGGACAGCGTTGGAAGGAAGCAGGTAATGGAAGACCACCCAGCGAACCACACCTCCCTCACATTCAATACGCTACTAGGCACACAGTCACGTAAATAGAGAGAAATAGCCACTACGACAAAGAAGCATAGTTACTAAGACAAATGAACGTAGTCACTAGAACGGAGAAACATAGATAATAAGACAAGGAAACGTAGTCACCAAGAGATTGAAAGAAACATAGTCACTATGTTTCGATAGATAAAGTCACTTATATAAAAAATACATGGCTAATAACAAGGACAAAGCCAGCAAGATAAGGAGACATATGCACTGAGACAGAGAGCCATATAGCCATTAATGCAAATAGAACATAAAGAATGGAAAGAGGAGGAGAATGAAAAGAAGGAGGTGAGTACAAGACAGAACAGAAAAAAGTGGAAAAGTTGGAGGCAGGAAACATTAGGTAGAGGAGAAACCGAAAGATCTTTATTATTGTGATTATTTTTCATTAATATACGCAATTTTCTGCTCACTCGCATATGGTGTTCATGTTATAAAAGAGACTTCGTAGAAGCGCTGGATAACCACAGAAAAGCGGTATACAAGAGAAAAGTTGTATCTCTGTTATTTTCTGATATATGGGTAAGCCGGTAGCCAGTACTACTACTGCCACCACTACCCCTACTACTACTACTACTCCACCCCCGCTTCCCCTTGCACTACTTCAACCACTGCATTCACTACCACCACCACTTCCGCCACTTCCCCTTCCCCCACCACCACCACCACATTCACTACCCCTACCATTGCTTCTTCTTCCTCTACAACTAATACTACTACGAATACATTTATGAATGCTACTACGGATACTACTAAAAATATTGCTAATACTACGAATGCAACGAATATTACTAAAATACTACCATGAACACTACAACAAATCATCAAATCAATGTTTATTATTTGGCGATTCAATAAACAGAACAAGAATGACAGTTATACAAATCTTACATTTATTGCTATCGGATCACCCAGGAGACTCAATTAGGGATCAGTAGGTCCGCTGGTTAAGGCCACCTGGGGATGTTCAAGGTGACAATTAACAATATCAACAATTCTCGTTTTTAAGCTAATATGATTTTGTAAAAAAATAGCAATTCTTTGCATGATATTAACTAAAAACTTAACTAAACTTAATCAATGACCTAGCTATCCTAGTCACAGCTATTAATTCATGACATGACAGCAAATTGCACCAACGCCAGCCACATGACAAGAGAGTAGGCTTATAGGCCTAGAATAAGTTTAGCTTAGATACTTCATCTCTCATCCCTGTTCATCCAGTATAGCCATCCTCCACGTAGGCTTGAACTGACATACATTTGAAATAAGGCGTAGTGGGAGTGAGATGGCATTCCAAATCCTAGGTACTATGCATTTTATAGAGGAGACCCTAATGTTTGTCCTCGCATAACGGGTATATCCGTAGAGTGGGGGTGCCCCTCGATAAATGATAATGGCCACTTGGGTAAAGATGGAGCTATTCTAGAAATATGCGGGTTAATAAGTTGTGCGAATATTGGTACATGAAGATTCCAATCTGTGGTCTCTGAATTTACTCTATTTTTAGTATTTTTCTATTGTTGAATTCAAATCCTGTGTGTGCACCATATGGCTTGTTTGCCACAAATCTGATTGCTTTTTTCTGCAAAATATTTAATTTATTTAAATTTGGTTTGTACGCAGTTGTCCAAATTATATTTTCATATGCTAAAGCCCTGGCTGGAAGCACCTTAGATATTCTTGATACTATTCCGACACTTTTAGCAATTTTCAGCGATATTGCAGATATGTGATCAGTCCACGATAAGTGCTGATCTACAATAATTCCTAAACATTTTGAGGAAGAAACCTGGCTAATTGGTGTTCTAATGATATTTTTATTTATATATTATTTATATTAATCCAATAGGGCAGCCACGTTCCTTGGGATCCTCTTCATCTCATATCCTTCCACCAATTTCACCCGTGACACAATGGCTCTTGAGTCTGGGATGGAATAGAAGTGATATCAATATGAGAAGTTATGGGTAAGCGAGCAAGGCAGCTCAGATAAAAGAAGATATAGGACGTCGAATGACACGCGGATCAGAAATATACGACGCGCTTTCTCTCAGAATGAACGACGTTGTCGTAGAAACCCCCGCGCGACGATCCAACAATTCACGTTCCGAACTTTCGTCTGATATCCGGCTATGGATAAATAAATTGCGCTGATTCCCCGTCGAGTGTCGACTGGTTCCTGTGACTGAGCCAGAGAATTCTTCTCGGCAGCCGGATCTACTTCTTGGTCCTTTGACCCGATGCGATCACGGTCGCGTCATAGACAAGAATTCGGCCTGTTGGAGAAATTTTCGGTCGTAGGGGGGATGAAAAACAGCGGGGTTTGAAAGAGGATTATGGGTCGATTAAACACGGTGGACGATAAATCCCCAGCGACGTAGACACGGATGGGGACAGTCAAAGGCAAAGAGACAGGAACAGAGGTAGAGACAGAGAAGGTAAAGAGACACGGACAGAGACAAAGACGGTGATATGTGGTAATGGAGGAGAAAGGATTAAAGCCAAACAGCAGAGAGCTTTATATCAATGAACAAAGAACACCTCACAGACGGTGTGCCACGATAATAAGCACGGTGCAATGCGCAAACAGGATCTGCTTTCGCCTCACTTCCCTCCTCTGTCTCTGTCTCTGCCTCTCTCCCTCTCTCGCTCTCCATCTGCATCTCCGTCTTCCTATCACTATCACTATCTCTATCCAGCATCCTCATCCCTCTCCTTCTCTCCCTCTCTCTCTCTCTCTCTCACCCTCTCTATCTCTTTTTCTCTCCCTCTCTCTCGCTCTCACCCTCTCTATCTCTTTTTCTCTCCCTCTCTCTCGCTCTCACCCTCTCTATCTCTTTTTTTTTCTCTCTCTCTCTCTCTCACCCTCTCTATCTCTTTTTCTCTCCCTCTCTCTCGCTCTCACCCTCTCTATCTCTTTTTCTCTCCCTCTCTCTCTCTCTCACCCTCTCTATCTCTTTTTCTCTCTCTCTCTCTCTCTCACCCTCTCTATCTCTTTTTCTCTCCCTCTCTCTCGCTCTCACCCTCTCTATCTCTTTTTCTCTCTTTCTCTCTCTCTCTCACCCTCTCTATCTCTTTTTTTCTCTCTCTCTCTCTCTCTCTCTCACCCTCTCTATCTCTTTTTCTCTCCCTCTCTCTCGCTCTCACCCTCTCTATCTCTTTTTCTCTCTTTCTCTCTCTCTCTCTCACCCTCTCTATCTCTTTTTCTCTCTCTCTCTCTCTCTCTCACCCTCTCTATCTCTTTTTCTCTCCCTCTCTCTCGCTCTCACCTACTTCTCAGACATGCAATTTCTCTCCATCTGCCTTCAATCTTGTTGCTGACACCTAGCCATTTCCTGTTTCACCACACTCTCCCTCTCTATATCCACCTGTATTCCAAGCTGTGAATTCCTCATTCCATTTCTCTCAGCCCTCAGTCGTTCCTTGCCTTCCATTCGTAATTCTAAATTCTGCACTGTCTATCTTATTTTGTGTGTGCCACATTCGACTTAAGTACTGGACCAGCAAATCGATATGTGTTCAGCAAATGATTCAACAAATCATCTTTGTTTATCAAAGTTTCTGTGATGCAATATCTTGTGAAACTTAGGCTATCTCATGTGATGAAATGTCACTTTATGCTGTGTTATCATAAGTAGTGTCATGGTATGGTGTGTTATTTATTATTCGAATCATTCGATGGTGTAAACTGTTATTTAATTTCGTCAAATATCTATTTGTGTCATTATGCGCCATTCCCTTTTTGCGTAGCATAATGTTATCAAAAGTAAATCGATCACTTTTCTAATCTTCACTCAAGTGTTAAACATCACTGGCAAAAACCTCAGCGATTAAAGTAGGCGTTCAAGACCTTATGCAGAAATGCCGACTGTCGTGACAACCATCACGAATACCGCAAGCCTTTCGTGTCTGTCCGTTCTCGTAAGACGGATGACTTTTTCACGTACCGCCGGATCACCGTCAGACACTTTGTCACGCGGCATCACCGCCAGACACTTAATCACTCGGAATTCACGTCTATCACAGCGACCAATTTCTCGCTTATTGGACGCCTTTTTCGGACGATAAAACTTCTAAGTGCGGCGAAACGACGCTTCATGATGTGATTTCGACAGAGGTCACGCTCAAAGGTCACACGATATTTTCCTAATTGATCGTAAATTGGCACAACAAAGAAATGGAAAGGTCAAATGTATGACTGATAGTGTATTAAAAACAGACTTAGCCATAATAGCAAAAAGGACGAGAATAAGTATAATTAACCATAATAATGATAATAAAAATATTGATTAAAGAAATTATGGTAATAAATAATAATAGTTTTGGTTCCTGTGGGTTCCAGTGCACCTCGTAGAAATAGTAAAAAATTATAAATTAAACTGAGACCATTTACCGACATTGTCAGTTACACGTAGGCCTAGTTATAGGCTTACTGTTAATGTGTGCTTTGGTCTCGTGGAGAAATGATCCCATTGTGAATAGAAATATTAACGATGCCTTTGAATTTGTGCTACAAATTTATTGCGAGGATAAGTTCACACTAGACTGAGTTACGCCTACAGTAAGCCTAACTCTCCTTATAATCGGTGACTGGTTGGTTTGAGTGGTCGGCCCGCAACACTCAGTGCGCGCTGAGTGAGCGGGTTCGACCCTCGTCCGAGGCGTCAGTCACTGTGTAGTGACCTTGAGCAAGTCCTTCGCGCACAATTGCTCTGCATTACAACTGCTTTAGCGCTGTCGAGCCGTGAGCACTTCTGAAAAAAAATTTGGAAGAAGGGTGATATCAAATATCAGAATAAATAAATAATTTTAAGCTCGTTTATTGAGTGCGCCACTTAGAATACGATTATATATTTACGACGAGTTTCTTTACGCCTTATATCGTCCTCATGCAGTTTCCAAGTGAATGAAACCTCTGAATTGTATATTTAAGGAATAAAATTTATATGCTGTAGTTAAGGAGGCAACATTTCCGTCCTGTATATCGGAGGTTTTAGTTTTTCACTTAGAAATTCTTTTGGAAGCTCATTTCAGCATTCAGTGCAAAATATTGGTCTTGACATCGGATACATTGGACTGCGTTATTGAGAGCCGTTCCTCAACGCTCATAGAAGTTGGTTTTCCAATTATAGATATGGACTGAGAGACTGTTGCTCTATGTGTTTCCTTCACTCTGCATCTATATTTTCCCATCCCTCTGTCTGTCTTTTTTTGACTTTCCCTCTTTCTGTCTCTCTCTGTCTGATGGACTGGAGACAGTGGAGAGGGCTATTACTCTCTGCTTTCCATCACTCTGTCCATATCTCTCCGTCTCTCTCTCTCTCGCTCTGTCTCTCTCTGTCTCTCACTCCTTCGGTTGATCTCTCTTTCCATCTCCATTCCTCGCATTCGGTCTCTTTCTCCCTCTCTCTTTCCCTGTCTCTCTCTTTCTCTCTTCAATCTCTTTCTCTCCCTCTCTCTTCCTGTCTCCTCTTTCTCCGACCTTCTTATGACCATCATAAAATCCACATAAATGTCTGGCGATATGCCGCAGTAAATTCATTTAATGCCTATGAGACTGTGGATCCACATAAAATGTCTGCTCTTATCACGCAGTTATTTCCTTGGAATTTCAAACGCATAAGTACAAGTATGATTAATATGAGAAATCCCTACACTCTATCTAGTCCTGGGGTGTTGTTAAAATGGGATGACTCGTATGCTCAACCACACTGGCTATTGTAGTCGTGCTATTAATTAAGTCTCGTTGTTTAAGTTGTAAAGCTTTTAGTTCATTTTTTAAAGTTTATAAAAGATATTAGTTCTTTTTTGTAAAGATTTTCCTTTTGTACATAACTACCTAGGATAGCTCTAAAATCAACAATGGCTGGTGCTAATTTGTTTATTGCAACTTTGAGCACCTCCAGGTGGCCATAACTAGCGGGATCTTTCGATCCCCAGTTGGGTCTCCTGTGTGATTCAATGTGGGTTTCACTCATTTTGTTATTCTGTTGTATGTCTGTATGTTTGTGTGCAAGTTTATGTCTGTCTGTCGATTTGTATACACCTTTACCGGCATTTGACCAAATAATGATGCAGCAAAATAAATAAATAAATCTATTAAAAATTAATTGAATAAAGTGATGAACCTCGTCGCATGGATTTATTAAACCTATTTTTTATTTGGTTTATTTGCATTGGCATAAGTAGAAGCCTTGTGAACCAGGAACAGATGCGATTTCTGTTACAAGTTAATTATTAATTTATTAATTCACGAAAGAATAGACCACTTTGTGACTACAAAATATAAATCACAGTCGTTGCTTCCTCCTATAGCATCCTATCACATCTTATCATTTTCTTTGTCGCAACTATTGTTGTTATTATAATTATCATCATTTCACTATTATTATTAATTATTATTATTGTGGTTGTTATTATTATCTACATCAACAGTTTCGAGTCAATAGCTGTAAAACTGTGGAAATGCATCTCCAGACATGGTGACACACAGAAAGTATTCTTTATTCATAGGATTATTATTATTTGTTATTATTATTATTATTATATTGCGAACATTTTGTGACGCGAAGTCACAAGGAAATGTGAATTGTAGTGGTGGTATATATATACATATATATTATATATATAAATGCACACACACAACACCTGCTCTCTTCTAATTAAAAGGTGAGGTGTTTATCCGTAGCTTTCTCTGTCGATTTCGTTCCCAAGGTAACCAAGATGCTGGCCGTTGTCGTCTGCGTCTTCGCCGTTCTGTGGTTGCCCTACCGCGCCTACGTCGTCTACAATTCGTTCGTTGTGCATCGCTTTCACGACCTCTGGTTCCTTTTATTCTGCCGCATCATGGTCTACATCAACAGTGCCATCAACCCTATCCTCTACAATGCAATGTCCGTCAAGTTCCGCTGGGCTTTTCGTCGACTTCTGTTCTGTGGAAAGCACCCGTCGTTCAACAATGGACTCAGCCAATACACGCAGGTGTCACACGCAACATCTGCGCAGGAATATGTTGAACTACGAGGCACCAACGCCACTCCGGCTGGTATCAGCACCGCTCGTTCCCTCGATAAATAGAGGCGGATAATCGGGTTTAGAGTCGGTGAAAGAGGAGCGGTACATTAGGTTAAGCACACAATATGGCAGCCATTTTGATGCGGACGTGTCAACCGGTATACGAGAGACGAGAGATAGCCGATATCTAAGACGAGAGCGGCGGCGTAACAGTTGCCTGACCTATCGTACTCCAGCCCGGTTTCTACAACGGATAAATATTTTGATTGCAGTCGCTCTGCAAGCGACTATTGACCCAGCGCTTAACTTTTGTGCGGCGAGTTAGATGTCTGGAGTTTACTATTACCTACGATAAACAATGGAAGAAGAACGATTCCTTAAGTTGACCTCTGGGGTCATGAAACGACTTAATTCTTGTCTTAAGACTAATCCAAATTAGGTCGTTTCTCTCGCCGTTTGAGCTTTCCACGGACTCCTTGGATGGTCAGTGTACTAATCATCGCTGAGTTCACGTGATGGCGATCTAGGCCCTGACCGTCTTAGAACTCCGTATTACCATTCCAGAACGCTAGTGGACAATAGAGGACTCCTTAAAATAACGGCGCATGTATAAAGTCCTTAGCTTCATTCATGCATAAGTTTATATAGCGTCCTTCATGTTGACTATACAGAATCGCTCAGCCTGAGGTTTGTGTATCGCTTTTAAGGATCCTTGCAAATTGGCACTCCTTGCATATATGAACGATGCTGCTTGATTTCGATAGGAAAGACGCAATCATTCACAGATGGTGTTGGGATGGATAGATCCCTTGGGCAGTCCCCCGCCGACCCTTTCAGCAGCAGACTATTGTGCAATCGTCTATGCAATGTGAGTGATGTGACGTGTTGTAGATAGTTCTTTATCATTGTTACTAGAAAGTGATGTCTCAACTATATGCAAATCCAGGACATCTGCTACGTGTGGAACGTACGTCCCGTGCATGTTGGCGCGTGAGGACGCCGGTTCGTTCATACGGATGGCAGTTCGCTTGAGGGATCAAAATCTTGCATAAGAACTGATGGTATACATTGAGACCTTAATGACGTGACATTCATTAAACCGATGACGTAGGTTATGTATTGTAGTCGAACATTTATATAGCGCTCTTTCAATTTACCTACTCAGAGGCGCTCTCTGCGCTGGTCTAAATGATGCTAAATGGCATTTCATCAGCTTGCAAAACGGTGCACATTAACCTGGCAGAGTCGCCATTGGTGGGCCTACACACAAGTGTCGAGCTAACCAATAAATTCCTTCATGGTGGCTGTAGATATACGTGCACATTTGGATGTAACATTGAATATGTAATTGATTACTGGGTCGTAAAGCGTTTGGTTGATAAATCTGAAGCAACGAACCAGAGTCGATTTGCTGTGCACATGTACTTTCTCCTCTGTAAACCTTGTGCAGAATGGTCGAAGCAACGCTTATGAACCCCTACTACAGCGAATACATGTATAGCAGTGGCCAGATGCATTTCGTATCATGCAGTGACAGATGTATGTTACAGTATGTATACAAGGCATGTGAGAACAATTGCATGGCGCGTGCCAATAAGCACAGTGTAACAGTGTATCCACCCATCACTTACCTTCTGTCCGCTCATTTATTGGCGTAATTAAACAAAGCGAATAGACAATCAGTCAATCAGTTGAGCGGACTGACCTCTTGCGGCCAATGCAACACGTTCGCACAACGGAAGTTGCAGCTACAAAATGTTACAGCGCAGGACCGGAAACTCTGATAATTATTATAGCGTGCAGCACGTGTTTTCTCACTGCGCCAGGTATGCAAGGGACGGTATGGCGAACATTCCAATGTAGGATGATGTGCGTTGGCGTGAAGGTATAAATTGGTATGATTGGAGCGATGAAGTACTTTGCAGTTGAAGACTTGCATCTGTTGTGTTGTTTTCGACCAAATTATTTCCAACATGAAGTGTCTGATAGTGCTTACTCTCTTTGTTGTCGCCGCCTTGGCTAGTGTTCCGGATGGTTACGCTCTCGGTCGATATGCCTTCTATGGTCGCTATGGAGGTAAGTGTTGCTTCGAAACCGAAGTGTTTGAATCTGCCTGCGTCGATTGCTTCATCAGTTCTATAATGCCTGGGAATAGTAGTTACTAGGTTGCAACAGTCGTTTATAAGATACGCTTTGAATGGCCTCTAACGCAGCCAAAGAAGTCTTCATTTACACGTTTTAAAATTTATCAGTGACTAGCATAAATGAACATCAAGTGCCGTTGCAATATAGCAAATAATTACGAGATTAATGATTACATACTTACATGTATATACATATATATATGTAAATACACGGGGCTATCTATTTATATGAATCTAATTATACAGTCATTCGCATTTAGGCCTATGGTGCACTGCATATACATGATATAAATTGCAACTGGTTGGGTTGAGAGGGCAAGATATAATGAATAAACGAATAAACATTTTACGTTCATGAACGTGGCCTATAAACGTAGGCCTACATTATAGGAACGGCACTGGAACCATAAGGCACAGCTATCTAACTGCAATCTCGTTTTAATTTAATTTAATTCAATGTACAAATAAGAAATTGAACTTTCTTAATCGTTAATTTGATCTACGATTACAGGTAAATGTGGGAATGACGGGTTCTATTACAAGAACGACTATTCGTTCGTCATCTGTTCGAACGGTAACTCCTACGAACAGCCATGTGCCCCTGGTTCACGTAACTCCGGATTCGGCCACTACACCCACGGAAACCATTACTACTACCGAGACTTCTGTGATGTCAACCTCGTCGATTACGGAGCTGGAATTCCACATGGATACGGTCACCACGGTGCCGGATATGGATACGGTCACGGCGCTGGATATGGTCACCGTTATTAACTCAAGTGACGTCATGGATGTTTTATTGGCTTGAACTTAGCCTTCAAGAATATATTGTTGGTTCAATAAATTTTCGCAACTTGACGAAGTGTTTTGATTTATTATTTTGCATAAAAGAGGGAAAGAAATATTGAAATTCGAACTCGTAATATTTTTGAAAAAATAGATCTACATCTATGTTATATTAATGTGTCCATCGTTATCTGATATATTCTAAATTCAAAAACCTATTTTTCGAGCTGTACTGCAGCAGCTTTGAAATTAAACATGAAAACTTACCTTCTAGAACCTTGTAACTAGCGAGTAGCTTCTGCACAATGTCACTCCTAGTAATAGTCATTAATTCAAAGTAAATCTTGTTCTTGTTTAAGCATCTATTGTGATACAGAAGGTCACTTATACCATACACTATTGATGTCATAGTTGGCAAGAAAGCATCGATTCTCATGAGCGGATCGCTTGTTCAGCTCCGTCACCCTGCAGTGAGACCGTCAACAAATTACTCTAAGGTGTTGATTTCCAAATCCTGGATGAGATCATTTATCATTTCCATCGACATTGTTTCTTGGCAGAGGACTTTTGTCTCAAATTCTCTGAGAATTCGCCCCTCCCCCCAAAAAAATCCGGAAAACTGGACAAATAGGTGCATAGGGCTCTACTGTCTTTTCCAATAACAACGATAGCGCCTTGGAGAAAATCTTTCAAAGATAACGTGTTCGTAAGCATAGATGACGTCTTTCAAATAATCATTAGTGTTGCTTACAATGTACAAGAGTTTTTAAAGCATCGTCAACGGTTAAATAGAAAATAAGCTAAACCTGTCTATGCTACAATTCTGGCATTTGGATTTAAAAGAAATAATAAATAGTCATTTTTTAAGAATCTGGCTTGTTTCTACTGATTCGATAAGAAGGAGAAAACCAGTCCCTTAATTACGTTGGCTAAGAACCACTTGCATGTATACCCTTGTTATGCTGTACTATACTTATATACTATGCAGTTCATTATCGACCATTTGCACTACATTGACGACGAAAGACGAAAGACGCCAATTATACGTGAGCCATTTTTTCCTTTTTTTTTGCTAATTTTGAAAAGTGTACCTGTAAATAATGATGTTCGAGTAGTAATCTTATTTTTCGCATGAGCGAGTAATCGCAGCTCGACCAGGCTCTTGGTTGTTTTTCAGAATCTAAGACGGACTAATTGGTAAAAGACTAGTGGAAACAAAACATTGTTGTTATTAACCAATTTTTAAGGACATCCTATATTAAATCTTACTTTTCGTAATACGCGGTTCATCTAAAGCCATTATGCGTCTTCTATATGAAAACAACTCCTTCGTGTGATTCTTATTTTCTAATACTCAGGATTGTTTGTAATAATTGTATAATTTCAGTCTGTAAACTGTAGGCATCTAAGATAAGAACGAACATTCAAGCATTCGACATATTATTCATTCCTTCACACATTTGTTCACTAACTCATTCTTTCGTTCAACCTATCAGTCTTTGTCTTTGGGATAAGGACATAGGTCAGCCTAGATGTTTCAAGTTCATTAAGACCATCAATTAGTCCGACCTAATAACCGCAGCGTTAAGGTTCGCTAAAACAAAATTGAACATAGCCTTGTTGTTTTCAAGATCAAGTTCTTGCAGGACCAAGACCAAAACCGAGACTCGGCTGTTCATTTGAACAGTGAATAATAACGTTAGGTCGTTTTAACGCAGTTGTAGACCCTAAAGGCACTTTTTCTTTCATATACAGGCACTAATTGGTGACTTAGTAACTCTGCATGATTTAGAAACGCATCAAGTTTTGATTCCAAGTTTTGGATGATTATTTCTACAAACAATGGGAGTTTTTTATGTAGACCCCCGATTTCTGCATTTACCACAGTACTGAAAAGATGCTATAGGCCTACATACCAGAGATTTAATCACGGTCGCTTTTTGTTTCGTATATCGGATTTCAATCTGGCTTTAGCGGCTTATGATTTAGTTGTCGATTGGACTAGAAGCGACCAACGATTCGTGTCACGTGCATTAAGATAAATGCGCTACAAAAATCAATAGATTTTATCGTATCACGTGATCGTCAAGTAGAAAATAGACTTCTCAATGAACACTGACTATACAATTACAACATGTCTTCCCAATTCAGTAGTCAAATTCTTCTTTATTGGTTTATGTATAATTGTTTCCTATTTCTGCTGCTGATCCATTCTTCCGATGTAATGTCAAGATACACTCGTTGCTAGTATTAATCTGCACAGTGTACTGGATTGACAGCAAAAATGATTTTCTGAACTCGACAAAGGATAAAATTGTTACTATCAACATATTCATTGGTCAATGTAGTTTTTACGACTTCAATCAGCGCTGAAATAATTGAACGATTTTGTTAAAATGCTGCCGTTACAGTGAAGAAATTTAAGGAACTTTAAACAATTACGGACGGGGTGGATCCCCAAACTTATCCCCCTAATAGGCACTCAATATCCTTCGTCATCCCCCACATTTCTCGATCCCACCAGAAGAGGGGGGACTAGATAGAACACTAGCCGAAAGCCGCAATTATCAATGCACGATAAGAGCGAATCTTTGACATGTACAGCACACTTCAACGACGTGCTCCGAATGTGACCAGATGAGGGTCATCGTTTGTTTTCCTAAGAACGCCCCACGTACAACGGTCATTAGTCTCGAGTCGGCGGTTGTATAATTTGCTCTACCAGGTCCTTAGGCTATGGTTACTTATAGCCTATAAACAACACTTTAAAAAATGAATCCAATCAACGCGATGTTGAATAAAATATGGTAACGTTACGTAATGTACATGTATATCTCTGAAATGCCTCAGCGCTACGTAAAATCCTCGTCGGGGTTTAGCATAAATACTGGCGCTGTATAAAAATCAAGCCTGGAGGTCAGGATCGTTTTCATCCGTTTCTGTGCCGGGTCCGATTTCGGATCAGGTCAAGCTGAGGAGACAGCATGGTGCTACGGTGGATATCGTTGTTGGCGATGGAGCAGGAGCAGTCTGGAGGAGGAAGGAGAGAAAGTAAGAGAGAGAGAGTAATGGAAGAGGATACGTCTACTGGTGGTTAACATAATTGGGAGTTCGTTCCAAAGAGCAGTAGCAGCAGCTTAGACTGATGGTAAGTTCTCTCCCAAAGGCAGATACATTGGTTTCCATGCCACCAGGGAATGAGAGGAGTGAGGTTGTCTCCTGTTGTCTTCCTCGCAGACAGTAATTCTTCGTGAGCAACTTTTTCATAGTGGTTACAATGTGACTGTAGGTAGATTCGAACCTGCGACACTCATATACCAGACGCAGATCAAACCCCTAGAGTCTTATTAAACAGTGTACCTAATGCGCTGTACTCCAGACTTAATCTCTTTCTTCTATATTTATTTAGCTTTCTCCAACTCCGTACTGATGCATTGAACAGCTGATATCCGTTTACAGTTAGCCCTGGATTACAGATTCCATGCCATATAGACCCTCCTCAATTTCCCTGAGTTGTACACGTAAATATAAGTTCTTCAAAAAGAATTTATTTTTAATCTTCAAATTTATATGGCGCCACTCCAAATTAATTTCTCAAATGCTCTTACAAATTGTGACAATAATTATGAAGCTACGATTGAAAAATGCCTGTATTTGGCCTATACATAATTATATACTGTTCATGGCAACTAATTTTGATGGCACACTGAGTGCGTTTCATCTTCTACTTCTGAAGAACGGCTGGTAATGGACGGCTTGGCTCCAGCCTCCTAAGAATCCAGTCTCCCATCCATTCAGGCAACGAGTGGATTGGAATGAAGACGCACTTGGCGTCTCTTCCGATGAGGTAACGTTCACGGGGGAATCGAGCGAGGAGGGCGTGTTCATAGGCGTCGATCACGTCCGATAGACGAGTGGAAGCCAACCTTAGTGATAGGCTGGATCCTTCCTCAGCAACTGAAACAGGCATTGTATCACGTTTTAAGGTGTGCTTGTCTTACAGGGATAATAGCACCATTTATTTAACACAGGGTAGATATTTCTTTCCAAATTTCTGTTCCATCTGCTTCCCATATCCGACAAGCAACCATAATGAGTGTACTGACCGCATAGTAGGCGTTTGCCGTTGTTGGACTATCTACTCGGAATGACCTTCCTCCATCACTAGGCGATAAACTAATGGCTGGCTTCTCTCCCATTGGCCTCTCACTCTTTAAAGGGGTTTCTTTTTCCCGGGGTTTCCCTGCTGAGAGCGCCTCTAAATAGTTATTATGGGAGAGGTGCTATATAAATCCATTATACTATACGATTCGATGCTATCGCTGTGATGATGATACGGCGATGAAGAGGACCAGTCATTGGCTACCCGCCCTCATATGCCGAGGCTGAGAAAACGAAGTCACTAACACTTCGTAGCCATGGCTGCCTTTCAGGCTATAGCCTAAGAGACATCTTATTTGGCCTATAATTCATAATGCATTTGCGTCTTGCGACAAGTAAGCCAAGCTCAATCTGAGCTAATTAAATTTTCACATCGTTGAAATGTAGGCCCTAAATAAAATTCTATGGAAATGTAGTCACATTTTAAATTCTTATTAAGTAATGTAATGTTTTAATTTTTGATTATTTATAAGTGCGGAAACGAATAAATTATGTACATGTAGCTTAGAATATAAACTTTTCAATTTACTAGTTCCAAAACTAAATTCATGAAAATCAACAAATTAATGATTGAACAACAAATGAAATAATATCAACAACAACCACAACAACAACACAGCAACAAAAGCAACAATAACACCACCACCACCAACAACAATAATACTGATAATATATTTAAAAATAACAATAACAATAACTTTAACCGTTCCAGATCACCCATTTTTTTCGGTCTCCGGACTATTATTGTATCACATGAGAGATCAGAATACCTCGGGCAGAAAAATAGTAATAACAATAATGATGATAATGATTAGGTCTATTATAATGATACTCACTCATTCATTCATTTATTCATATCGATCATCGAACATCTATATAGCGCATATTTAATGAAGGTAATAATAGCAACAATAATCAATCAATAGTAATGAATGATGACCATATTTTGCGTATTCTTCTCCGTACTGATGTTTAACCACTGGAGGCGCTTTCTCCCAAAACGCGTTACATCCGGCTCTAAGTCTTTCCTTCGTCCCAGCTTTATTTAGATGGACACCGGGTTCTATGATACACGCCTTACAGTCGAAATGGTTGATCGTTTGACTGCAGCAAAAACAGTTCATGAAATGCAAATATATCGATCTGCTCTTAATTATTTTTCCCCGTGGTTCATTATTACCTCTGCAAGCCTCTGTAACATATCAGCGGTTTTAACACCGACCTCTGAACCACTATTAACCCTTGTTTTGCTATGCATGTTTATTGTGGGTAAGCAGCAGTTATATTCGAAAAGCGCTATATAAATGTTCAAATTACAATTACAATGCCAATATCTAATCCAAAACCTGTTATAATTCTTTCTACAAGAATACAGAAGACGTCAGTAGCCGAAATGTCGTTGTATCCTGTTGACTTCTGATAAAGAAGTCATAAAAGTTAAATCATGGTGGGCAAACATATTGAAACAGAATATCCTTAGGTCCTTCAGATCTAAAGTTTGGACCCGACGGACAATAATTTCTAATAAACGGAACGCGCAGAGTTGTTTGTAAATTTAAATGCTTTACGCTGTTCTAAAACGACCGTGTGGCCTCGATTTCGTTCATTTATCAGTGAATTGATGCTTTATGATATAATCATTATACGCTCTATTATATTCTGTATCGTGAGTTCGGTTGGTGAACTGCAAAGCTTTGAGTCAGCTACCGATTACACCATAGAACCAACACAAATCTGGTACAGGAAGGAATTTTGGAGATAAGCCAGTTAGGCTGTGGAGTAGGATTAGTAAAGGCGAATTAAGACATGTTCTACATGTGCATGTTCGGCCAAATAGGGGTTCACACCCTTTAGAGGTCCCCGGCCCCCACACGTGTAAAGCAAAAATATTCCTTTGTCACAAGTCACTCAAACATTTTTTTAACTGTAAAAGATGTCTACTTTAAAGTTTGACTGGATAATTATAAGACATTCTGATATTTACAAGAAGAAAGAGTGAAAGATGGTATGAATTAATAGTATATGAATGTTGATTCGTTTAATGTGACACGTTTTATAATCATGTTCTATTGTCGCACCCACGCTTTTTACCACCATTTGTTAAGGTGTCTGAGGATAACGAAATGTGTCTTGCCGGATTTAGTAAATTTCGTCTGAACAGCGTGTAAAGAAAGGCATGACGATTCCCTTTAGGAAATTTGGTAGGATAGACATGATTGGCCAGAGCACTTGGCTCTAAGGTGAAAAGTATGGGTTCTATTCTCCCCTTAGACGGTCATTGTATAAGGACCTTTTACGAGTCCGCCGCTCACAATTTCTCAGCGCCATCAATTGATGCCTGATATTTCAATTATGGCGCTACGTAAAAGCATCATACTATTAAACGGTAACATCAATACGAGGTCAACTATAGGTCGTACCGAATTCCATCGGTGAAGGCCTCGATTCCGTATTTTGATAGGCAGTATGGCAGAACTGTGGCGTTAGACACACGGCCCAGCATACTGGCCATATTGACCAATCGACCCCTCTCCCTCTTGACCAGAGGTAGAAAGGTCAGCGTGACGTCAATCAAGCCCCAGAGGTTGATGTCACATTCACTTTTGAAGTCCTCAACCGTCAGCCAATCAGGAGCTCCAACCTTTGTCAGAAGTCCCGCATTGTTTACAACTCCCCAAAGACCTGAAAGTTTCGTTAAAAATATTTTGTCATTCAGATAATTCTGTATGAACTGGTAAGGTAACAAAGTAATCATTATAAAAGGCTCGAATTCAGCACGTCACACTTTCTTCCCTCTGAGTAAAGAATCCATTTCAAGACCTGCCTCTCGCTTGATTAAATGCCAGATTATAGACATTGTGCATGGTATTGGAAAATTTGTGCTTTCCTTGGTTTGCATAACGCACAGGAAAATCTGTCAGTAAAAGACAGTAAATTATAATGGAGATGTGCAAACGGTTGAGTAGTTTTGGATTATGTCATTTTGTATATCTACCTCTTCCTTTTGGCAACCTCCTCTCCACGTATTCGAGAACATTCCGTACACTCTCTTTACTGGTGACATCCAGAGAGATGGCATGCAACCGTTCAGAGCAGACCTTCTTCAGTTCCGTTTCTCCTTTCTCCGTCAAACATCCGGCAAACACGTGACATCCCAGCTGATCCAATCTCTTCGCTATCAGGTTCCCAAATCCAGTGTCACATCCGGTTACGAGGATATATCGACTCTGGTAGTTTCCTACTCGTGGAATTCGGATGAGGCGATCCAAGATTTTATAAATAATTAATGCGATTGCGATGAAGGCGACAAAACACGAAACGATTTCAGCTGCAATGCACATACTCATCATCTAAAAGTTGGTGATCAATGGCTATCATTCGTTTTTCACAATTGTGTTCGACGACATTTGTAGGCCTACTGCTCAAGAAAGAATACTGGTGTAGGCCTAATGCTTTTGCAAAAAGTAAACTTCGACGTGAAGCGCATGTGATATCAAATAGTTCTTAGTCATTTCACAGTGTGCAATGTTGGTAGACCTATATTACGCTGGAGAGCTATTATTATCATGCGAACTATAAGTGGACTTTGATCACGCTGTAGCAATGTAGTTGACGTCTTGTAGGCTATTGGACGGCTTCTAATTTAGCTTATTCGGCTCAGAATATCTGCAGTTTCTCTAGATTCTGTCTAATCGCGTTCACATGGCCTTTCCGCCTGAAGATAAGATAAAGTTTAATCGATTCTGTGTGAGATTCTGGAACTACATGTATATTGCTTTGGCATAAGCTTGCATGCATTTGTCGTCGATTTATCTCGGTAAAGCAATGTTATTTAAGACACCGAATTTATTTATACATGAAACAAAAGCTGCTTCCCATAGAACAGCATAAAACATCTGCGCCATGTAAAATTAAGTTCGCAATTGCCAGATTGTTTATATTGGTCGTGGTTTCAAAGCAGATCCGGGGAAGAGGCAAGCTGAGGTAGAATGACAAAAATTAGGTGCGGAATTTTAGCGAAAACGACAGCTTAAAATGCTATAAGGCAAAAGTGGGGTTATCTGAGCTAAGGTAAAGTGATCTGGTAAGATGAGAGGTAAATGGCAGGTAAGTAAGGCAATAGGTTAGGATAGGTTTCTATTCCACCTTCCCCTCCACCTCTTATCCACCTCTTTCTATATCCCTGCTCTTCCTTCACTCCTACTCTTTCTCCACCTCCGCTACTTCCTCCATCTGCCACTGCTCCTACGCTCACTTCCAAGACCCCAAAATTGACACCGAGCGCAAAAGTAAACAATTCAAAAATTAAGGATGCAATAATCACAATTAGGCTATTGTAGTTAAATTGTGGCAAACATTTAGTGGTTTTTAAGTGGAACTTGTTTAATAATTGAGCACATTCTACAAATAAAATTGCACTTTTTGATGTTTGATGTAATGATGTGATGTCACGTATCTTAGACCCCCTCCCCCGTCACACATCGTCACAATTGTGTGACCCTCCTTCCCCTTAGGCGCGTAACGTCATTTATGGACGGCCCCAAAGGGTCGCCAGTTCTGTAGTTTGTCCTCGGGCGCAAAATACCCTAGCTACGCCTCTGGTCTGATACAGTCACTTGGCCAAGCCAACTCGGTAACAAATTGCCTCTTAAACGTACGCGATCCTGGCCAAGAACGACGAATAATTCCGGTTGGCAAACCTAGCATTAGAAAACTCCCGCATGTTTGAAGCTACTGAGTATATACCGCATTTATACATTAAATTATGCGATCAAATGGAATGGAAAATAAAGTAATGTTGGCGTGCGGAGAAGGAAAGAGAAAACGAGGGCGACCAAGGAAGAAATGGATGGACGAGATACAAGAAGGAACCGGAATGAATTTGGAGGAATTAAGGGTTGCGACCTCGAAGATAAAGCAATGGAGGTTTAGTTAGAGTTGAAAGCACGAGGTTACAAGGTGTGAATCGTCAAAATAATAGCAGTCGATGAAATCGACCAAGATGCAGTGGCGGATCTAGGGGGCGATTGGGGTGATTTTAGCGATTGCCCTCTCCCCCTAAGAGTCTACAATACATATCTTCCCTATGTCTGAAAATTACTTACATACTTACACGCTTCGAGTTCAAGATGACGTTGCATCTTGTTATGAAGCAATTTAGCATGTTTTTGGCGGTAGCACATTAAAAAGCATTATTAGCAAAGCAATCTGCCTCAGGTTTAGCTATCATTTAATGTCTTTGGTTGTATGTTTATGTCGATAAGGTGCAATGTAAGTAATATCAAAATAGTTTTAAGTTAATTAAGTGCCAGATCTCGTGTTATTGTTAGTAATTGCTTTGACTTTATCGGCTAATTCAACCTGAACTTATAAATGTAATGAAATATAGATTATAAAAGGGCATCTGTCGCTAGAACTTAAACGCAATCGCAAGCTTACCTTTGATTGTGGACCGTAGTTCTTTTGCTGGTCTAACAGCAATAAGAACATTTATATGGGCCTATATCAACCAAAGTTTGCTTTTTATTGTTTAAACAACAACTTTATGTAGCGATAAAAAATGAAATGGCAGTAAGAAACAATTGTAGATTCAATGGTTGGTAAGAAAGAACTTTAATTTATTTTGAATATTAGTCGAATCGATCCATTATACTTGATAGGCATTACATTAAATACATTTACTTTTCAGCTGATTTTAGTTGCAAAGATCCTGATATAAAATTGCTGCAAATTGTCTTGGATTTTAATAATCATTAAATCGCTTTTGCGAGTTAACAGAAAATCTTTGCAAGGGAAACAACAAACAGATCATTGTAATTAGTTCATGATAACGCGCCCCCCTCCCTCCCCCCTAAAGGAAAAGTCTAGATTCGCCATGGCCAAGATGGCCGAATGACATGCGCAGCCATATGTTCGGGACTTGCGTTGGGATTGCAATGGCACAAATTTCAGCACCTGGGTCTGTTCACGCCAAATCATTCTTCGCCGTGACACCATGTTAGTGTCCAATGGAGTCTGCCGAACTAAACCCCGCCAGATCATCATCGTTGATACTTCCAGCATAGGAATCGAACCCTAAAGGTTCCAATGGCTCCTTGATTAATAGGGTCAATTCCGTTTGGCGTTGCATAGTGGCGAGAGTAGTAGGAAAACCCGCTATCTGGCGCATTTGACCATAATATTGGCCAATTCGTCCACCAAATAGGTTACCAAAACGTATTTGTAACCTATAACTAGGTTACAAAAACTAATTCATACAAAAACCTAAGTCTTAGGTTAAACATCAACCAATACAGTCTAATAGGTCCGGGGAATTTCCAATAGTCTCGAAGATGAGTCAGCAGTTTCGATGATGATGAGTTCAACAAACAAACAAAATCTCTCATATATAAAATGAATGAAAATATTTTCTCATAACAGCTTAAAGGAGTATCATCCCAATATAAAATGGAATACTCGAAGAAGACTGTGATCGAATTAAGAAAAATTGCGAAACAGAAAGGTATGGTTTGTTATACGAGACTGCGTAAAGTAGATTTGATTAGTAAAATTGAAGCCAATGTGCCCAACACACTCATCACCTCATATTTTACCCCAATCTCAACCAATGCTAGTTTGCTCGATGCACCTGCTCCCGACATTGGAATCCCAACACTCGCTCCCGTACCTTTCTCAGCGGTACGAAAAGTCCTTGATAAGAAAAAATCCGCGATTAATACATTCGCAAAGTGGATTGAAGGGTAAATACCCGAAGAAGCAATGAGAAAAGTGAACGAGAAGATAGAAGAACTGAAAGCCAAAGTGAATTCTATATTCGGTCAAATTCTTATGAAAACACGCGAAATAAAAGAGACGGTCACAGCTATCAAGGGCTTCACGAAACAATACACGATCGAAGGAGCAGACGGAATTGACGCCACATCTTTTTTTAGCATCATTCAAACACAAATGGTAGACCTGTTGACAAGAAATCGACAGACTAAGACCAATTTTATCCTCACCTGCGCAATGGAGTGCGTGGACATGAAATCTGGTGAGGTTGATTCCAGAGATATACCATTCCGCTCGATAACTGAAATGGTTTTAGACTCTACTGATACCAGTGAAATTTATAACAATGCTAAAGATAAAATCGTGGAATCAATGGCTGCCTTCCAGATGCGTGGTAGTAACTGGAGGTTCAGAGCATTGGAAAGCTGGATATCAATACGGTTGTTTATAAACCGTGACGTTCACAGCAAAGAGCGAAAACGATGATGTAGCATAGATATTCATAAATACTCTTATAGAAAATATAAAAGATATTTATGATCGATTTAAATTTCCAAAGGATATGATATTCGGAAAGAAAGAACAGGCGCTATTCGATTCCGCTACCGTTTGTCACATATGCGAAGGCGAGATGGGTAAAGATCGAGCTAGAGACCATTACCATTTAACTGGAAAATATAGAGGCGCCACTCACAAGAATTGCAATCTAAATTATATAGTCCCCAAGTATTTTCCAGCATTGTTTCATAATCTATCCGGTTACGACAGTCATCTATTCGTAAAAAAATAACGAGGTGATGATAATGAAAAGATTAACTGCATTCCTAGAAACGAAGAAAAGTATATCTTATTTAGCAGAGAAGTGGTGGTCGATAAATTTACGAATGAAGAATGTACGCTGGTTCGTTGCTTTCGAAGACGTCACCTCAAAAATCGAAGAGTTCTCAATTTATTCCACAGACGGCCAAGGACTGTCCGTAACGGTGTTGTAAAAAATTTTGTAGGACAGAAGTTAAATCTGCTAATCTGCTAATTACTTATTAACATGACAAATTGATGAAAAACGTATAGAACAGTAGCCAAAAATATTTCAAATATAGAAATCATTAAAAATCTGTAAAGCACTTCAGCTACCAATATAACGTAACGTTTTCTAAACTCAGCAAGGGGAAGGACAATGAAATTTTTTATATTATTAGGACTTTGTTGTTTTCTTCCATACTAATAAAATAAATTATATAATAAGAGATTAGCGATGATTTGTTTCCATCTGATAATTTTATTTGTTTCCATCTGATCTTTAACAATATGTCTACACACATCTGCAGAGCACATGAACTACTTTAGGAGAGTTTTTATTTGACTTCAGTGTCTGAGGGGCTTTGCTAGGTTTCTCCTGAAGACGAGGATGATGATGAAGACAAGAGTCAGACCCAGAGCGAGCATCCCTGTCAGGATCTGGAGTTTGACGCGAGTGCAGAGGAAGCTGCTGTAGGCAAATGCCAAGAATTGACCACAAGACATAAGGAACTCAAAGCAGGAAAAAGCAGCCTCCGTATCGTCGGAGAACACAACTCCATAGATGGCTAAAACACAAAGTACATTTTGCTCATTTTTATTATTTATTTGGTTAAACTCAAAAACCATTCAATATTCTTGTCATTTAAAGCACTTTTTCACATGCAGTCGGCTAACCTGACAGAGAGAAAGAGTTTTTAAAAATTAAACAATATAATTAATTTTCAGCATACGTTACATAATGGCGTGTTCCAAGTTGACCGAGGGGTTGAGCTTTCCCCTTGTAAAGTGAAATGTGCGGGTTAGAGCCTTTGGTGGAAAATTAAGACATTCATGCGAGCGGAGAATAAGTCATTCATACAAAACTGAACACTGAACACCATCGATTGTTGCTTGATCATTTACTAGCCATGAACTCAGCCAGCAAATTAAAGAGCCATGGATAGATGATCCATGAGTAAAAGCGAGAATACAGTTCAATCTTTGCCCAATGGTCTCTTACGTTGTATACCAGTTGTCAGAAATATTACAGAAACGCAGGCACATTTACACATAATACACTGATATAGAAATGCACTGTACACATACTTATCCACATGAATGTGCGTGCGAGCTCATGCACATAAATATACGTTGGCGTACGAACTCACGCGAGAATTTTAATGATTGGCTTGATTTTTTAACAGTTCACTGAGCTCAGCAAGTTAGAAGCTGATTGCATCCGAGTCCATACCTCTGAGCTGAACATTCCAAACGGAGTCACCCAATGCGCTAAAAACCGGAACAATGAAGAAGAGTGACATCTGACGAACGGAAGGAATCCACAGCCACAGAGTCAACTGAAAGCTCAGATCCATCAATAGACCTGCGGACACAAATAAAATTGAATATCATACATAGAGATAATACTAAAAGACATTTGCTATTGTGCGAGTCTATTAATTCTTCAACAAAGATCGAACACAATGGTTTCGAGCAAGATTACGAAGATGCAGAGGTAGCTTGTCGAGGAAGTAAAGATGGATTCCAGTGCCCTGTAACGTAAGTGTCAGATCAAATAAATCAAGTATGGATATAGTAAAGAGAATGAAATTGAGGAAGAGAACATTGACGGAAGATCCCGGAATTTTGAGGAAATGTGGTGGAACAATTAGCGAAATTTAGCCAATCGTTTATTGGCATTGAGATTATACAACGATCGCTCAAGTTTTTACACAGCAGGCAATCACGTCATATCGTATATTTGAGAGTCTATACAGCGCCTCTCTCGGAACTAGAGACTCAGAGGCGCTCCTTAGGTGTCATTTTAAGCAGAGTACTTCGCTTGACAGACAGACATTTGACTCATATGGTTAGATTAGTCACTGGTGGCAGGCTGGCACACACACTAAGCTTCTGTATCACGACGGATGGAATCTGAGTTGTTACGGAATTCCGTTGCACGGAAGACTATTTTTATTCGGCTGAAGAGCAGGTAAAACCCAATCTATCGGGTATCTCTCAGACCATCCATTGGCCCCCTTTTGATACTCCCGCGTACAGAACAGGTGTCTGTTGGAGGTCGGAGCGGTTGTTTTCTATTCACATTAAATCACATTTTGCCTACTGGGGCTCGTCCAACGACCAGTTAGGCCATCGTTCATCTGGGTTACGAGTTCCCAGCGAAGAGGGCGTATGTAGGTCAGTTAGTCAGGGTTATCTGTTGGCTGGAACCCGTCTCCCCTTGTTGGGCTGGGATGGATCGTTCCAGTTGCGGAGAAAGCATAAGAAATTCCATCCAAAAACTGTTCAGCACGCAGTGTATCTGTCACTATCTGAGATTGTACGAGAAATAATCCGGCAAGGTCGACTCTGCAACAGTATTTCGCCGAATTTACACGAACTATCGTGCAAAACCGAATTTATCTGGCTTGGGACTCGGCAACAACTGGCAAAGCTTGACTCAGGTTCAACCTCTGCTGTTTTTTCCTGCTTCAATTTCGCCACATCTGTGCTCGACCTTGGGGTCATTCTTTGCCAGAAGCTCTCCTTCGCCCAGCACGTTAACTCAATAACTCGCAGCTGTTTTTATCAGTTGCCTCAACTTCAGGGCTACGTGGATGGTAAAGGACCACGGGGTAGACCTAGAAGACGGTGGATGGATGACATCGAGGAGTGGATCAGATTGCCGAGAGCGGATTGCACCAGGAGTGCGCGGGACAGAGTGAGCTCAGTGAGCTGGAGGAAAATGACGTCTTTGGCTCTGGTCTCCAATCGGCAGTAATGAGGAAGGACAAGTCAAGTCAAGTCAACTTCGGGTTGTCTCCCGTTCGCTCTCTGCTAGTTCTGCAGCTACTCCTGTCCACGCTTTCGTCACGAGTCGTTTTGACTACTGCTAATAAGGTTATTATTATGTTGGCGTTGCACGTGGTAAGATTTGACAGCTCGATACAGTTCATCGGGCTTGTGATCGCCTGACAGGGGCATCTCCAGGACTGGCCGCGTGCCCGCTTATATGCGGGATATTTTACATTGGTTACCCATTACCTAGCGCATTGCATTTCGGATTTCTTCCCAGTGTCAGGCGCTACTTTTGTGGTGCTGCACTGCCAGCACCTACTTACCTTATGGAGCTTTGAGGTCCTGTTGCGGGTAATAGAAATACTGGCAGGACGCTGAGCTCTGCCTCACAGGGTCTACTTCATGTCCTTTTCTCTAGGACCTCTACGATGCAGTATCTTGCTTTTTATGTTGTGGGCCCAACTGCCTCCGATTGGATCTTCGACTCTTACCTAAGAACTCTCTACCCTATTTTTTTTATTCCACTCTGAAACTGTCTTATATAGTCGAGGTTGACAGGGAGCGCCTCTGAGTAGATTTCTTGAACCGGCGGTATTGTAAGTTTCATTAAATGATTGATTGATTGATTTGTGTTGCATCTTGACAGCGTAATCTACCAAAATGACGAAGAAATGTTAGCTGCCGACCGGTCCAGTAATAGACGCCTGGCTACTCGTTATTCAGTTATTGCCCTATTATAAACGACCTCAGAACATACTAGCAAAAGGCCTACGTGTAGCTCTTTAACGTATCTGTTTACGAACGTTGATACGAACATATATCTTGGTGGGAAGTTGGATCGTACATCGTAACAGACATTTACTTGAGAATAAGAGAAATCGTAACCTCGATTTTGAGGGCGATGTGGAATTATCGAGTTCGCGAACAAGAGTACGATTAAGCCGATCAGAAATCGTAAAACTAGCCGATGTTCGTTGGGCAGATTATTTCCTACTTCTAGTTTTTCCAAAATTTCCTTGAGAGATCTCCATCTAGACGTTTAGCCAATCTGTGTAATTTAGGCAAACGGTGTTTTAGCTTACAGGTCAAAGTAGGATTAGGATCAAAAGCTCTCGTGTCCTATAACTTTGCATTCAGCTGCCTTACCGCATACTAGCACTGGAAGGACACCGGTGTACTTGGTAACCTTTCCGCTGATGAAAGAGACCAGTGATCTGCAGATTGATGCCGGAATCAGACACCATCCAACCATCCAAATGGCCAGAAAACAAGACACGAATGACTATCACAACACAAGATACATATCAGCAACGTCGACTCCATCACCATTGTAATCACAATGCAACAGCAGAGGCAACAAAAATGGAATCAGTAACTCTGGTAGTAGTTTTTGTGGTTGTAATTGATCGTTGTGGCAGTGGAAACAGAAGAGGTAGCACTAAAAGTTGAAGTAGTAGTTGTCAAAGCAACGATCATAATAAAGATTACCATCTTTGTGCGGAATATCATCCTTGTCATCACCATGCAGTATCAACAATATTTGTAAAGCCGATTTTTAGCGGTGCTTTACTAAATTTTCAGTTACAATTACAATCTTACAGCGCTATCAGTATAACCCTTAACAAGGATGTCATTGATATATTCAACATAATCTCAATCACCACCAAAAATACAACAATCACGCCCATCATCAGCATAATCATCGTCGTCAATATCATTATCATCGCCACCATCAAAACCACCACATCATCATCATCTTCATCATCATCATCATCATCATCATCATCATCATCATCAATAAAGTGACCAACGGGCCTCTCATTTTCGTTCCTCTACCTCAATTAGTAATCTGTGCTGTTAGTATCTTGGACAAAAATATAATTTCATAGAGCGTCCAAAATATCCGCGACTTCATAGACCCTTTACTTACTCTCGTGTACTCTGCATCCAGAAAGGTCAGTTTCATCCCAAGGTAAATGGTGATTGGAATCAACAGCAGCTGTTTCACGTGACGCATTTGTTTAACAGTTGCCAACAATGACGATGCCACTATCTGACGAGTGTTAGAGGAATCTGATTTTGGGTTTCGAACCCATGACATCGGAAGAGGATCAACAAATACACAGCAGATGATGAAACCAACGGTTCCGATAGCAACGTAGACTCCAAGCAGAGTCCAGATCAACTGTGAAAGAGTTCACATAACATTTGGAATTCAACTATTTGTATATCGGGAACGGCAGCCTATTTCTCAAATCGCCAATAGACGGTGCTAGGTTTCAAAAGAAATATGTAAGCTGGTTACCGACGTTGAAGGTGGGTGGCACCCTGGTCTAAATTGGTTGTAATGGAAGTGAATTCAGAAACACACTTGTTAGCGCGTCTTTAAACTAGCTAGCATAATCTATGTACCTATGTACATGTAAGGTGGCAAACTTCTTGCTGCGCCTCTGTTGAAACTCTGCACGGACATAATAAGGAGGACATGACATGAGGGACATGACAAGGAGGGCATGACATAAGGGACATGTCAAGAAAGACATGATCGAAGTGAGACGACAAGAGGGACATGAATAGAAGGATGTGACAGGACGTTGTGTATTGGTCTAAAGAAACTGCAAAATGTTACAAATAATTATCACTTGCATGTACATTAATTTATTATCGATTGAACTACTTATTTGAAACTTTGCTGCACCATGGTTGAATCAATCAGATTCAAAGAACCAGAAATTGTATAATGCCTAAACTATGCCATGATTGTGTGACCACGTGTGTGTGTCGGTGTGTGTGTGTGTGTGTGTGTGTGTGTGTGTGTGTGTGTGTGTGAATGGAGTGATTACAAATTACTACAGTTGAATGCCTGCAGGAACTTATTAAACATTTGGACGAGTCTAGTGAGATCACATTTTAAGGGAGCTATGCAACGCAAGCAATTTTAAATGTCTGGATAGTGCTAAACAGACATCGGCCTACATACCCCGGCAGGTGGTGGCTTTGAGTGGAGAGTGATATTGGATGCGGATCCTGGACAGTCGTTCAATCCACACGATTTCAACATCAATTCTTCATCCAGATCAGTCGTCTGATTCTCATAATCAGAGAAAGAGGATAAAGAGGAAGAAGATCGACCCAAAATAGTGGACGAAATGATCGATCCAAAGACGCTGTCTGCGAGTATATAATGCAAACAAAGATTACTGTTTAACGACCATATCTATCCACTATTGTAAAAGCAGTAAATTGGATAAGGACTCTAAAAGCGGCTGATTTCACGAGTATTCATTTATAAAGGGCTGAACACATCATATTTGTAGTTATAATTGCATAGTTGAAAGACCTAGTGGTTAAATAGAGTTGTTTTCTATCCACATTAAATCACATTTTGCCTACTGGGGCTCTTCCAACGACCAGCTAGGCCATCGTTCATCTGGGTTACGAGTTCCCCAGCAAAGAAGGCGTATGTTGGTCAGTTGGTCAGGCTTATCTGTCGGCTGGAACCCGTCTCCCCTTGCTATTCTCGTTTTATCATGTTATCTTTGGAAAATAATAATGGGTTTGAATAATTGCTTTCATGCGAATCTGAAACGTTAGCATCAATAACATAAACAATCTGCTGAAAATCGCTTACAGCTGATGAAGATTGCATTGAATATTCCGAAGAACAAACTCGTGACAGGTGCCGTTTGTTGGTTGGTCTTGACAGCATAGTGTCTTGCCAGGATGGTTAAGTAAGAGGACTGGGCTGTCCACAGCGTGGATCCACACATGCCGAGGATGATACTAGCTGGCAGCACTGTTGCCCAGACGCCAAAACCGTTAGTCGCCATCCAAACCAAGTAACCAATCAACGCCAAGCTGACGCACCACTTATGACCAATCAGAGAAATGGCGACCTTGGGAAGCGTGAGGCTCGACAGAGAAAAACTGCCATATACAACGGCCAAGGCTATGACGCCCATACCTTTTTCAGCATGCAGACTACTCTGCAGACTCACGAGACCTCCGTAAGCCATGAAATTCAAGAGAAATACGAAGGAAATGACGACCACATTCTTCAGGATTTGACGTTTTGTCATATCAATGGGACGCCTGCGACAAATATTATCAGATATCGCTCCTGTCATTGAGAGAGATCGAATAGATGATATGGTTCCGGTAGGCTCCTCCTCATTCCGAATCATCGGATCGGTCTTTGCCGTATCCTCTTGGGCTGATATCTTTTGCATCATATGTGTATCTTCTGATACTGACATCTCTTGTGTCATTTGGATATCTCCCGAGGTTGTTGATGGCTCCTGTATCATCTCGGTATTGTCTGCGGCTGATATCTCTTGTATCTTCTGGGTATCGTCTGGGTTAACTTGAGTAACTGCTTTTACCAATTGCATCTCATTCTCGTCCAATATTTTCAGAGACATTTCTGCGTCAAATTTCGTGTTTTATGGAGAATCTTAATGATATCGGTAGACGCTCTGGTCCAGTCACGCCATTTCAGTAAAGGCTTGTTTCAGGTTAAGTATCCGACTGGCACTCTGGCTGCATTCTTTCAAGCGCCTCAAAATGGCGCCAGCTCCAGGCAATTTCGTTCATCATAATCCATACAATTTCCAAGAAATTCCGTCCTCTTATCTTTAGTTGACAAAGTAAGGCTGTTAAAAATCAAGCAATATCATGGCTAAATGCTCACTTGCATATGGACTGTCGTGTTACTTGCCTGTTCTACTGATAATACCAGTCATCTTCTTTTGCCATTAATATTTTACCACTTGCTTTTGTTACCTTTCCAGCTAACGCCTGCCCGGATAGGATGATAAATACTGTCTTAACTTTTGAAATCGTGCCCTACAGTTAATCAAAATCATGAAGTTCTCGTTTTAAGCAAAACATCAAGGATGTTCAAATTCCGCTTGCTGGTGAACAACGGCTTAGGAATTAACCTTTGATAATTCTACACAGCTATGCATAGTCATACACAATTATTGTGTATGACTATGTAGAGCTGGTGTAGAACAATATTTCGTTGTATTTAATCACCAGCGAACTGATAGCAGGCTAAGCCTACAAAGAGGATCGTATGTGCTGGCAAAGTCCAAGAAAACTGACCTTGGCTCAATGCCCGATTGGCGGATTGTCTGCTGTCCTAAAACGCTCTGGTTTCAGACTCAGATCTACTGACCCATAATTGCGCTTACACAAAATCTCTTTGTCTGGATGTATGTGTCTATGTGTCTGGCTCATCTTTGTCTTGTTTAACAGGTCAAGCGGTAGATTCTTGCTATGTCCTATATTTTAACCATTCCAAGTAGTAATAATAATAATAATAATTTTATTTTAATTTCAAACTGCCAAACCGCAGTACGTCTACAATCATGGTATGAACAAATGGTGACCAGTTATTAGAGGTTGAATTTAATTGTTGGTAGCCACGCATGTTGCTCATTATATACGTTGTACATCTAATTTGATCAACGACGCCGCTTAGCGAATGAAGAGCTAGTTTTCAAACTAGTGCATTGCACAGTCATTCATGAATTCACATCAGAAATATTCATTCGCGTGCCTTCATGAAACTACTCAGAGGAGCTCAGTTATTCTACATTAAACATATATCAAAATGTACACTAATGTCAATTACCGTCTTTGAAAATTTCTCAATAAAAAGTCACACTCGAAATGCAATATCGCCATAACCAATAATCGTGGCTTCTCTACCAAAACAGCAGGATTTACAGAAGAGAGATGCTTTAACCACGACAACATCATACAAATTCTCACAAATAACAGCTATTTAATTAGTTATTCAATTCGGTATTATTAAATTTTCACAGAAGGGCCGACAGTCAGTCATTCGTAGTTTATAATGTTGCTCACAGGAACGGAAGAAGACGAACATTTATTTCATATGAACTGTGACAGTCGACTGAGTGAAGGGTCGTTAAAACTTGATAAGAACAGAATTTGTCTAGAGTCGTTTTTTCCCGCTCGAACAGGCGTTCTGTAGTTACAGTGTAGTAGGCCATTCTTTACCGAAGGAAAGGGACAAAATATTCTTGCTTTATTCTTATCATGACGCTCTTGTTGAAGCTTGTGGTAAGGGAACATTTGGGCAAACTCTTCACTCTAAGTTGAAAGCTGGTTGTAGTAGCCCATTATTTAAGACTGAAAAGTAGCTCCTTTTTATATAATCGCAATACTCAATGAGTAACTAGAGTACTAACATAATAAAATTGATAGTGTGCCTGTGTTTGACTTCCACAGTAAATTTCGTCGTAATTATGCTAACTCTAGTAATTTAATGATTAACGAAGGTTATTTTCTGTCGCTTTGGCTGTGCCTAGCCAGAGGATAGAGAGGGATAGCGCCGAGAGAAAGAGCGTCGAAGATGGAGTAATAGGCTGCCTTCGGCACCCTATAAAATGCTTGTGACAAAAATGTAAAAGTTTGCGCCCCCCTAGAAAAATTGCTGGGGACGCTCATGTGCCTAAATGGAAGCTGGATGAACGAAAACAATGGTGCAATCCAGCTATAGCTAACAAATCTTTTCATCAATCCTGCTGCCATTAAAGCCGCAATCTTATCGCCTATCGACTGGACATCATGCAATCTTCGAGTTATCGAACATTCGGACTATAGACACAGAACCTCCCTAAAGACTTATATATTATCATGTTCAAAACCGTCCACAAAAAAATATTCAGTGACAACCTATGATATGTGAGCACAATACATGTGCAGAAATTACTCCAAAGCAGCATGAAACAAGATTTTTTTCAAATATTTTGAAAACAAAAAAAGATACAAATTTATAGTATTTGTACCGTAAACCCAGCATCTCCGTCGGCAAGGGTCTAACGCAGGTCATCATCGACGAAGTCTGCATCAATGTCGGACTCATAAACACATCATTTATCTCGCCATTCAACTCTTATGTTACGCCTGACGAATATTCTTCGGCAGAATCAACACTTATTTCAACAACGTATGATAATTCTTCCAATAATCGCTGACTTTCGTCATTCAGTAAGTAACGTTCCGCCATTTTGCCAAAATAATGTAAATAACCATTTATAGCTACATGTACGGCCGCGTGCCAGTTTTGATAGATTGTGTTTACATAGGCCTATCGAGATGTTTTCTAGATCCTCTGACGTCATTTGGGTCGAAATTATACCTAGGATGCAAAGTTATTTAATATTCACCAATTGCGTCAACCACAAAACGAATATAGGCTGTGATTAACAAGCCCTGCCTACTACGGGTTACCACTGAGCGGTCGGTAAAGGGTTAAGTCCTAAGGCAAAATTAATGGTCTAACATTAGCCGCGAGACTTTTTCTCACCTCGTAATGGTTCTACAAACTGGAATGAAATGTCTTGCAGCGTTCAAGCATTGCACTCCAAGCCTGATGATGCGAGAGGATTAAGGTCTGTCAAGTCTGGTAGTCATTCATCATTGCCATTGAATTTACCGCAGTTGGTGTGTCAATAAACTCTTGAGCCGTCTTGTATTGTGCACAGTCCCGTTTCAACGTAGGTTAAGGGCTTACTTTCCTTCAGTAATGTTTGGCCTATGCAATGAGGCACTGACTTCCCTGCCTGCCGTAACACACGCCAGCAGAAACCGTGACTACATGTACCCTCTAAAGATTAGCTCTTTAAAACACCACGCGACATTTCGCTTTTTATCGGCAGACAAAGTGCAGTCGTTCAGATGGTTCATTCATTCAATCACCAATTTATAGCGTCCTTGAGGGCTACTTTTCGAAAGCGATATTCAGCCTGAACTGCATCCTGAAAAAAATGTACGTTTATAAATATCCATAAAGTGCAACACTACTTGCTTTAGATAACCGACTGGTTCAGGTGAAAGCTTTTTGACAGATTGTGAGATGACTTGAGCTGGAATGCGACAAATTGCAGACAGGTACAGATCACGTTTCATGATTCGTGGGAACAGATATTCGATGTGTGTTCACTTATTCAGCCACTCAATGAACAACGTCACACAGTTATTAGAGGTTGAATTTAATTGTTGGTAGCCACGCATGTTGCTCATTATATACGTTGTACATCTAATTTGATCAACGACGCCGCTTAGCGAATCTTCATTCGCTAAGCTAGTTTTCAAACTAGTGCATTGCACAGTCATTCATGAATTCACATCAGAAATATTCATTCGCGTGCCTTCATGAAACTACTCAGAGGAGCTCAGTTATTCTACATTAAACATATATCAAAATGTACACTAATGTCAATTACCGTCTTTGAAAATTTCTCAATAAAAAGTCACACTCGAAATGCAATATCGCCATAACCAATAATCGTGGCTTCTCTACAAAAACAGCAGGATTTACAGAAGATTCTTCAACCCCGATGCGACGATAAATCCATTAGTATGTCTTTACCTTAGAAATCCTGTCCTACAGTTTTTCAGAGATTATGAAGTAGCCAACTAGTTCGAAGCTAAGTGTCAACAATGTTCAAATTCCTCTTCATTGTGATCAGCGGGTTAGGAAATAGGCTTTAATTTGTGAATATATACACCGTGTCCGGAAATAAAGGGACCACCTACAGCATAGGCCTATAGGAAAATATATA
Source organism: Bimastos eiseni (assembly GCA_959347315.1). NCBI lineage: Eukaryota > Metazoa > Annelida > Clitellata > Crassiclitellata > Lumbricidae > Bimastos > Bimastos eiseni. The sequence goes on from OY365810.1 coordinate 38,054,973, forward strand.
TTAGATATTCGTCGATTTCTAAAATTCCAAAATCCTGATCCTGGCATATTTATCCACAATTTTGTAATTTATGAACGTCCTAGTTACAAAGGTACGTCATATTATGTCTTTAAATAACGAAGTTAATGCCTGGAGAAAATTTGATCAGATGGTCATTATTAATGTTGCTATTGACCAATGGCGTACGCGTCTTGAAGATTGTGATGAAGGCAGCCACCTTGAACACACCTTGTAGGCCTAGTTTAAGATCATTAAAATACCATACTACATTTGAGCTGAATTTATGCCGGTTTATCGATAACATTAAAAAACAGTTGATTATTCTTCAGATATATTTTAATCAATCTACCATATTTTGCTGTAATGGATAAATATGTCAGGATTTAAAAGGTTTTGAAATTTTAAAAATCGACAAACATTTACTATTTATTTTTATATTATCATTAGGGGTCCCTTTGTTTTCGGACATAGTGTCGATCAGATACTGAGGGGCCCCCAATTGAACGAACACATTTCATACCAAATAACATCTCAGGGGCCCCCAAATTAATGAAAACATAAAATACAACATGACATCCCAAGGGCCCACAAATGAATGAAAACATTTCATACAATGTAACATCTCTTTGTTCTTGTTAGTTTGCTGATAGTATCATTATAAAGCGCCCTTGTAGCGGCATGGCTGCGTTCGGCGCTTTAGAAATCGTCCGTTTAATAATAATAATAATAATAATCTCGGGACCGTTCGATAGTAAGAAGGTTCGATAGTCCGAAGGTTCGATAATCCGAAAATCTTCGGACTAGAACATTTTCTTGGGATTATCGAACCTTCGGACTAACGAACCTTCGGACTATAGAACCTTCGGACAATCGATACAGAATCAACATCTGAGGGGTCCAAACTGAATTAAAAATTTCATACAACATAACATCTCAGGAGCCACCGATCGAATGAACACATTTCATACAAAATCACATCTCACGGCCCCGAAATGAATGAAAACAAAAAATACAAATTAACATCTCAAGGGTCGCAAAAGAATGAAAGCAATACATGTGCAGAAATTACTCAAAAAAACAGCATGTAACAAGATTTTTCAAATATTTTGAAAACAAAAAAAGATACAAATTTATAGTATTTTTACCGTAAACTCAGTATCTCCGTCGGCAAGGGTCTAACGCAGGTCATCATCGACGAAGTCTGCATCAATGTCGGACTCATAAAAACATCATTTATCTCGCCATTCAACTCTTATGTTACGCCTGACGAATATTCTTCGGCAGAATCAACACTTATTTCAACAACGTATGATAATTCTTCCAATAATCGCTGACTTTCGTCATTCAGTAAGTAACGTTCCGCCATTTTGCCAAAATAATGTAAATAGCCATTTATAGCTACATGTACGGCCGCGTGCCAGTTTTGATTGATTGTGTTTATAATATAGGCCTATCGAGATGTTTTCTAGGAGATCCTCTGACGTCATTTGGGTCGAAATTATACCTAGGACGCAAAGCTATTCAGTATTCACCAATTGCATCAACCACAAAACGAATATAGGCTGTGATTAGCAAGCCCTGCCTACTACGGATTACTACCGTGCGGTACGGTAACTGGTCTAACATAAGCCGCAAGACTTTCTTCAGCTCATAAAGGTTTTACAGATTGGAATGAAATGTCTTGCAGCGTTCAAGCATTGCACTCCAAGCCTGATGATGCGAGAGGGTTAAAATCTGTCAAATCTGGTAGTCATTCATCTTTGCCATTGAATTTACCGCCGCTGGTGTGTCAATAAACTCTTGAACCGTCTTGTATTGTGCACAGTCCCGTTTCAACGTAGGTTAAGGGCTTGCTTTTCCTTAGTAATGTTTGGCCTATGTAATGAGGCACTGACTTCCCTGCCTGCCGTAACACACGCCAGCAGAAACTCTGACTACATGTACCCTCTAAAGATTAGCTCTCTAAAACACCACTCAACTCAATTGGACATTTCGCTTTTTATCGGCAGACAAAATGCAGTCGTTCAGATGGTTCATGGTCATTCATTCACCAAATCAGAGCGTCCTTGAGGGCTACTATACAATAGCGATCACAACTTCAGCCTGAACAAAAATGTACGTTTATAAATATCCATAAAGTGTAACACTACATGCTTTAGTTGGCCGACTGGTTCAGGTGAAAGCTTTTTGACAGATTGTGAGATGACTTGAGCTGGAATTCGACAAATTGCAGACAAGTAAAAATCACGTTTCATGATTGAATGAGCCTCAATATGTTCTGAATGAGTCTCAATATGTTCTGAAGCAATGAAATCGTTTTAGTTCAATTTTAAAGGATTAGGCCTAATGCAAAAATCTTTTTGCCGTACATGTGTAAATCTAAGGATATAATATCAACGGTTGCAGATAAATTGCATTTAGTTCGCTGGGACAACACAAGTTTGCAGTGTTAACACCTAGTTTATGGAAAGTTTTTAATGAATTTCAGTATCTGAGGGGCTTTGCAAGGTTTCTTCTGAAGACGAGAATGACAACGACGAGAAGAGTAAAACTCAGAGCGAGCATCGCTGTTAATATCTGAAGTTTGATGCGAGTGCAGAGGATGCTGCTGTAGGCAAATGCCAGGAATTGACCTCCCGACGTAAGGAACTCAAAACAGGAAAAAGCAGCCTCCGTATCGTCGTTGAACACAACTCCATAGACGGCTGAAACAGATAGAAAACTTGGCTAAGTAATTTTTTTTACTGATACAGGTAATTAAATTTTTTACTGATTTTATTGAAAACTTTCATTTCACGTGCAATCGGCTGCTCAGTAACTGAGAGGCAAGTGAGTTTTGACAAAGATTCCAGATCTGACAGAGAGAAAGTTGTTTTTGATTTTGAAACCATTTCGTGCATTGAAAATGTTAAGGACAACATTAAAACAGACGTGTTACGCATTGCATGTTCGAAGGTGGCCGAGTGATTGAGCCTTTCGGGTTCGACCCTTCATTGGAATATTGAGACATTTATACGAGCCGCGAACAAGTCATTGAAGCAAAAATGAACAACGAGCTCCATCGATTGATGCTTGATCATTAGTATATGGTAACCAACGCAGGTAATAAACGAAAGAATAGTATAAAATGTGACCACGAATAGATGATCCATGAATCAAGGCGAGAATACAATTCAATCTAAGCCCGATGGTTTCTTACTTTGTATACCAGTTGCCAGCATATTACAGAAAGCAGGCACACTCGCACGTACATGACTACATGTATGCATATCCATGCATTGACACATACTCATCCACATGAATGCGAATACAAACACTGCATGTTTTGAAACAAACACATTGACAATTAACATATCCGTAAATATTCACGCGCATATATTCCTACACACCCACATACAGATGGTGAAACAGGATCTCACAAGTTTAAAAATTGGTTTGATTTATTGAGTGACTCGTTGAATGATTGATGAGGGACTGCTTGCATCAACCCGAGTCCACACATGTACCTCTGAGCTGAACGTTCCAAATGGAATCACATATTGCGCTAAGGACTGGAACAATGAAGAAGAGCGACATCTGACGAACGGAAGGAGTCCACAACCACAGAGTCAACTGAAAGCTCAGATCCAACAGTAAGCCTGTCCACACAATTATAATTGAACATTTTACATGTTGTAAATATTATCTGACACTTGCTCTTGTGCAAGTCTATTAATTCATCAACAAAGATAGAACGCTGCATTGCAGACAATGGAGTTAAACTGCGTTGTGAAGATGCAGGAAGTGTTTTAATGAATTGCACATTCTGGATTACGGTGGTCAGGAGAGCGTAAGATAATAAGTACATCATCAAGGTTTTGACAATGTGGAAAGACCAATGAGGGAAGGATTCGGAAAGGGGAAAGGTGGCGTAACAGTTTTCTAAATGCTGCCTCCTCTTTTCTTGATCAATTTCAACCCAGACTGTTAGCTAATGTAGAACATTTAGTCAAAATGATGTTTTAGCATACAGGTCGAAGTGTGAATTGGGTGAAAAGCTTATAACGATGCACTAAATCCCCTTACCACATCCTAGTACTGGGAGAATACCGGTGTACTTGGTGACCTTCCCGCTGATGAAACAAACGATTGATCTGCCGATTGAGGCCGGGACCAGACACCAGCCAACCATCCAAATGGCCAGAAAACACGACACAAATGACTATCACAACACAAGGAACAATATCACCAAAGTAGACTACATCACCATTGGTATCACAAAAGCAACAGCAGAAGCAACAGCAATGGTATCAATAACTCTGCAAATAGTTTTAATAACAGATGTTGTTGTTGTTGTGGAAGTATACAGTTGTGGAAGCAGTGAAGGTGGAAGTAGTAGTGGTAGCAATAGTAGTGGGAGCAGTTGTTGTTGGTTTTGTAGCAGCTGTTGTAGCGCCACCAGTGGCAATGGGAGAAGTAGCAGTATTACTAAAAGTTGAAGTAATGACCAACCATATAAAACTCGTCATAGTCATTATTTTTATCATTAGCATCAACATTATCTTGCTGCACCGTCAGAAAAGTCAGGAATAAGGACATCATAATCATCACCATCATCAGAATTAAAAACAAAAATACAACTACTTCGATCATCACCATCATCGATATTGTCACCAAAATGGCTTTCTGTCCTCCATTATCTATAGCAACCTGCAGTCACTGCTGTAAGCTGCTGCTAGCGAAGAAATTAACAATGCTCGTACCTTATGCCGAAGGCAACCGAATATCATGTAACTAAACGCAGTGTATCACATTATCTGATAAACGAATTTATATATAAATTATATATATATATAAATGTCTTCGTGATCATGAAGGCATTATTATTAATAATGACCTCTTACTAAATACGTAAAATGCATGTCTACCCGGAAAAAAATAATTTTATATAACGTCCATCATGACCTTCGCGACTTCATGAATTCGGGACACAGAACTAACCCTAGTGTACTCTGCATCTAGAAAGGTCAGTTTCACTCCAAGGTAAACGGTGATTGGAATCAGCAGCAGCTGTTTCACGTGACGCATCTGTTTAACGGTTGCCAACAGCGATGATGTCACTATCTGACTAGTGCTAGAGGAATCTGATTTTGGGTTTCGAACCCATGACTTCGGAAGAGGATCAACAAACACACAGCAGATGATGAAACCAACGGTTCCGATGGTAACGTAGACTCCAACCAAAGTCCAGACCAACTGTGAAAAAGTTCACACAGCATTAACAATCCAATATTTGTATATCGCGGAAGCTATTCCTCAAATCGCCAGACAATGGTCGCTAGGTCGCTTCTAAACAAATTCTATGTCCAATGGTCCATGCAAAATTCCAGAGATAATTCGGTCAAATCAGTAGGCCCATAGGCTATAGACACTCGCATATAATGGCTTTTAATTGAGTTATTTTCTGCCATTCAGTCATCATAAAAAAAGCGCTGAGAGCAGATAAATTAGCAATTTACAAAACAATTTTGAATGCTGGGTATCATCAGTATTTGGTTGTTTCTGGGACCGAAATTAATGGCAGAGGTCAGAATATAAGACAAACGCTCATCTGCGGGAAAATAATTACCATTTAAACATAGTCTAACGGTATCTTAGATATTGTTTGGGGCACCACAGAAGAAGACATACTAATTGTCTAAATGCACAAATTCCATACAGCGGCTGGTGGTGGCTTTGAGAAGAGAGTGATGTTGGATGCGGAACCCGGACAGTCGTTCAATCCACACGATTTCAACATCAGTTCTTCATCCAGATCAGTCGTCTGATTGTTATAATCAGAGAAAGAAGAGGAGGAAGATTGACCCAAAATAGTGGACGAAATGATCGATCCAAACACACCACCTGAGAGTAAACGTGCAAAGCAAAATCATTATTTAGCGTTCACTGCTGTCAACTACTGTAAAACTCTGGACGTTGGATTTGGCAACTGCATACTTAGGAAACTACGAGTATTATTTAATAACGGAATGAATACGTCGTTTTGGTAGTTATAATTACAAGCCGGAAAGCCTAGAGGCCTAAGAGAGGAAGGGATGAACAAGTTGCCGTTTGTTAATGTACAAGTTATATCGCTTTATCATCTCTTGAACTCTGCTGCTTGGTCTGCAGTACATGGCGTGGAATCAAACCCTGTTTTTAATCGTCGTTGTGGGCGGTTTTGACTCTTTAGATTTGCGCCAGACATTGGTGATACGGCCCCTTGTCAAGGGGAGGGAGTCGTTCTCACGAGGGATTTAGCAACCCGACGCCATTCTGAACTTAAGAGTTTCTAGAGCTAGCCCGTTTGCGTTGCAGTCAAGAAGAATTACGTCCCAAAAATGATTTTGAATTATTATTTTCATAAGAATTTGGCTCTTGAATCAAGAGAATAAGTGCCAAAAGTTGAGTAGCTGTAACATTAGTATCAAAATATTAACAATCGACCGAAATATGCTTACAGCTGACGAAGATTGCAGCGAAGATTCCGAAAAACAAACTCGTGACAGAAGCCGTTTGTTGGTTAGTCTTGACGGCATAGTGTCTTGCCAGGATGGTTAAGTAAGAGGACTGGGCTGTCCACAGCGTGGATCCACAAACCCCGACAATAATGCTGGCTGGTAACACTGTTACCCAGACGCCAAAACCGTTACTCGCCATCCAAACCAAGAAACCTATTAGCGATAAGCTCATGCTCCACTTATGACCAATCAGAGAAATGGCGACCTTGGGCAGCATGAGGCTGGACAGGGAATAACTGCCATACACGATGGCCAGGGCTATGACTCCCATACCCTGCTGAACATGCAGACTACTTTGGAGAGTGGCAAGACCTCCGTAAGCCATCCAAATCAAGAGAAATACGAAGGAAATAACGACCACGTTCTTCAGGATCTGACGTTTTGTCATATCAATGGGACGCCTGCGACAAATATTATCAGATGTCGTTTCTGTCTTTGGGAGAGATCGACTAGATGATATGGTTCCGGTAGGTTCTTCCTCATTCCGAATCATCGGATCGGTCTTTACCGTCTCCGTCCCCCAACAGTCAGAGTGGTATTCAATAGCATTCATCTGCTTACCATTTGAGGTGGATATTGTCTGCGTCAGTTGCGTATCCTCTTCGGCTGACATCTTCTGTAGCATTAGTGTATCTTCTGAGTTTGCTGATGGCTCCTGCATCACTTCGGTATCATCTGTGACTGATATCTGTTGTGTCACATGTTTCTCGTCTGGGTCAACCTGAATAACTGCTTTTTTCATACCACGGCTGGTGGTGGCTTTGAGAATATCACTCTCGTCCAATATTTTCAGAGACATTGCTGCGTCAAATTTGGTGTTTTATTGAGAATCTTAACGACATTGCTATGCACGTCACTTTAGTGAAAGCTTGTTTTAGGTACGTAAGCATGTGACTGGCAACGTGCCTAACTTAATTCTTTCAAGCACCTCAACAGGGCACCAGCACAGACAAAAATGTAGCTCATCGTAATCCATACACGAAACTTTGTCCTCATTCCCAATGTAATAGCTAAAACGTTTACTCTCGTATGTACTCTCATGAAATTTTAGGTGTGGCTTCCCTGCTCTCTTGATAATACCAGGTATCTATTGCTTTTACCACGTGCATTTGTCGCCTTTCTGGCAGACGACAACCCCGATGCGATGATAAATCCATTAGTATGTCTTTACCTTAGAAATCCTGTCCTACAGTTTTTCAGAGATTATGAAGTAGCCAACTAGTTCGAAGCTAAGTGTCAACAATGTTCAAATTCCTCTTCATTGTGATCAGCGGGTTAGGAAATAGGCTTTAATTTGTGAATATATACACCGTGTCCGGAAATAAAGGGACCACCTAACGCTTAAGCCAAAATCAAAATAAATAGTAAATATTCGTCAATATATAAAATTCCAAAACCGTTTCGATCCTGACATTATATATCCACTATTTTGTAATTTATGAACGTACTAGTTACAAAGGCATGTCATATTTATGTCTTGAAATGACAAAATTAATGCCTGGATTGAATTTGATCAGCTGGTCATTATTAATGTTGCTATTGACCAATGGCGCACGCGACTTGAAGATTGTGATGAAGCTGAATGCAGCCACCTTGAACACACCTTGTAGTTTATGATAATTAAAATGTAATAATAGTCCTACATTTGAGCTGAATTTATGCCGGTTTATCGATAACATTGAAAACAGTTGATTATTCTTCAGATATATTTTAATCAATCTATCATATTTTGCAATAATGGATAAATATGTCAGGATTTAAACGGTTTTGGAATTTTAAAAATCGACAAAAATTTACTATTTATTTCATATTGTCATTAGGGGTCCCTTTGTTTCCGGACATAGTGTCGATCAGTATTGAACAATATTTCGTTGTATTTGATCACCGGCGAACTGATTGCATTGCAGGCATAGCCTGTACAGAGGACCTAAACGCGTCCACTGCCAAAGTTCAAGAAAACTGACCTTGGCTCAATTGCCAACTAGCAGATTGTCTGCCGACTAACAACGCACTGCTTTCTGACTCAGATCTAGTGACCCACCTTGTACTTACACAAAATCTCTTTGTTTGGTTGTGTGTGCGTCTGTATGTCTGGGTCAGCGCTTCTGGAATTTTAAAAATCGACGCTCTTTTACCATGTTAAGTAGCAGATTGGGTTATGTTTTACATTTCAATCATTCCAAGTTGAACCATGAATAATGAATAAATGAAATATGATGTAGCTCCTCTTCAAGAAATCTATTAAGAGGCGCTATAAGCGCTAGCCTATATGAGGTTAAATGTCGTTTCGACAAGTGCTAAAAGAGTTAGCAGAAAAGTACAGCGCAAGCTAAAAGAGTCACCAATGGTTGCCCACACACAGGCTTTTAGCCATCCAACGAACTCCAGTCAACAGCCGACAGATAGCATGGATGGACAGAGTCTCTGGGCCAAGTTCAGTACCGTACCAAGAGCGGTGCCATGACACACAGCGCAAATTTAGATTTCAGGATGAAAAAACTTTAATTATTCCATAAATTCATCATTCTCTCTAGAAACATGGTAGGCCTATTTTTTTATTCATAAGCAAAAACTAAAATTACAGTTGAAAAGTACAATTAAGAAAATGTTTTAATGGCTAATATGAAAGGCTATGTCATCAGCCATCACGAGTTTCACGAAAACATTTATGCCATCAAGGAGTTTGGCAATAATTAACAGACTTCAATATTATTACTTCTGTAGAAGTAGAACATTGCATTTTAAGTTTCTTTTAAAAATATGTATCATTACCTATCGAAAATGAGTTCCTTGAAAAACTATCTGGTGCAGCATTTATTACACTGCAAATCCAGCGCGATCAAAGACAAAGTCAATCACAAGTCACGACATCAATGGATAAATGGCCGACTAGGATTCATTCTTCACACGCCATTGAATTCATGTCTGAAGTTGAAAATGTCAAATTTCAAGGACAGTCTCAGATGGCCGGCCAGCTTTAAAAATGCTGCTCCGATTGAAATTTTGCAAGGGATTCACACTTATACACTGACAGATATTTATCCAGACATTTCAGTTGCATTAGATTTTTTAACGATCTCAGTCACTATAGGCTGTAGCTTCGCGTGAAAAATTTTAAACTGCTAAAAATTATTTATTTTAAAAAGCACGTAAAGTAGGCTTTTACTTGGAGCAGCCAATCGGCGTAGAATAATTTGTGCCAGTGATTGCATCACTAGGCTACTTGTAACGCAATTCAATATTGTTTTATTTGTGAAGTGAGAATAGCTTATTAGCCCGAAGGATATATAAATAAAATATAGCTTATGCCAATTAGATTATTTTTTGTCAATTACTAAATTTTATGTTAATAGAGTGGATTGCTATATATTATATTCGAAATTTGAATAGGTAACAAACGTGGGAGCGCCTGATTAGTGCAAGGCGCGGATTATAGCTTGGTGCGGCGCTGGCCATGTCGCGTCGATTTGGAAAATACGGGGACGGTGTTGACGAGTAGTCCCTCTCTGTTGGAAGATGACACATGTCCGGATATTCGACGAGGCGCGAGGAGGATCTAGGGCATACATCTAACGAACCGTCAAACGAACCAACATCTTTATCTATTTCATTTCCTGGTCTGTACAAGAAAATAATAATAATAATAATAATAATAATATTATTATTATTATTATTATTTCTTGATTCTGTATAATATTGTTTAATTATAATGATAGATGTTCGGAAAGAAATTTTTGAAACGGAACGGGATTGATGAAAGATTTTACGTAGAAGCTGATAAGACATAAGAGAAGCCGAATTAACGAAAAGAATTCCGTTTTAATGGGGGTAGGAATAATGAAAGGATTTTAACTGGAAAGTGGATTGATGAAAAGATCAAGTTTATTTAGCAGATAGATTGATGAAAAAGATGTTGTTTAAATGGAAGGGAGAATGATCAACAGATTTATATTTTATTAGAGTCTCGATTGTATGATGTCTTTCATCATTTTTACTCCCAGTTAGACATAATGTTTTTCATCAATCCAGCCTCTATTTAATGCCAAATACTTTCATGATTTCCGCTTCCAATTATGCAGAAATTCCTTCACCAATCCTGCCTTACAGTTTATCTCAAACCTTGTAATTGCGACTATTTGAACTGCGGCGAAATTATATGCGACAAGATGGAAGAGGAGGCGTTTATATAATATACAATCAAATATTTTAAAAATTTCACAGAAGAATGGACAGTCACTCATAATTGTTGATCTATATGTATACATGATGGGTCTATATATTATATAGGCTTATGTACAACATAGTGCTGCGATTGACAGTTAAAAATCCGTCTAAAAAGATAATCCTCGGATCTTTTTCAACCTAATCATTAAATGTCTTTCCAAACACATCTACAGTTTTGACGACCTAATAAATATAAAGTTTTTTAATGAGCTTCAGTATCTGATGGGCTTTGCGAGGTTTCTTCTGAAGACCAGAATGACGATGGCGAGAAGAGTAAAACTCAGAGCGAGCGTCGCTGTTAATATCTGAAGTTTGATGCGAGTGCAGAGGAAGCTGCTGTACGCAAATGCCAGGAATTGACCGCAAGATATTAGGAACTCAAGGCAGGAAAAAGCAGCCTCCGTATCGTCGGGGAACACAACTCCATAGATAGCTGAAACACAAATTTTGCACATTTTAAACAAATTAACAGAGAAAATAACGTCATTACATTTTTAATGATTTTGTTTAAAGTATTTATTTTCCGTGTAATTGGCTAATCAGTATCTGCGAGGTAGGCCTAATTTATAATATTTAATAATCGCAGTTCCAGATCGGACAGAAAGAAAATTCTGTGATTCTGAAACAATTTCGCGCATTGAATATGTTCTGACAGCATTCAAACAGATGTGTTACACGTGGTATGTTCAAAGGTGGTTAAAGCGAACTAAACAATGAGCGTCGTCGATTGATGCCTGATCACTAAGCTCTGGCCAAGGGCCCAGATTATAGTCAAAAGAATGATGGACAATGTGAACACGAATGACTGACTCATGAGTAGGCCCGCGTGGATTATGAGAAAAATGTTCGTAAATTATGCGAAAAATCGCATCATCGCATAAACCACAGGTCCTTGCATCAACAATTACGTCGTCTTTTCGGCAAAACTAAAGCCCCTATATGTTAGTAATAGACTGGACAAGACAATTATAGTTGACACTGACCGAAATGTCCGATCTTTATGCAACAATTTGCGAAAACTTGCCATTTAGGAAATTATGCCAAAACTGCCAATTTATGCAAAATTATGATTATGCATAATCGCATAAACAACGGGGCCCTACTCATGAGTAGGGTGTAGTGATGGTAATGGCGATTTTTATTTTATTTTTGTTGAAACATTTAATAGTGAGGAAAAGTTGTCACTACATATCAGGAGTTATGTGGTAAATTTTCAGCCTGATTGGAATTTATTTTGAGGGTCCTCAACGAATTTAAGTGAGGGGTCAAAATGTAGATTCCGTATTTTTGCGTTCTGTGCCACATTTTGAGTCAAATATCTAGCAAACTATTAGTGCTAGGCCAAAAAAATTTCAGATAGTGGTAGCATGTGACTGGCATATTCAAACATGTCTTGCCTGAAAGATTTGTGTTAAGCAATGACAAAGGTACAATTCCCCAAAATGTCATATTTTGAAGTTATTATAGCATTGCAAATTCCATTAGTTGAATTACAACTACTACAATATTATCCAGTAATCATTATCTATAATCAATTGAAAGCCATTTTTATATATCTCACTGTTCTACCAAAGGATAGTATTTTATACATTCATGCTTTTCAATAAGTCATAGGTACAAACGAACACTAAAATATTTTAGAAAATTAAATTTATGTCGCTCGATATTGTGATTTGGTATCAAACACCGGCATTGCACGACGAGATTCTAAGCGCGATCTAATAAACCCATTACGAGATTCAGGTCCACATACTGACATTGATGCGTCGGTAACAACCTTCACGCCCCCCTCGACTGCCTAGGTATGACATGGTAATCTTGGATATTCCACCAATAATTACATATTTTCGTATGTCAGCAGCTGAAATGTATGCTGTCAGTGGTGATTCAATGACTTGAACTTTTGTCCAATCCAGCATGTCATAGTATACACTTGAGCATTGAAATTGAGTTGGGGAACAACAAATTCAAGAATAGATGCACGCTTTGTCATCCTAGCTTCGAGGATTCGATGCAATCCAAGTTCACGAATATGTTTATGTTCGTCAATGAGAGTAATAAATTCTCTGAATGGGCAAAGAATGAGTATCGCAGTATCACTGGCTTGACAATGTCTCGCAACTCTTTCGATAGATAACGTGATGAATATATTGCTTAATGGAGGTGTTTTGAACCATCTATGCAAGATGGTTTCATTTAAATTTTAAGCCATGACGAAGCATAAACTCTCATCACGTATGTTATTAAAGTTAAAAGATTATGAGAGGGTAAGTTAGTAAAAAAATAATATATAAGCGTAGTAGTCTATTATCTGTTGTCAACCAGCGAGAATGAGAGATTGTTCCTGGATTTCTAGTCGAGAGCGCTAGAGAACAGTGTCCGGTTGAAATTGCATCAATGTTAACAGCAACTAGGCAACTTCGGAGATATCTTCATTCTCCAATGTTAAGCTCTTATGTAGACCTATTAACTGTCGGCTTTAGTTCATGCTTCACAAGTAAACAGTATCTTATAATATCTTCGTAGTTGGGTAGAAACATTTCTGATAGTGTCTTACAACTGCCAAAGACCGGACGCTGAGTAATTTTATCGTTTTCAAAAACGTAGACATAATTATACTATATCCTGTAGTTCAAATTTTACAACAGTCAAAATGAAGATAAGCAATTTATAAAAGAAAGAAACTAATTTCCATCACCCAATCGTTTGTTACAATTCAAAATATAATGCAGGCTAACAAAATTGCAACAGCTAATGCTGAAAAAAATAAATGAGAGCAAACTGAGTACTAGTATGATGGAAACTGGGAATAAAGGCAAAAAAGGAAAAGGTAACAAATTCTCAAAATTGTCCTATCAAAACGTAAACATATTTAACTGAATATTCAAATCCAGTTTCACCAATATCATTTAGTTTCATATTTCTAATGTGCATTACTGTATAATATGTACACTAGATTGTCATAATTTCTATGATGTTCATTTTTAGTAAAATTGGTAAAATTTCGTCATACAATTTCTGCTTCAAGTTTTTTGAAAAATGCGTTTTTCTACAAGCCAATGAGGACCCTCAAGACATAATATTTTTTAAATTATTTTTTAAAATGTGCATTTGGGATACAAAACACAACTTTATTTCACTATTAATAGTTGCTGTTCAGAAAAAAGAATTTCACTGCACCCTACTCATGAGTCAACAAAAATACAGAATAGCAGGCCCATTCACGCGTACATGAATGTATACATTGACATAGACATACACTGTGAGCTACACATACTCATCCACATGAATGTGCATGCGCACATTTACACGCACAATATTGCACACATGAATATGAACCAACACATACAGATGGTGGAGCCTGAACACATTATTCTGTTAAATTGGCTTGATTTACTGAACAGCTCAGCGAGTGAGATGCTTCTTGAATCTGGGTCCATACCACTTAGCTGAACATTCCAAACGGAGTCACCCAACGCACTAAAAACCGGAACAATGAAGAAGAGCGAAATCTGACGAACGGAAGGAGTCCACAGCCACAGAGTCAACTGAAAGCTCAGATCCATCAATAAACCTGTGCACATAAATATATATGAACGTTATACACTATTAAAATACTTACAGACATATGCTGTTGTGCAGCTCAATAAAATCTTCAACAAAGATAGAAAGCTAGGCTGCGCACAATGGTTTTGAACTGAGTTATGAAAATGCAGAATAATTTTTGTTGAAGAGCACCCTGGATTCCGGAGGCCTGAAGAGCGTCAGGTACTAAGTTAATCATCGAGGTTTTAAAAAGGAGAGGATGAATTTGAAGGACAGTATCTGAAAGAGGATTGGTGGTGTAACAGTTTTCCAAATGTTGCCTCCACTTTTCTTGACTCATCTCCATCCAGGTTGTTTGCTAATTTGGGCAAACGATGGTCTAGCCTACTGCTCGAAGTGGGAATTGTGTCAAAAGTTCTCAAGTCTTATAACTTTGGTTCAGCTCCCTTACCGAATACAAGTACTGGAAGGACACCGGTGTACTTGGTGACCTTTCCGCTGATAAAAGAAACCAGTGATCTGCAGATTGAGGCCGGAATTAGACACCATCCAACCATCCAAATGGCCAGAAAACACGACACGAACGACTATTACAACACAAAGAACAATATCAGCAACATCGACTCCGTCACCATTGTTACCACAACAATAGAAGCAACAACAACAGAATCAGTAACGTTGGTAGTGATGGTAGCAGTGAAAGGGGAAGAGGTAGTAGTGGCAGCAGTAATAGCTGGTGGAGTTGTTGTCATTGTAGTAACTGCTGTACTGAAGTGGAAGAAGTACATGTATCAGTATTCTAAAAGTCAGAGTACTTAACAGGTTTGTCGTCATGCTCGTCATCATTATCTTACAATGCCGTCAGCATACAAAAGAACATCTTCATTAACAATCTGTTAGAGAACGCCAAAATGAAGATTTAAACTATCAATTTTCATTTATTTTGATGCAAAGTCTGTAGCTTAACGTTATTGACCAACTTGCGAAAGTTAAGTCATGAAAAATTAATTTTTGAAGGCTGTCTATGACAGTCGTATGTAAATGACTTTTAGATATAATTGGAAAATGTTAAATAAATTAGAAAATGGGCGCCAATTCTGTAGTTTGTCCCCGGGCGCAAATATCCTAGACATGCCCCCGCATGTTTACCCGTGAAGGTTACAATGATTTCTTATAACGTCAATAACAATTCGTAGTTTCATAAGTTCGGCAACGCACTTAACTAACCCTCGTGTACTCTGCGTCTAAAAAGGTCAGTTTCACTCCAAGGTAGATTGAAATTGGAATCAGCAGCAGCTGTTTCACGTGACGCAGTTGTTTAACGGTTGCCAAAAGCGACGATGCCACTATCTGACGAGTGCTAGAGGAATCAGATTTTGGGTTTCTAACCCATGACTTCGGAAGAGGATCAACAAATACACAGCAGATGATGAAACCAACGGTTCCGATGGTAACGTAGACTCCAACCAAAGTCCAGACCAACTGTGAAACAGTTCACATCGCATTTGATATTCAATTCTTTGTTCAAGTTAACTATGCATATGTATTTCTCAAATCACCAGAAGCTGACCGCAAGGTTGCTACTAAGCAAGTTCTAGGTCATTGCAAACCTCTAGGACTAATTTGGTCAACATCATAATGGTTGCTGGCATTTAATGGCTTTTAATTGAGTCAGATTCTGCCATTCAAACACACAAACGATTAACGAAATCATACAACACAGTGAGAGCATTTAAGGCGATGAGGAAATAATAAGGCAATGCAAAATAAGCAATATTAATTGTCAAGTTACACAAACCCCCATACCACGGTTGGTGGCGGCTTTGAGAAGAGAGTGATGTTGGATGTGAAACCTGGACAATCATTCAATCCACACCATTCCCGCATCAGTTCTTCATCCAGATCATTGGTATGATTGGAATATTCAGAGAAAGAGGAAGAAGCGGAGGAGGATTGACCCAAAATAGTGGACGAAATGATCGATCCAAAGACACTGTCTGAGAGCATACATGCAAACAGAGACTAGTATTCAAAGACCACTACTATTCACTACTGTAAAATGCAGAACGTTGGATTACACGATTACAAGCTACTGATTTTACGAGTATTAATTTGTAATGGACTGAACACATCGTTTTTAAATGTATAATTACAAATTTGAAAGACTTAGTGGTTAAATACAGGCAGAAATGAATAGGTTGTCGTTTGTAATGATTTATTAATCTTTTGTTATTCTCGCCTTTTCATGTTATCCTTTTGAAATTCATAATGGGTTTGAATAATTGATCCATGCGAATTTGAACGTTAGCATCAATAACATAAACAATCTGCTGAGAAACGCTCACTGCTGATGAAGATTGCATTGAATATTCCGAAGAACAAACTCGTGACAGGTGCCGTTTGTTGGTTGGTCTTGACGGCATAGTGTCTTGCCAGGATGGTTAAGTAAGAGGACTGGGCTGTCCACAGCGTGGATCCACACACGCCGACAATAATGCTGGCTGGTAACACTGTTACCCAGACGCCAAACCCGTTACTCACCATCCAAATCAAGTAACCTACCAGCGCCAAGCTCATGCTCCACTTATGACCAATCAGAGAAATGGCGACCTTGGGCAGTGAGAGGCAGGAGAGGGTAAAGGTGGCATACACGACGGCCAAGGCTATGACACCCATATCCTTCTCAACATGCAGACTACTCTGGAGACTCACGAGACCTCCGTAAGCCATCCATATCAGGAAAAAAACGAAGGAAATAACGACCACGTTTTTCAGGATTTGACGTTTTGTCATATCAATGGGACGTCGGCGACAAATATTATCAGATGTAGCTCCTGTCTTTGAGAGAGATCGAATAGATGATATGGTTCTGGTTGGCTCCTCCTCATTCCGAATCATCGGGCCCGTCTTTTCCGTCTTCGCTTTCCAACAGTTTGAGTGGTATTCAATATCATTCATCTGCTTACCATTTGAGGTGGATATTGTTTGCGTCAGTTGCGAATCCTCTTGGACTAATATCTCTTCTATCATTTGGATGTCATCCGAGGCTGTTGATTGCCCCTGTATCATCTCGGTATCGTCTGTGGCTGATATCTCCTGTGTCATCTCGATATCATCTTGATTAACAGGAGCAACTGCGTTTTCCATTTGAATCTCATTCTCATCCAATATTTTCAGAGACATTGCTGCGTCAAATTTCGTATTTTACGAACAATCTTAATGATATCGCTAGAGGCACTGGTCCAGTCACGCCATCATTCGAGCATCGGCTTATTCTAAGTACATAAACATTCGACTGATAGCTTGCCTAACTTCTTTCAAACACCTCAATAAGATGCCAGCACCATGTAATTTTGTTCATCATAATTATTCATATAATGTCCAAGAAATGTTGTTCTCATTCCTTTAGTTTACAAGGAAAGGCTATGATTCCTGGTGTCGCAGAGCAAACAATGTCATTGCTAAATATGTACTGTTTACGTGCGTATATACTGTCCTGAAGGATAAGATGCGGTATTCTTGTAGGCCTACTCCTGAAAGCAAGGGTCATTTTTCTATTACCCTTCTATCACGTGCATTTGTCACCTATCGTCAGATACGATTTTCATCTTACGCCTATCGGAACATACATGTCTTTGCCTATTAAATATGATCCTATAGTTTATAAAGGATTATGAATTAGGCCCACCTCGTTTCAAGCAGAACTTCAAGGGTGTTCAAATTCCGCTTGCTAGTGATCAACGGCTCAGGAAATGACCTTTCATAGTGTGCGACTACAGTATGTAAAGCAGCATAGAAGAACAATAATTATATCGTTGTATTTGATCACCTGCTAACTGATAGCAGGCTAAGCCTACATAGAATAGTATATACTGCCCAGATTAAAAAAACACTGACTTTTTCGCAATTGCCGATTAGCGGATTGTCTGCATTGATTTGAGATTAATATCTATTGTACTTACACAAAATCTCTTTGTCTAGATGCGTCTGCCTTTATGTGCCTCTGTGATCTTTATCTTGTCTAACAGATCAAGCCGCAAATAGGGTAGTATTCCATGTATTCGGTTGTATTCCATAATTTTACCATTCTAAGTATGTATTAGTAAGAATTATTGTCGTTTTCATTTAAAGCTTACAAACTTCACTACGACTGAAGCATTATCATAGTAAGAATGAATGATAACAAGTTACTTCAGGAGTCGAATTGAGCTGTAGGCCTACAACTAATTTGACCAACGCCGCCGTCTAGCGAGAGAAGAATAAGCTGTAAATGTTGCAACATTTTCAGAATCTGACCTTTTGTTTATTCATTCATGTTAGGTATTCGAGTCCCTTCTGAAAACTACTAAGAGGCACTTAGTAATTCTACATATCATATGTGTCATAGTGTAAATTAATGTCATTTCTCGTTATACACAGAGTAACTCAATAAGTATGCCCCATTCAACTAAATGCAACATCGCCTTAACCATTTATTGTGGCTTCTCTATCAATATAGCAGGATTCAGAGAAGAAAGATTTATCAACAATCAATGAAAATTTCGATGAAACATTTCATTGCTCACAAATTACAGTTGTTTAAATAGTTGTTCAATTCAGTATTAAACATTTTCACAGAAGAGTGGACAGTCACTAAAATTATTTTGTGCGAATAACATCACGTTCATGACGAATTCAGGACGGCCTCATTGATTGAATCCTGCGGTAGCTGATGTTATATCAACAGCAGGACTTTCTTCAGTTTGTAAGGGTTTTTACTCTCGGAGCGAAATGTTTTGTAGAGTTCAAGCATGACTCGCTAGGCGTTGTAATCATGAGGGATACTGGTCTGTGAAGCTTAGTGGCCATTCATCTTTGCCATTGAATTCTCTGCAGGTAGGGTCAAAGTTCTTGGGCCGTGTGATAATGTTCACCGTATCGGTTCAACGAATAGTTAAGCGTTTACTTTACCTTAGTATGTAATGAAGGGCAGTCTTCCCTGAGCCTTTGAAGATTGGCTCTTTCGACCACCAGGCGATCAGCTGGACATCGCTTACTATCAGCAGACCTAATGCTATCGTTCTGATGGTTCAGTAATTCATTCATCAATTTATAACACGATTTTTCAGGGTAACAACTCAAAGGCGCTCTCACCGTCAACCCGGACAATAAGTAAGTTTTTGTGGCCATATAATGTACTACTATATGTTTTAGATGACGATGGGTTCAGGTGAAAGCTATTTGACTTATGCTAAGATAACTTGAGGTGGAATGCGACGCATTGCAGAAAGGTAAATTTTCGGAGAGCAAATTTAGGTAGATGGTAATGGTTGCGGATAAATTGCGCTTAGTTCGCAGGGACATTTTTATTGAGCTACCCTGTACAAATAGTGTAAAAAGACAACTTAAGGTAATATATAATGACCAAATGAATGTATTAGGGGTCTGCGGGTAAAACCAATCCACGGATCTCCAAACCCGCGGGTGCACCAATATCCTACCTGCTTCTTCTACAGACGCCACTCCTGCTTACGATGTCCTCTTCTTCCTCCTCCTGCTTCTTCTTCTTCTTCTACTACTACTACTACTACTATTACTCCACCTCCACCACCAACTCCACCTACTACTACTCCTAGTACCACCACCCCCACTACTACTACTACTACTGCTTTCTTTTGCTACTCCTCTCTATCCTCATATAAGCTTCATGCTAATCTTCTTCTTATTCTGCTATTTCTTCCACTTCCTCTTCATCCTCCTCTTCCTCTTCCTCTTGCTCCCGCCGCCATCGCTTCCACCACGGCTGCCGTCACTGATGTTGTTGTTGTTGCTACTGCTACTACTGCTGCAGTTTTCGCAATTGAAGAGCATGGTCTTCCAGTCGAAGATCGACGACACATTTATCGCCAGGCAGTGGTTTGCTACGAGGTTTTTGATCCACTCGTCGCAAACTCAGCCATAATCAGTGTTCACCAACAGTATGTACATGCCTGTGTGGTGACCAATTATTGCGGCTGTGGAATGGCAATCAACAATCATAGGATGTTGTTAAAATATGAAACCGCTGGCAGTTCATTGCGATTCTGGCCACGTGGGCTCACTAAAGGCAATAATTTGACGTCTCTCATTGAAGATATTGTAACCCCGACGAACCTAAGGTAGAGTAACTCGATCAACGAACATAACCAGACGTCATGATCATAAGCCGGGTTATGCTATTCCCTCTTTAGTTGAAACCATGTTACGTCTAGCTCATCTCACTGACATAGACTCTCTCTATACATATACCTAAAATACAGAACTAGGATAAACAGATTAAATTCGTATAAAATAGCATCAACGCATCTTCATCCGCCTGATCACTAAAGTAGGTAAACGCAAGTCTGGAGTGTAAAAGACTTTGATTACGTAGAGTTATTAATGGACTTCAATGTCTAAGAGGTTTTGCCAGGTTTCTTCTGAAGACGAGAATAACGACGAAGAGAAGAGTAAGACCAAGAGCGAGTATCCCTGTTAGGATCTGGAGTTTGATGCGAGTGCAGAGGAAGCTGCTGTAGCCAAATGCCAGGAATTGACCGCACGACGCGAGGAACTCAAAGCATGAAAAAGCAGAATCCGTGTCATCTGAGAACACAACTCCATAGACGGCTGAAACACAAAGCAAATTTTGCTCATTAAAAATAAAAAATTTAACTGAAAGAACTTCAAAGAATTCATTGATTTTTTACTGATTTTATTTAAAGTATTCATTTCACGTGCAATCGGCTGATCAGTGACTAAGAGACAGATGAGTTTTTACTAAGGTTCCAGATCTGACAGAAAGAAAGAGTTTTGATTTTTAAGCAACTTCGCGCATTGAAGATGTTCTTGACATGGTGAGTTCCAAAATTGCCGAGTGGTTGAGCCTTTGTATTTTAACGTGGAATTTGCGGGTTCGAGCCTTCAATGGATAACTAAGACATTTATACGCGCCGGTGACAAATCATTCAATGCAAAACTGAACAACGAACGCCATTGATTGTTGCTTGATCATCAGTTACTGGCAGAGGTGTAACAAGGTTTTGAAAAGTGGGGGGCGTAATTAAGAAATATTGCGCGAAGCGCCAAACACTTTTTTGCCCCCCCCCCCCTAGGAATTCGATGGTCAATATTCTGATGGTTCTATTTTGACAAACGTGGGTTGTATAGTTCATTGAACAAATCCTGTTTCTGCTGTTAATCTGGTTGGTCGCAGTTAGGAAAATTGATTGATTGAGTGGTTAATTGATTGATTAATTGATTGATTGATTGTTTGGTGTAGGCATACAAACACACATACAGATGATGAAACACGACTTTGCAGTTTTGCAGTTTTGAGTATTCGCATGAATTATTGAGTTGCTTGTTGAATGATGATTGAGGAACTGCTTGCATCATAGATCTGAGTGCATACCTCTGAGCTGAACAATCCAAACAGAGTCACCCATTGCGCTAAGGACTGGAACAATGAAGAAGAGCGACATCTGACGAACGGAAGGAGTCCACAACCACAGAGTCAATTGAAAGCTCAGATCCAACAGTAAACCTGTCCACACACAAAAAATTAAAAATCATACATAATCAAAATACTTACAGACATTTGGTGCTGTGCAGGTCTATTAATTCTTTAACAAAGATAGAAGGCTGGAAATGGATTCAAACTGCGTTATGAAGATGCAGGAAGTGTTTTAATGAATTGGACAATTCTGAATTATGGTGGTCAGAAGAACGTTAGGTAATAAGTTCATCATCAAGTCTTTGAAAGTGTGGGAGAACATTGAGAGAAGGGTTGAGAAAGAGGAGAGGTAATGTAGCAGTTTTCCAAATACTGCATCCTCTTTTCTTGACTGACCTCGGTCTAGACTGTTAGTTAATAATTATAGAAAATTTGGGCCAACGATGGTTTAGCCTACTGGTCGAAGTGGGAATTGGGTCAAAACATTTCGCGTCTTATAACCATGCAGTAAACTCCCTTACCGCATCCTAGTACTGGAAGGACACCGGTGTACTTAGTGGCCTTTCCGCTGATGAAAGAAACCAGTGATCTGCAGATTGCGGCCGGGACCAGACACCATCCAACCATCCAAATGGCCAGAAAACACGACACATATGACTATCACAACACAAGGAAAAATATCTATAACGTAGACTACATCACCATTATTATCATAAAGCTTGTGAAAATGGCAACAGTACAAGCAACCGCGATTGCATTAGTAACTCTGGTAGTAGTTGCATCAATAGTAGTAGCTGTGGTTGAAGTGAAAGTAGAAGTAGTAGAAGTGACTGTTGGTTTTGTAGTGGCTGTTGAAGTGACAGTAGTCGCAGATGAAGAAGCAGCAATAACCTATTATTAAAAATTGAATCAGTAATGACCATAATAAAATTAATCAATTTAGTCGTCGCGACCATCATCAACATCCACATTATCATACGGCGCCGTCAGCATACCCAACAACAATAACATCATTATTATCATCATCATCATCATCATCATCATCGCTTATATATGTTATATATATATATATTCTCGAGGTCACCAGGCCATATTAATTAATGACCATTAGTGACTTTATAAATTCGGGACAGAACTAACCTTAGTGTACTCTGCATCCAGAAAGGTCAGTTTCATCCCAAGGTAAACGGTGATTGGAATCAGCAGCAGCTGTTTCACGTGACGCATTTGATTAACGGTTGCCAACAATGACGATGCCAACATCTGACGAGTGTTAGAGGAATCTGATTTTGGGTTTCGAACCCATGACTTTGGAAGAGGATCAACAAACACACAGCAGATGATGAAACCAACGGTTCCGATGGTAACGTAGACTCCAACCAAAGTCCAGACCAACTGTGAAAGAGTTCGCATAGCAATTGCAATCCAACTTTTTGTTTAGCTACAGGTATTTTTCAACTAGCGCGACGATGGTCGCTATGTCGCTACTAATCAAGTTCTAGGAATCGAGGTCATTGCAAAATTCTATGAATAATTCGGTGAAAATCAGTATAGACACTCACATACACTGGCTTTTAATTGAGTCAATTTCTGCCATTCACCCACACAAATTTTAACGACATCATACAATGCATTGAGAGCAAGGCGATGAGGAATTTCAAAGAATATTAACGTCGCCAATAGATTATTTCTGGGACCTAAATTATTGATGGTACGGTATCGCGTCAATTGAGCCCCCGTCAGTAGATCCCGTCAGTAGATCACCGTCAATGGATTCCCGTCAATTGGTCCCCTAGTCGATTGACCCCCTCGTCAATTGATTCCCTCAAAACTTTAGGCTGCGCGTCACCGACTTACAGCTGATACTGTTAGTAAATAAAAGATTGATTTTACAGATTTGCAAAATAACATTACAAATAACAAATTAATGTCCAGGCTTCGTGTCTCACCTCGCTGTAACAGCTTACGGCCGTTCGAGGATACTTTTATAATCTCAGTATGAGTATGTTTTAGGACTTCAGCGCGACATGCAGAGACAGAAGACCACATATTCAATCAATCAAATATCAATCAATCAAAAATACTTGACACAGCGCCCCTTCAAGATATCTACTAAGATGCTCTCCCGGCCTAACCCTCGGCTGAAGAGGACAGTTTTAAGAGAGGCGTTTAATGAAGCTGATGAGTTCTTAGGTAGGAAACGGAGCTCTTTGGGAAGTCCATTCCATATGGTAGGTCCCACGATCGAGAAAGCCCGATTCTGCATTATGGAAGTGCGTGCAAAAGGGGCGATCAGGTCGCCTTGAACTGCAGAGCTAAGTGGTCGTCGACCACTACTGGCAGTGATAGGGCGATGTGGCTCCTGCAAATACGCAGGCGCAGTGCCGAAAAGGCAGCGCCAAACTAAGGCAATTACCCTATAAAGTATAAATTAATGTCGGCATGTAGCACCCGGTAAGAAAACTATTTCGCTCGCTTGCGGCTGGTGTCAACCGCGCTGTAACCGCCTTCAGCCGTTCGGAGATTCTTTTATATCTAAGTGCAATGGCTCATTTATCCCATGCATAGACGCTTATGCTTAGGACTTTATACTAATAAACTAATCAAGCTCTTGTATTTTTTAAATTTTGTTTTTTCGTGCTATTTTACAACGTCCTTTTAATAAATGGAGACGGTCGGAAATGGAATATGAATGTTGTATGAATTAGGCTGGGTTCAATAGGCAGGGGATCAATTGACGAAAGGATCAATTGACTAGGGGACGAATTGACGGGGGATCAACTGATGGAGATCAACTGACGGGGGATCAAATTACGAAAGATCAAAAGATGTAGAAACGATGGTAGAAATAAGAAAAATAGAAAAACACCTATCTGCAGGAACATCATTACGATTTTGATCAAGTCTAACGGGATCATTGATATTGGAAGGGGTAATACAGAGGAAACAATATTCATTGTCAAGATACACAAACCTCCATACCTCGGCTGGTGGTGGCTTTGAGAAGCGAGTGGTGTTGGATGAGGAACCTGGACAGTCGTTCAATCCGCACCATTCCAGCATAAATTCATCATCCTGATCATTGGTTTGATTGTCATGATCAGAGAAAGAGGAAGAAGAGGAAGAGGGCTGGCTCAAAATAATGGACGAGATGATCGATCCAAAGACATTGCCTGAGATTATATGAAAACAAAGATTGATATTTAACGACCGCAGCTATCAACAACTGTCGAAGCAGAAAGTTGGATTAGGATACTACAAGCAACTGATTTTACGAGTATTATTAAATAACGGATTGACCACCTCGTTTTTGTAGTTACATCTATGATTACATTATCTGAAATAGTTAGTGGCGAAAGAAGGGGAAAGATGAACAAGTCGTCGTCCGCTAAAATTTGTGAGTGTATATCGCTTGAAAATATTAGTGATTTTGAATTATTATTTTCATGATAATTTTGCCTAACACTGAGTAGCTGTGTCCTTGATATCAAAATGTAAACAATCGATTAAAAAACGCTTACAGCTGATGAAGATTGCAGTAAAGATTCCGAAGAACAGACTCGTGACAGAAGCCGTTTGTTGGTTGGTCTTGATGGCGTAGTATCTTGCCAGGATAGTTAAGTAGGAGGGCTGGGCCGTCCAGAGCGTGGATCCACAAACCCCGACAATAATGCTGGCTGGCAACACTGTTACCCAGACGCCAAAACCGTTACTCACCATCCAAATCAAGTAACCTACCAGCGCCAAGCTCATGCTCCACTTATGACCAATCAGAGAAATGGCGACCTTGGGAAGCACGAGGCTGGAAAGGGAGTAACTGCCAGACACAACGGCCAGGGCAATGACGCCCATACCCTTTTCAGCTCGCAAACTGCTCTGAAGAGACACGAGACCTCCGTAAGCCATGAAATTTAAGAAAAACACACAGGATATAGCGAACACGTTTTTCAGGATCTGACGTTTTGTCATGTCAATCGGACGTCTGCGACAAATATTATCAGATGTAGCTCCTGTCTTTGAGAGAGATCGACTAGATGATATGGTTCCGGTTGGCTCCTCCTCATTCCGAATCATCGGGCCCGTCTTTTCCGTCTCCGCTTCCCAACAGTCTGAGTGGTATTCAACATCATTCATCTGCTTACCATTTGAGGTGGATATTGTCTGCGTCAGTTGCGAATCCTCTTGGACTGATATCTCTTTTATCATTTGGATATCTTCCGAGGCTGTTGATTGCTCCTGTATCATATCGGTATCGTCTGCGATTGAGATCTCTTGCATCGTCTGTTTTTCGTCATGGTTAACTTGAGCAACTGCTTTTTTCATTTGCATCTCATTCTCATCTAACATTTTCAGAAACATTGCTGCGTCAAGTTTCCTGTTTTATGGAGAATCTTGATGGTATCGCTAAAGACGCGCTGTTCCAGGTACCTGAGCGTGTGACTAATAATATGTCTAAAGTCTTTTGAGCAGCCAAAAAGGGAGCCAGCCACTCGCAATTTAGTTCATAAGTCTCCAAATAATCTTCAATAGATTCCGTTGTCATTCCTATTGTTTCAAGGTGAGGCTACCTTTCCTGCATGCTATCACAGAGTAGTCAACGCTATGATGTTGACATATGATGATGAAGACATAGGTATGATGTTATTCGCTTAAGGACTGTCATGTAGGATGAGGTGTAAAGTTCCTGTGCTCCCGATTATACCGGTTATCTTATATATTGTTATCTTACCACGTGAATTTGTCACCTTTCCAGCTGACGACAGCTAGAATGGGATGATAAATCCATCACTAGCTTTTACTTTTGAATTCGTGTACAACAGTTTATCAAGGATTTATAAGTAGCCTACTAGATAGAAACAAAACTTCAAGGGTGTTCAAATTCCGCCTGCTAGCGATCAACTGCTTAGAAAATGACCTTTAATTGTGTGTTAGATCAATATTGCACAATATTTCGTTGTATTTAATCACCTGCGAACTGATTACAGGTTAATAAGTCTACAGAGGATCGTATATATATATATACATACTGCCACTTGATCTTTTTCTCAATGGCTGATTAGCGGATTGTCAGCCGTCCATAAACGCTCTGGTTTCAGACTCACATCTATTGACCTCCAATTGTAATTACACAGAATATTTGTCTGGATGCACGTTCCTTTTATGTGTCTGGCTCATCGTTGTCTTGGTTAGCAGGTCAATCCGCAGATTCGCTCATTTTAATCATTCCAAGTTGAATCATAAATCATGAATAAATGAAACTTGATCTAGAAATCTGCTCAGAGGCGCTCTCTGCGCTAGCTTGCATGATGTTAAATGTAATTTCAACTAGTGCTAAAACAGTTACCAATAGCAAAACAGTGCACAGTAAGCTAAAAGAGTCACCAAAAGGTCAACCGATTCAGCAACCGTGGTGCATAGTGTCACAGGACCCATGGAATTTCGATTATTAATTCAATCATTGGAATGTAATGTTTATATTTAAAAATATTCTCATATGCCACGTCATGGAGATGTACCTAATCGCCGACGATGCCCCAATCAAGTTCGCAATCGCAAAGCCTGTCGTTTCGTCCCGGTGCCATGTATAAATCATGGGCGGTTAAAATCGAGGAAACAGCATGGTGGTACGGTGGTACGGTGGTAATCGGTGGCGATGCTGGCTATGCAGTGTCGCGGGATATATAATAGTAATTTATGATCAGCGTGAACCAGGGGCTGCGACCCATGCCTAACACAATTAAAGGTCAGTCAGTAATTAGTAGTCTATTTTTCGATGGTTCTAATTTGACAACCGAGGATTACATTCAATTCAGCAATAGAAGATTATGTTCTAGCATTTGAAGATCTGTGATAAACTTCTCGCCAGGCAGTGTTTCAAGATTCCCGTTCCATCTGCGCCCATAACGAACTCGCGGCTATAATTGGTTCACTGCCACTGTGATGACCAACTAACTATTGGTCGATCGATGTTGTGCAATGGCCATCAACAATCACAGAATATTAAGGATAAGAGATATGAAACCGACATATCAAAACGATTATCTTTTTCAGTCTGACTATTAACCAGTTTCTCCAAATAATTCTGCAATGTAAGCAACCTATTTTATGGAAAGATTTTAATGGATTTCAGTGTCTCAGGGGCCTTGCAAGGTTTCTTTTGAAGACGAGAATGACGACGGCGAGAAGAGTAAAACTCAGAGCGAGCATCGCTGTTAATATCTGAAGTTTGACGCGAGTGCAGAGGAAGCTGCTGTACGCAAATGCCAGGAATTGACCGCAAGATATTAGGAACTCAAGGCAGGAAAAAGCAGCCTCCGTATCGTCGGGGAACACAACTCCATAGATAGCTGAAACACAAGTTAATTTTGATCGTTTGAAAAAAAATTAATAGAAAAAAAGTAATTGCAATTATTGATGATTTTATATAACGTAGACCTATTCATTTCGCGTACAATCGGCTATTCAGTATCTAATCAGTAAATTATTTAATAACAACGGCTCCAAAGCTGACAGAAAGGAAGATTTTTGATTTTGAAACAATTTCGCGCATTGAAAATGTTTTGGACAACAACATTACAACAGATGTGTTACGCGTGGTATATTCAAAGGTGTTTAAGCGAACTAAACAATGAGCGTCATCGATTGATGTTTGATCACTAAGCTCTGGCAAATAGCACAGAGAGTAGTCAAAAGAATCAGGGATGTGGTCTCGAGACCGCGGTCTTGGTCTCGAGACTGGAAAACTGTGGTCTTGGTCTTAGTCTTGGTCTCGAATGCATCGGTCTTGGTCGTGGTCTCGTACCATTGGTCTTGGTCTTGGTCATGGTCTCGAATGTGTAGGTCTTGGTCTTAAAGGAACGGTCTTGGAATTTGTATCCGTCTGAAATTAGCGATCTTGGTCATTTGCCCTATCAGAGGAATTTTTTCGATATTATTCGCTTATTTTCCATCATAAGAAAGATCGGATGTTTAGGCCCTACGCGACTGTCATCGATTTAGGGTGTGCCGACCAAACTAATAGATATTTATATAGGCCTATTATGTCTACACGTCACCATAGACAAAAATGCCGTTGCAACTGAATCAGTCATTTAAAAATTTGCTTTCACAAATTTCAAGGTTTTTGAACAATCTAATAATTATGTGGTTTGCCACGTATAGACAACGTTAACCTACAATTCCGGGGTCCATGGTATAAGTACACCATTCATACGGAACGTTAATCTACTTGTTCAGATGTCTTAAAGTATTTATCTATCGTATGCTATAATTGATAATGTGATATTCTCAGGCAGAAGCTAAGGGCTGAACCTGAAAAAGTTCGAAGTGGTCGGTAAGACTGTTTTCTGGGCCATTATTAGGATTAGTATTCTTCAGCAATAAAATTAATGTTTTATGAGTGTTATTACTTTTTAGCGTTTTAATAAATTGAATTGTTTAAAAAAAAGAGTTTCGGTCTTGGTCTTGGTCTTGGCCCATCGGTCTCAGTCTTGGTCTTGGTGTCAGACTACTCGGTCTTGGTCTTGGTCTCGGTCTTGGTCTTGAGTTTTTGGTATCGTGCCCAACATTGAAAAGAACAGTGGACAATGGGGCAGGGAATGAATGGCTCATGACTCAAAACAGAGAGAATACAGTTCAATCCATACAGAAAAGCAAATTCACACGTACATGAATGAATATTATTGCACACTGTAGGCTACACATACTCTTTCACACGAATGTGAATGCCCACATGTACATGCATATATGAGTACGCACACACGTACAGATGGTGAAAATGTGAAAAATGACCTCACAATGAGTGGCTCGTTGAATGAGGGACTGCTTGAAGCTGGGACCATACCTCTGAGCTGAACATTCCAAATGGAGTCACCCATTGCGCTAAAGACTGGAACAATGAAGAAGAGTGACATCTGACGAACTGAAGGAATCCACAACCAAAGAGCCAACTGGAAGCTCAGATCCGTCAGTAAACCTGTCAACAAAATTATAATTGAATATTATACATGATGTAGGCCTAAATACTTACTAAAATTTGCTGTTGTGCAGGTCTATTAATTCTACAACAAATAGAGAACGCGGGATGGCGAACACTGAACTCGAACTGTGTTATGAAGATGCAAAATAGTTTTCTTAATGAATTGAACTGCACCCTGAATTCCGGTGGTAAGGAGAGCGCAAGGTAATAAGTTAATCATCAAGGTTGTGAAAGTGAGTGAAGGATTCGGAAAGGGGAGACTGAGGTGGTGTAACAATTTACCAAATGTCGCCTCCTCGTTTCTTGACTGATCTCCGTCCAGACTGTTAGCTATTAAAAGAAAATTTAGGCAAACGATGGTCTTAGCCTGCAGGTCGAAGTGGGAATTGGGGTAAAACTTCTCGCGTTTTATACCTTATAACGATGCAGTAAACTCCCTTACCACATACTAGCACTGCAAGGACACCGGTGTACTTGGTGGCCTTGCCACTGATGAAAGAAACCAGTGATCTGCAGATTGAGGCCGGAATCAGACACCATCCAACCATCCAAATGGCCAGAAAACAAGACACGAATGACTATTACAACAGAGGAAACAAAATATCAGCAATGTCGACTCCTTCACCATTATAAACACAACAGCAACAGCAGAGGCAGCAGCGATAGCGTGAGTAACCCTGGTGTAAGTGGTAGTAGCGGTAGTAGTAGTGGGGAAGTAGTGGAAGTAGTAGCAGTAGTTGCAATGGAAGGGGAAGTTGTT
Source organism: Bimastos eiseni (assembly GCA_959347315.1). Lineage (NCBI taxonomy): Eukaryota > Metazoa > Annelida > Clitellata > Crassiclitellata > Lumbricidae > Bimastos > Bimastos eiseni. The sequence continues at coordinate 38,085,473 of OY365810.1, forward strand.
GTTATCGTAGTAAATGTAACCGCTATATCGGTGGCAGTGGACATAGAAGAAGTGTTACAAAAAGTTGCAGTAATGACCGTAACTTATCAACTTTGACGTCACCACCATCATATCACGTCTCATTATGACACTCTAACTTCGTAACTTCGGCAACGCACTTAACTAACCCTCGTGAACTCTGCGTCTAGAAAGGTCTGTTTCATTCCAAGGAAGATTGAAATTGGAATCAGCAGCAGCTGTTTCACGTGACGCATTTGCTTAACGGTTGCCAACAGCGATGATATCACCATCTGACGAGTGCTAGAGGAATCTGATTTTGGGTTTCGAACCCATGACTTCGGAAGAGGATCAACAAATACACAGCAGATGATGAAACCAACCGTTCCGATGGCAACGTAGACTCCAACCAATGTCCAGACCAACTGTGAAAGAGTTCACATACATAGCATTTGCAATTCAACAATTAGTAGGCCTATATCGCGGAAGCTATTTCTCAAATCGCAAGCGGATTGTCGCTACTGCGCATGTTCTATGACCATGAAAAATTCTAGGAATAATTCGGTCAAATTCAGTTTAGAGAGGCCAGCTCGCCTATAATGGCTTTTAATTGTCAGTTTCTCACATTCAGACAAACACATAATTAGCGACATCATGCAATACAGTAAGAATATTTCAGGTGATGAGGAATTTTCAAGAGAAATAAGGAAGCTGGGTACCATCAATGGATGTCGCCAGTGGGTTCTTTCTTCGGCCGAAATTATTGATGATACAGACAAGAAATGAGAAAAACACTTACCTGCAGGAACATTGTTACCATTTAGACCTAGTCTAACGGTACGTTAGATGTTGACATGGGTAATACAGTAATACAGGGGCAGAAAACTTAATTGTCTAGATACACAAACCTCCATACCTCAGTTGATGGTGGAATTGAGAAGCGAGTGATGTTTGATGAGGAACCCGGACAGTCGTTCAATCCACACGATTTCCACATCAATTCTTCATCCAGATCAGTCGTCTGATTCTCATAATCAGAGAAGGAAGAGGAGGAAGATCGACCCAAGATAGTGGACGAAATAATCGATCCAAAGAGACTGTCTGAGAGTATATATTTATGCAAACAAAGATTACAGTTTAACGGCTATTGCTATCAGCTACTGTAAAATGCAGAACGTTGGATTAAGCCACCGATTATATGAGTATTAATAATGTTCTGTTAAAGTGTTCAGTGATGCATATGAGGAAGAGAAACAGGCACTTTTGTTATGAAATGTTGGGTAAGGCATTGAAAGTGAATGAGGAAGAAAGGGCCTTGGAAGTGATTATGCACAAGAGTGCAAAACCTTCTAGGCAATGGGCTGAAGCGGCAAAGAAGGCTAAATCAACTCTGGGTATACATGATAAGAAGAACAATAGTAACCAGAGACGAGGATAAAATGCTGAGGTTGTATAAATCACTGGTTAGGCAACAGTTGGAAAACTGCATCCAGGTGTGGAGTCCATTTCTTAAACAAGACATAGAGATGATTGAGAAGGCAAAAAGAAGAGCTGCACAAATGATTTATGGTTACGAAGTTTTGTGCTATGAAGAAAGGTTGAATAAGTGTGGATTAACAACATTGAAGATAAGGAGGAGCAGAGGAGACCTGATTAAAGCCCACAGGATTATTACTGGAGAGGAGGCGGTGCAGTCGGAGAGGTTTTTACAATTTGCACCAAATAAAGTAACTCGGGGACACAAGTATAAATTGTTTAAGAAACCGAGATGGACATTGAGACAGAAATTCTTCAGTGGAAGAGTTGTAGACTTGTGGATTAGTTTGGATGATAGTACTGTCTCAGTGGACAATTATCAGCTTTAAAGAGGAAACTTGGAAAATTGGGCTATTAAGCATGTTCAGGCCAAATTATAGTGGTTTTAGCACAGACTAAACGTCTTCTGAACCACTTTAAACCCTTGTTATGTTATGTTAATAACAGATCGAACACGTCGTTATTGTAGATATAATTACATATTTGAAAGATCTAGTGGCTACTGAAAAGCAGAGATGAAGAAGTTCTCGTTAGTCAAGACTTGTTAATTTATAGATAGGCCTATTATGATCTCATCTCTATAAATAATGATGTTTTCGAATTATTGTTTTATGACAGTTTGCCGTTCGATTCAAAAGAATAAGTACCTAACATCGAATAGCTATAACCTTAGAATCAAAATATAAACAGTCTGCTGAAATAATATTTCATATATTATGCATATTATGCTCACAACTGACGAAGATTGCAGCGAAGATTCCGAAGAACAAACTCGTGACAGAAGCCGTTTGTTGGTTAGTCTTGACGGCATAGTGTCTTGCCAGGATGGTTAAGTAAGAGGACTGGGCTGTCCACAGCGTGGATCCACACATGCCGAGGAAAATACTGGCCGGCAACACTGTTACCCAGACGCCAAAACCGGTACTCGCCATCCAAGCCAAGAAACCTATTAGAGATAAGCTCATGCTCCACTTATGACCGAGCAGAGAAATGGCGACCTTGGGCAGCGTGAGGCTCGACATGAAATAACTGCCATACACGACGGAAAGAGTAATGACTCCCATACCCTGTTGAGCATGCAGACTACTTTGGAGAATCACGAGACCTCCGTAAGCCAAAGAATTCAGAAGAAATACGAAGGAAATGATGATCACGTTCTTTAGGATCTGACGCCTTGTCATGTCATTTGGACACCTGCGACAAAGACTATCAGATGTTGCTTCCGTCTTTGAGAGAATCTGAACTGAGGAAATGGTCTCCATTGGCTTTTGCTCGTCCCGTATCATCGGGTCCAACTTTTCCGTCTCCGCTTCCCAACAGTCTGAGTGGTATTCAATATCATTCATCTGCTTACCATTTGACGTGGATATTGTCTGCGTCGGTTGCACTTCCTCTTGGGCTGATTTATCTGGTATCATATGTGTATCTTCTGATGCTGATATCTCTTGTATCACCTGTGTGTCATCTGGGTTAACTTGAGTAACTTCAGCTTCCATTTGCATATCATTCTCATCCAATATTTTCAAAGACATTGCTACGTAATTTGCTGTTTATGATCGAGATGAACTTTTTAATATCCTAACGTAATAGAACCACGTCCATTAAAATGCACCATTTATGCTTTATTCGTGTTAGTTCATCGAGTGTCTAGCTGTGTGTACAGCCAGCCTTGTTGACGTATTATAGGCCAAGTTGAATGTTTCGCCAGAGGGCGTATTTAGACGAATTAAGCATCTAATATCTTGTAAGCGGGATATCAAGGTCTTGTGTCGTAATATAGTTTTAAATGTGCGTTATATATCTTGTTGCAAGGTGATTGTAATAGAAATCACATGTCGCATTGGTCAGGCACACCTATTCTGTACCGACTAATTTTAGGTATATAGGACTGGCCTATGCATGCAATTGGCAACTTTATCAAGTTTTTTCCAGCAAAAAGGCGCTACCACCATGTAATTTAGTTAGTCAGAATCCACGTCATCTTCAGGAGACTTCGTTATCAATCTTTTAATTATAAGGTAAGGCTACTATCTTCCTGCTCTCACAGCACAATCGATGTTATAGCTGAAATGCTTACATGCGTACGGACTGTCATGAAAGAGATGGAGCGGTATTTATGTGTTCCCAAAAACAAGGGTCACCTTCTATTGCTCTTTTACCACGTGCATTTGTCACCTTTCCAGCTGACGAGTGATGATAAGCAATGCAATATGTCTTTACCTTAGAAATCGTGTCCTACAGTTTATCAAAAATTGTGAAGTACTCGTTTCAAGCAAAACTTCAAGGATGTTCATTTAGCTCTTGAATCTGAACGACGGCTGAAGAATTGACCTTTAATTGTTTATAAATGTATGGAGCAATACAGATTCAATAATATCGTTATATTAGATCACGTGCGAACTGATGGCCGGCTAAGCCTACAGAAGATCGTAGGCCCTATATATAGGCCTACTGCCAAAGTTCAGGAAAACTAACCTAGGCTCAGCGGACTGTGTGCCGTCTGACAACGCTCTGGTTTCAGACTCAAATCTACTGACCCACTTCGCACTAACATTAAATCTGTTTGCCTGGATTTATGTGCGTTTATGTGTCAGGGTCATCTTGTTCAACAGGTCGAACCTCAGATTCGATCATATTCTGAAATGCATCTATTCCAAGTGATGATGGTGATTTTCGTTTTTATTTAATGACCTACGTGGTGCATGGCATTACGTTGCACACTCAATATGACCAACGTCGCCGCCTAGTGAAAGAAAAATAATTATTAGTTGAGCGCGTTACAACAGTCATTTGTGAATTCATATAATTAATTTTCCTTTGAGTCCCTTCAGGAAAATACTTAAAGGTGCTCTGTTATTTCTACATAATATGTATCAAAGTGTAGATTAATGGCATAAACCGTTTTAGACATCGTGGCTCAATTAAAGTGTCCAATTCGCTTACATGCCTTATATCTCGGTAACAGACAGACAGACAGACAGACAGACAGACAGACAGACAGACAGACAGACAGACAGACAGACAGACAGACAGACAGACAGACAGACAGACAGACAGACAGACAGACAGACAGACAGACAGACAGACAGACAGACAGACAGACAGACAGACAGACAGACAGACAGACAGACAGACAGACAGACAGACAGACAGACAGACAGACAGACAGACAGACAGACAGACAGACAGACAGACAGACAGACAGACAGACAGACAGACAGACAGACAGACAGACAGACAGACAGACAGACAGACAGACAGACAGACAGAGGCACAGACACAAGAGGACCGAGACGTTAGGCAGAGATGGGCCAGAAAGGGTAGACAGCTGACAGTGAAGGAGAGATAAGGGTTATATATAGGAAGGCGAGGCCGGAAGGGATAATTCGTGTGTTGTTGTAAAGCGCCCTTGTAGCGGCATGGCTGCGTTACGGCGCTCTTGAAATTGTCCGTTTAGTAATAATAATATAAAAAAAATAATAACTATAATAATAATAAGATACAGCTATTTTGGGTTCACCTCTGATGCCTGGGCCAGCCGTCGATAAGGTGGTGGGTATGAAAGCGGATGACCTGGAACGAGCGGTATGGAGTCTCTCCATGCTTTACTCACATGACGCCCTTATCCTACTGCGGAACGGCTTGAGTGTACAGAAGCTTCTCTACACAATGCGCACAGCTTTATGCGTTGACTGTCCAAGATTTGACTCGCTGTTGAGAACTGGACTTTCGTCTATATTGAACATGAAGCTATCGGATGAGAACTGGCTCCAGGCATCCCTTCCGGTGAAAGATGGTGGCCTTGGAATCCGTTGTGCTGCTACGCTGGCACTTTCTGCCTTCTTGGCGTCTGCTGCGAGCACAACCGAACTCCAGGCACACATTCTGTCACCAGAATCAACTGAAACATCTGACGAAGTAATAAATGCAGCTTTGGAGGCTTGGATAAAACAAACGGGTGCAGAACCACCAACAGGATCGGCCGCTCATCGCCAAAAAGAATGGGACAGCCGATGGACAAATAAAGCATGGACAACTCTTCTTGGTCCGTAAACAATCCAATCGACCGGGCACGTCTCCTGGCCTCTCGATCACCAGACGCGGGAGTTTGGTTACTTGCTCCTCCGATTACTGCATTGGGTCTCCGCTTGTCGGACGAAGTCTTAAGGATCGCAGTTGGAATTCGACTCGAAACGAAACTATGTGAGCCTCATCTGTGTCACTGTGACGAGAAGGTTGACGCCAGAGGACTCCATGGTCTGGCATGCAGAAGAAACACAGGCCGACAACAACGACACAGTATGCTCAATGACTTAATATATAGATCATTTCGAAGGGCGAGCATCCCTTCTCAGAAGGAACCTTTGGGCCTCACCAGAGAGGATGGCATGTGACCGGACGGCGTGACACTCATCCCGTGGTCATACGGCAAGTGCCTCACTTGGCATGTGACTGTTTCAGACACTTACGCGTCTTCATACCTGACAGCGACATCAACTGCTGCAGGAGAAGCAGCAAACCGTGCAACAATCTCCAAGAGAGCAAAGTACGCATCGATCACCCGAACGCATGCTTTTGTGGCGGTGGCACTGGAGTCCAGTGGTGCTTGGAGTTCCGAGGGTTTGAACTTTGTTTTGAAGTTGGGACGATGGCTAACCGATGTAACCCATGACACACTCGAGACAAGCTACCTATTCCAAAGACTCTCGGTAGCTGTCCAGCGAGGGAACGCCATATGTTTTTCGTCAACACTACCATGCTAAATAATAATAATGATAATAATAATAATAATAATAATAATAATAATAATAATAATAATAATAATAATAATAATAATAATAGCAATAATAATAATTCGCACAAGAGAAAAGTCAAGGCTCTGGACGAACACTGCGAAGCATCTCTAAAACGTATGAGCTTAAGCCAAAGTTATTTACCTCGGGCGAATCGAGAGACATGTTAACATCATAGAATAGTTGTAACAGTTTGCTGTAATTTCTGTAAATACGATCTGCATTTGAATATAATAATCAAACCATCAAGAAGTATTCGTGTCTCCGAGATTTAGACGAACACAATGTGCTGAAGAGCAGGCCTTTAAGCCCCCCCTCCCAGATTAAATACCGACCTACTCGTAGCACCGCTCCCACCATAACCTGGAAGACGACCAGCATCTTCCTGTTCAGTAACCAATTAAAGTTTTTTAAGCAGAATATCAGAATTTCCAGAAGAAAGGTGGTTCATCAATCTCTGACAATTTAAATGAAATATTTTCATTGTTCACGGATTGCATCAGTTTCAATAGTCAATTCAATATTTTCGTATTTACACAACCAGTCATAAATTTTGATATATACAATGTATATAACCTCACTTTTCATGACGAATTCAGCCCAGTTTTGTTGATTGAGTCCTTCGGTAGCTGGTTCCACAATATCCTCCTTCAGCTCGTAAAGGTTCTCAAGATTGAAGTAAATTTCTTGTTGGTTCAAGCATACATGTAGCTCCTCTGGTGTGATGATCAAGACTGCACGGGTCTGTCAAGTTTGATGGCCATTAAACCTTTGCCAATAAATTCACCACATCTGTTGTCAATAAATCCTTGATTCAGTGATAATGTGCACCGCCTTGCTTGAAAAAGAAAAGAACAAACTTGCAGTCTTCAATGAGTCTGAGTAACAGAGTTTCAACGTAAAGTTAAGCGCTTACTCGTCATAGCATGGGATGCAGAGCAATCGTCCATGACAACCGTAACACATAACCGTCGAAACCATCGCATGATTTTCTCACTTAACTACCAGGAGACTCAGTGAACATCGCGCTTTTTATCGGCAGCCGTTCTGATAATTGACTGATGGGTTCAGTCAGACGTTTGCGACATTTTGTGAGTTGACCTTCGCCAGAATGCGACGGAATGTAGGCAAATGAAGATCACATTTCAAAGTTCGTGGAAGAGATGATCGATGTGTGTGTGTGTGTGTGTTCAGTGCTTCAGCGACTCAATGAACAAAGTCACACTGAGATTGACAAAATAAAATGCCTTCGAGTTTGAGAATAGAAGGGGTGGATACCTCAAACTGACTTTGAGATACAATAATTTACAGATATCAGATTTTAATAAGAGGAGACGCTATCTGACATTGAACATTATAAGTGACTCCATTTTTCTGAAAATTCTGCGTAACTTAATTTTTTAAGACAAAAACGAATTAAACGTTCAATCCTCTGTAACATTTAAAGCAATAAAGTGTTTTCGTCTAAATTTTCATGAATTTATGCAAACAGTTTCTGCTGTAAATCGCGACATTTTTATTGCGGATAAATTGCGTTTATTGCGCTGGGACAATTTTATAGAGCCACATCGGACAAGTTAGGCCTATGCCTATGCATAAAAACTATTTAATGTAATAAAATTCAGTAATGCCAAGCGAATATAAGTATGGATCTGGGCTTTTATATGTCGCAGTTGTAGGAGCCACTTGAAATTTTTTAAAGCACTGTGAGATCAGAAACAGATGTCAACCGCTGTGTAAACCGTGGTGCAGTCTGTCACAGAAATCAGTGACTATCAATTTGAGACGTAATGTAAATCTTCAAAAAAATGTCAGCTTCCCAAAAAGACACGTTATGGAGACCAGCTTATTCACCGACGCTTAACCAAATCAAGTCCTCAATAGCGTAGCTTCTCGTTTTGTTCCGGTGCCATTTATATAGCGCCCCTTCAAAATATCTGAGTTTTAACTCTGAGGAGGGAGTTAGGGGTGCTTTCAACACCCTCCCTGCTTCACGCCTTTGGAGTTTGCAATATGAGCACCCCGAGAAAAATGTTGCGTCACTGCACAGGCATGTATGAACAGCTGCAGATGTTTTGGTTTCAATACGTAGCTGAATCCGACAAACGAATGATGCAGCTGTGGGCACAGATGATCGCTTAACTCTGCTGTGTCATTCTATATCGAGACGATAGCCGTCACCCTTCTTCGCATGACCGTACTGTGGACCTCCTATTGAACTGACTCAGTTTGTCGGAATATTGAGCCGAGTCAGTTTAAGTCTCAGGGCCACGTTGCATCATAGGGAAAATTAGAAGCGCCGAACTTCTTCTGAGTCTGGCTTGAGTTTGGTACCAACCGAATATTGCGCCTGCGGCAGATGATGCTGATTTTTATGAAATTTTTGATAAAATTTATGTATCATAGAGGAAACAAGGATAGAACGTATTAATACTTGTACTGCTTGTATAGTAATGTTGACTTAATTTTAATAAATTGTTATAATCATTATGATTATTGGTAAGGTTCGGTGATGTTAGGTAGGGAAGCGAAAGGGTTTTCAAGATAAGGTAAGGAAAAGAGGCGCAATGTTAGACGAGATAAGACAGGGTAAAGAAAGAAAGCGTGAGGCAAAGAAAGGTGAGGCAGAGGGACATTGTGACACGAGCTCTAAGCAACAACAAAAAATGTAAATCGGGGACGACAATTGTTGAACAAAATGTAGAGTAGACAGAGATTGCGATGCTTGGACCCAGTGAAAAAACTGAGTTAATAATTTGACGTGTTGCATATGCTTTAGTTTATTATGACCTCCGTGAAAACGCTGAGTTATATGATGAATAGATTTGAAATGCTGTATACACTTAGTTGAACCTGTGTAAAGAAATAGTGAGTTTAATGATTATAATAATAATAATAATTATTATTATTATTATTTTTATTATTATTATAATGATTTTGTGTATGCATTATTTTGTCCAGTATCACCTCCACTCCATTTTGTTTTCTTTCACCTCCTCTGTGCAACGGTTTGTATCCCACTCATATACATGTATCTATGGCACCCCGTCCACCTCATCTCCTGCAGGCACAGAATGTTTATTGTTCTTCTCTGCATCACATCAATACCTTGACCTTACCGTGAGGCTTCCCACATTCCATATGGCCTTCCTAAGCTATAACCTAGATTCGTCGCTTACGGGGGACGTCCTACATGTAGTAGTCCTATGCACATTAAATTTTCTCACACCACCCGGGCAGCGGTGCGAGTCGTTTATGGAGAACGCCTTGGAACTACAGGATAGACAGTCTGCTATCATCTATTAGATAAAATCCACTCATCTTTTTATAATTGATCATTAAAAGTAGGTCCAAATAAGTCTGCAGTGTACACAACCTAGGTTTGGGAGAGTTTTTTAAAATAGACTTCAGTGTCTGAGGGGTTTTGCAAGGCTTCTTCTGAAGACGAGGATGACGACGAAGAGAAGAGAAAGCCCCAGTACGAGAGTCGCTGTTAGGATCTGGAGTTTCACCCGAGTGCAGAGGAAGCTGCTGTAGGTAAATGCCAAGATGTAACCACATGCTTCGAACAACTGGAAGCAGGAGAAGGCGGCCTCCGTATCATCGGAAAACAGAACACCATAGACAGCTGAAACACATATTTTACTCCTGGTATTTAGGTTTTGACATTTAATCCATAAATAATTCATTAATTTTTAAATTTTGTCTAAGCACGTATTACACGCTCAATCGGTCAATCAGTTGGTATCCGAGATGGAAATGATTAAACTTAACAGTCCCCCATCTAATGAAATAATAGACTTTAATTACATTTCTATGGAGCACAATAAATCATAACATACAAACAGATGTGTTGAACATATTTATCATGTACGGATTAAAACCTTCGTTGGAACATTAGAACCTTTATCTTAGCCGCGAAGAAGTCATCCTTCAAACTGAGCAATAAGTTCTACACGCACACATTCAGCTGAAACATGACCTCAGAACTTTAATTATTGGCTTGAATCATTGGGCGTTTTTACGAATGAAGCGCTGCTTTCATCTGGGCCCATACCTCTGAGCTGTACGCTCCAAACGGAGTCAGCTAAGGCGCTAAAGACTGGGAATATGAAGAAGAGCGACATCTGACGAGCGGAAGGAGTCCACAACCACAAAGTCAACTGAAAGCTCAGATCCAACAGTAAACCTGCCCATATAAAAAAAATGAACATCATACATAATACAAATAAATGCTTGTAGGCACGTTTCATAAGCAGTGTTTTATTTGTCCAAAAATAGATGTGGGGGTCGGGTCAAAAGTTAACTTTTACAGATTACCAAGGTACGCGATCACAGGTCTAAATTACACAATTTAGGGTTGTTAAAGTATTGCACATCAAACAACTGACAACCGACGAGCTATCTTGGTTTCTTCTTTACATCTTTTAGAAGTGATCAAATGTCTATGATGTCTAGGTAGGCTACGCATGTGCAAATATTATAGCAAAATAAAAATCACAAAGTGTTTCAGGCCGTTTTTTAAAGAAATTACTTGGAACTCTGTTTTGTAAATCCTTTTTTATTTTGTAGTCCAGACTTAATCATTCCAAACTTCTTACACAATCATGCAACATGACTTGCACCAAATTATCACCAAGTATCAAATTAAGCAGCATGGACAAAGCCCCTTTGCAGAGGTTGCAAGAGAGTTAAATTTTAAAGAATTTACATCTTCCAGAAAATTAGTAGAGGGAAGGAAATCTCTGCTGCAAATTGTCATGCAGAGATTGGACAAACTGACTTCTTTTTTTAAACTTTTCTTCATCATTAGATGCCTGAAAATGTCCACACCTTTATGGTGTCTTGCATTATCATAACTATCCCAAAAAAATTCCTAATGTTCCTCCATTTTCCTGCTTTAATAATTATATGAAACTTAAACTTTATGTCATCAATGTGACATGAAGCAATAATCCAACAATTGCACCATTGCTTTGCAAATACAATGACAATTGTTTAAGTTATCTCAAAGCATCCTTAAGAATACAAGCTTCGCTCAATAAAAAAACCCATCAGCGAGACACGGGATTCCAATAATTAATAAAATACGTAAGTTTCATCAGCACAGAATTGCCATTGATCGATTCGACCCCAATTCGACTTAGAGCATTAAAAGGAACGGAGACATCCTAAAAATTATGATTATGCTTCACTCTCTTAACTGGCTTTAAGCTCTCGGCCGTAAAACATCAGTAAGTAAGTAATTATTAAACTTTAATGGTCATTGGACACTAAATGATTGAATCTTCACGAAATGACCAAAGAGCTGGGGGGGGGGGGTCATCAGCTGATCTCCATAATTATTTTAGCTGCTTATTTGAGGAGGTTAGGGCAGGAACTAGCGTGCTCAACTCCCTCCCCAACTCCCGACAGCTACATGTAAAACACTGGTCATAAGTAATTCTTTTTGTGCGGCTAATCCCCGCGTCTTTATACCGATGTGTAGGCCTACTCGTGTATATGGATGTGTGAGCGCCTAATTATGTGTCCAGCTACTGTCATATTTGTATTTATTTTAGAAAAAAGGCCTATAACGGCGCCTATATATGTTCTTTTACCTAGAATGAAATTATGTGGTAGAGAAAACAATTGGTAGATGGCTACGTATACTTGGACCGTGGTGCCATGGATAGTCCATGTAGGCCTAATAGGGATAGTTTCCGTTTTTTGTTTTCAAGTTCAAAGTTTCAAACGGACTTCAAACTGTTTCATATAATTCATAAAGATTTGTTAATTTTCTACATTAAATCAATCTGTTTTCTACTTCACAAATGATAATTTTAACAGTTGCATATCTAGTAATGTACATGCCTTTTGATAAATCTAATAGCTGCGCCGAGGTTGGGACACTCCCTCGGTAATTTATCGTTTTAGCGTCCCAAATTCCGACCAGCGCCCGGATAAAGAATCTTTTGATTTATTTATTCTGTTAGCGTCCCATATTCCGACCAGCGTCCCAAATTCCGACCACTTTTACATAACAGAAGCGGATTGATGAAAAGAATCATGTCGAAGTAGAAGTTGGATGCGATGTAAATAATCACGCAAAAATAGAAGCTGGATGTGATGAAAAGACTCTTGCTTCAGTAAAAGCTGGATGCGATGAAAAGAACTAAACTATTTAAACGATGTTAAAATTCATGGGAGCTGGATTTATGAAAAAATTATGTTTAAATGGAAGATGGAAGTGATGAAAAGAATCGTGTTTAAATGGAAGCTGGATGCGATGAAAGGAACTAAACTATTTAAACGATGCTTAAATTCATGGGAGCTGGATTGGTGAAATGAATTATGTTTGAATAGAACCTGGACGTGATGAAAAGAATCGTGTTTAAATGGAATAGTGTTTAAATGGAAGCTGGATGTGATGAAAAGACTCTTGCTTACGTAAAAGCTAGATGCGATGAAAGGAATTAAGTTTAATTGCATGGGAGCTGGATTGGTGAAAAGAATGATGCTTAAATGGAAGCTGTACGTGATGAAAAGAATCGTGTTTAAATGGAATAGTGTTTAAATGGAAGCTGGATGTGATGAAAAGACTCTTGCTTACGTAAAAGCTAGATGCGATGAAAGGAATTAAGTTTAATTGCATGGGAGCTGGATTGGTGAAAAGAATGATGCTTAAATGGAAGCTGTACGTGATGAAAAGAATCGTGTTTAAATGGAATCGTGTTTAAATGGAAGCTGCATGTGATGAGAAGACTCTTGCTTAAGTAAAGGCTGGATGCGATGAAAAGAATCGTGAAATGAATAGAATACATTATACTCCAATGAGTAAAGTCTAGTCTAGTCTCTTCATTGTATCGAGTATATTCAATGTATGCATTGCAAATTGACGTGGAAATGCTGATTAAATTTTTTCAACACAATATTGCTCGCTATGTGAGGTGGGTCCCGGGCATTAAAAGATTTTCCGAACTGGGTCCGACGACCAAAAACTTTGGGAAACACTGAGATATTGAATGTTCGTAAATAACAATAGCAAAAAATTGAGAGTCTTTTAACAGAGGCGAACAGCGTTGCTGGAGTCAAAAGACCCAAAGAAAGTCATGCAATTGTGGCTTCATCGCGGTTTTGAAATAGAACAGGAAGGCGTCGGCGGAACGAGTCATAAGGAGGAGCTGTGATGTGAGAGCTTTCAAGCATTTTCAGCACAGTTCAGATTTACCGACCAGAAATTGTCCAATGACCGTTTCGGATCGTCTCTGTTCCAGATGGAATTTATTTCCACCATGGACAGGTATCCTAATTGCCCGCTTCCAGACGTTTAGCCAATCCGAAAACTTGTGGAAACAATACTTCAACTTACGGGTTAAGAGGGATTGGGCCAATAGCTGATAAAGAATCAGACATCTCTCTTACCACAAATTAGCACCGGAATGACTCCGGTGTACTTGGTGACCTTGCCGCTGAGGAAGGAACCCAGTGATTTGCAGATTGAGGCCGGAATCAGACACCATCCAACCATCCAAATGGCCAGAAAGCACGATACGAATGACTTTTATAACAAACAACAATAACCATCAACATCCTCATGACAACAAGCACAACCGCAGAAAAAGCAGCGAATTTATCGCTGTTTTTGCAAGCTGAAATTGTTTTTGTTGTTGTGTCTTTTGTAATAGATCCTAGTCGTCATGATCACCATAATGAGGATCATAATATTGTGCAGCACTGTCAGCATCATCACCACCACCAACAACAACGCCACCACCTTAACATGACCTTCAGTCCAGTCATCCACCATCTTCCATCACAATTTGCAACTGTTGTTATTCTCATAGACGTAAAGAGTTGATGAATTACAGATGGAAGAGATCGAAACCAATTTCATATGGCGTCGATTACGTCATAACTTCGTGGAAACATATTCTTACTCTCGTGTACTCGGCGTCTAGAAAGGCATGTTGTGTTCCCAGGTAAATGGTGATTGGAATCAGCAGCAGCTGTTTCACGTGACGCATTTGATTAACGGTTGCCAACAGCGATGATGTTACCATCTGACGGGTTGTAAAGGAATCTGATTTTGGGTTTCTAACCCATGACTTCGGAAGAGGATCAACAAATACACAGCAGATGATGAAAGCGATGGTTCCGATGGTAACGTAGACTCCAACCAAAGTCCAGATCTACAGCAATAAGCGCTTATATAGCAATCCAATAATTTCTATAGCGCTTCTTCATCATGTCGAGTAGTTACAGGTCTTAGGGAGTCTTAAACTCAAATGCTGACTTTAGCCATTATTTTAGACGTAGTCAAGAGGGAGAATTGACATTGAAAGGGTTAATAGAAAGTTGGTACTATTAATTGCCTAGATGCACAGACCTACACTGTACATACCACGGTTGGTGGTGGCTTAGAGAAGAGAGTGATGTTGGATGAGGAACCCGGACAGTCGTTCAATCCACACCATTCCAACTTCAGTTCGTCATCTTGATCAGTCGTCTGATTGTCATAATCAGAGAAAAAGGAAGAGGAGGAGGAGGAGGAGGAGGAGGACTGGCCCAAAATAGTGGACGAAATAATCGATCCAAAGACGCTGTCTGCGAGTAAAATTATAAACGGAGGTTAATATTTATGAATCACAAGCTGTCACTGCCATAAAATAACAGAAGTTAATACTCTACAACATTAAGCTACTGGTTTACGCCTATTAATTTGCAACGGACTGAAAATTTCGTTTTTGTCGATGTCATCACATAATTATTTGTATCATGCCTCTTCAGGAAACTGCATGTAATGTAACGTAATGTTAATCCTCGAAAATTTCTCAGCGCCCACAAAAGCCACGTCAGGGAGACCAGCTTATTCACCGGCGCTGTGCCAAATCAAGTCCGCAATAGCCAATCCTCTCTTTTCCTTTCAGTGCCGGGTCGAAATCCAGGGAGTCAAGCCGAGGTGACATCATGAGGCTACGGTGGTAGTCAATGATGAGGGTAATCATGTGGTGGCACAGGAGTAGAATCTGGATAGGACACATTGAAGAGTTCAATTTTTAGTCGTGAATGAAAAGTAGCAGAGGGTAATGAAAGCGGAGGAGAGGTTGTATTTGGAGGTGAAATGTGGGGATGAGCAAACTGACTGAGTCCTTTTGGGAGAACAGGACCTCAATTAAATAGCATGGTCTTCAACATCACGCATATTCGAGCCATTGTGAAAACAATTAATATATAATTATCTGATTGATTATTTCAATAAACCAGGCGTTTAAATCACAAATAATAGGTAGGTCTATGGCTGAAACGTTATTATCAAAGTATAAACAACAGACTGAAATACGCTCACAGCTGACGAAGAATGCAGTGAAGATCCCAAAGAACAGACTCGTGACAGGTGCCGTTTGTTGGTTGGTCTTGATGGCATAGTGCCTTGCCAGGATCGTTATGTAGGAGGCCTGGGCCGTCCAAAGCGTGGCCCCGCAGATGCCGATTATGATGCTGGCTGGCAACATGGTGGCCCAGGCGCCGAAGCCGTTTGCAGCCATCCAGAGAGTGTAACCAATCAGCGACAAACTCATGCACCACTTATGACCTAGCACATAAATGACGATCTTGGGAAGCGTGAGACAGGACAGGGCCACGCTGCAATATAGGATGGCCTGGTTGATTACTCCTAAGCCTTTCTGTGTATGCAGACTGCTCTGGAGGGCCGCAAGACCTCCGTAAGCTGTAAAGTTCAACAGAAACACCAATGAAATGACAAGCACGTTCTTCAGCATTTGACGTTTTGTCATGTCAATTGGACGACTACGACAACGATTATCAGACGTCGTCTCTGCTTTTGAGAAAGACCGAACAGATGAAATGGTTCCGGTTGGCTCTTCCTCACTCCCAATCATCGGGTCCGTCTTTGCCGTATCCGCTCCCCAGCCGTCTGAGTTGCATTCAATATCTTTATTCGGCTTGTCATTTGAGGTTGAGATCGCTGGCGTCATTTGCCAATTTTCATCGGCTTCTTCGTCTGGTCTCTCTTGTATCAGCTGTGTATCTTCTGGCTTTGATACGATCTGTATCGTTGCTATATCGTTTGAGTTTACCTGAGTTACAGTAGACCTAACCGCTTTTACCATCTCGTTCGCATCAACTATTTTGAGAGACATTGCCGCAGATGCAAATCTGCAAACGTGGGCGAATCACTTCCTTTAAAGTTCACTAGTGTCTAGTGACACTAAAGTGTCTAGCTGTATGTATATCCACTTTAGTTGAATGGTTCACTAGAAGCCATATTTAGACGAATTACGCATCCAACATCTTTTTAAGCCGAATATCAAGGACTTGTATCGTTTTGTAGCCTGTAAGGTTAGACAAAATTTGGCGTTTTCTTGAGAATTTAACAGATATTGGTAACTGTATGGTTCTAGGAATGCACACATCTAACGGATAATTTACTTATCGCCTTTCAAGCACTGCAATAGAGCGCTGCTACCACGCAATATAGTTCATCAGAATTCGTATAATTTTTCAAGAGACTCCGTTGGCATTCCTGTAGATTCAGGATAGGGCAACTATTCCTGCTCTCACAGAGCAATCAATGTTATAGTTAAATGTTTATTTGCTTATGGATCGTCATGAAAGATGAGGTGCGGTATTCCTGTCCTCTCGAAAATACCCGTCACTTCTATTGCCATTTTACCACGTGCCTTTGTTATCTTTCCAGCAGGTGACTATCCGGACACAACGATAAATCCATCAATGTCCTTACCTTTAAAAGCGGGTCCTACCGCTTATCAAAAACCATAAAATGCTCCTTATAAAGTATGAAAAGCGGCTAAATTCTTTATTGGCGTTATTATTGGCCAGACTTTAAGATAACATTTTAAATATGCATGAACGTTAAGTGCAGCATTGAACAATATTTTACTGTGTTGCATAACTTGCATCACATGCGTACTGCACAAGACCAAAAGGTGTCCACTGTCAAAGTTCAAGTAATTAACCTTTGCTCAGTAGCCGATTAGCAGAATGGCTATCGCTGACTTCAATCGGAAGACTATCAGTTCGCGCAGCATTTAGACTAAAACCTTACACACTAATCGACAATTTGCCTGACTGTGTTCTTATGCCTAAGTCATTGATGACTTATCTTAGTTGTCTGACAAGCCGTGCAGTATGGTCAGATTTCTCGTTGGTATCTTTGTTTCCACAATTCTATGCACGCTGGTGCATAGTATTGTTACACAGTTTTAAACATTTCCATCGTATCAGTAGCTGGCATCAAGCATCGTAGCTTGATGCCAGCTACTGTCATTTACAGGTTGGCATTAATTCTACATCGGACCTATCTCAGCTGCTTCTGGACGTCCCTTTCACCCGCTACTGTTTTTGCTCGTTCTTATGGAATGCATGTTATAACCAATGTACCTTCTAATTTGTTGGAGATTGTGCGCAAGAGATTATGTATGTGCAGCTTTTTATAAGTGGTTCACACTTTTGTGCGCACGTCAGAGCTGAATGAGATGATAGTTAAATCAAGACTATATCTAAAAGTTTATGGTGATTAGATCCGATAACTTATAAGAAAAGTCCCTTCGCTACCGTGTGTCTTAGAACAGATAACGCATGCATCGTATTGTGCGTAATTGCAAATAGTTTAGCTTTCAATTTATTTGCAATTTTTCATTATGTTCAGGTTAATATTGGTTTACAGTTCATCGCCAAAAAATTTTGGGGAGGAAAAAAATTTGCGCGCTGGCTCCATGGCCAGTGTGTGCGTGCACATGCGTGCGGCTTAGAGGAAACACTGGATAACCTTTTAGTACCTACATGTAAGTCTCGGGCTGATGCAGTTCTGCATCGTACTCTGTTAGCCCCTTGCCATAGAATGCCCTTCCTGCCTTAATTCATGCTTAGGTCTTATCTGGTAGCGCTACTGCTTCTTCTCGTTTTCATACTACATTTTTTAATCGTGGCGTAGCCTAGAAGGGGTGCCATCTAAACTTTTAGGAATGAATTAATCGTCCACCATCTCTTTTTAATGGCCCACCCTGTATACCTAGTATACAGAAATACGCTCAATGAGTGATTAACAAAGTTTGGCGGTTAACCAATGGACCTGCATCTGGTTAAGCAGTAACTCCCACATACATGACTGTACCTGTCTACCAAATCAAACAGCAATTATACATATCACTTAGAGCAATAATCTGTAAGCACGTGGGTTTGTATACCAGAGTCATCGTTGATTTGATTGACACGTCATACAACAGACTCAGACATATTTGTGGTCACTTAGTGCATTAGGTCATACAGTGGTGCATTTTATAATACTGTATCAATATAATAGGCTACTTTAATCAACATTTTCAATGTATCATTTCAGCGCATAGGCTAACGTTAGTGACTGTTCCATGTACAGGGACTTGTATACACGCGAACAAATACATGCATGTATATGCATGCATTATATACATGATTGTATAAACCCTACCGCACTATGTCTCAATCTGTATATTTGTATAAAGGCAAGTCAGTAATTCAACACGCATGAATTTTATTGAACTGTCTTGGATGGGGCGCCGTTTATTTCACAAACGCATTGTCCCTCTCAACTCATCTCTTAATTGCTCTATATAATATATATATATTCATATATATTTAGCGGCTTAAGATGAGTTGAGAGTGACAACGCGTGTTTGATAGACGGCGAAAACCAGAGACGTAAACAGACAGCCAACAGATATATCAGAGCGGTATAGCCTGTCATTGTATTACACTGGAATAGGCTTAGCCTACGTTTAAATACCCGAATGCCCGATAGCTACATTTAGATTCGGCATTAGTATAAACAGTTTGAACACCCAATTTAGAACTAGTACAAACACACGAGGATATATATTATACTGACTATAAGCATATGCTTAAGCACCAAAATTCTTAGAATTCCACTCATGTAATCTGACAAAATCATGTCTTCACTTGGATCGTGTAACAACAAGTACATGTAGATGTAGATGTTTGATGTAGATCTGCAATTGTCTGAGCCTTCGTTATCGAAGCGAACGTTTTGATCTACTTTCATCTTTTAACGGAAGCTGATGGAGGTAGACCCAATTCAAGCTTGCAAAGAATCCAATCGCTCAACCAATCTGGCAGTGCTTGAATGGGAGCTAGGATATACTTTGCGTCATTGCCAACGAGGTAACGGGCGCTAGGGTATCGACCAAGAAGGGCGTGTTCGTAGGCTTCGATTACCGGAGATAGACTAAAAGATCCACTTCGTTTATTTTCACTTAGTTTCGTTTCGATTGAGTACTGCAAGACAAACGAATATCAATGTAAGCATTTATATATCGCTACAACAATGAATCTTTTGAGGATGCTACATTGGCCAAAAACAATGATTATTGCTTTCGTCAAATTTGGGGTGGCTTTGGCCTCAGAATTTCTTTAGTGAGCGGTCTGTTGATCGAAGTATACGACACCTCAAAGCGTGAATTGTATGAATAGTCTAATGAAGTTGGTTGCAACGTTGAGATTTGTAGGCTGAAATTTAATCCATATTGATATGACTTTGGAAATTTTCTAAGACATAGATTTACATGGCTGATTGACAAAGTGTCTGCTTTCGAATCTACCTTAGAAGTTGGCTGCCGACGCCGTCTAGCGAACGACGAAGAAAGCATGAAGGTGGAGAAAGAAGAGGAAGATGAAGTGGAGAATTGGGAGGAGGTGAAGGAAGTAGAGGAGTATGACGTGTAGGAATGGCGGGGGAAGAATAAAAGGAAGTGGAGAAGGAGATGGGGGTGAAAATGGTGGAAGGGGAGGATATGAAAGATGAATGAAGAAGAGGACGATGACGAGTACGACAAAAATGGTAAAATGGTTTGGGCAGGTAGTGCAGAGAAGATGAGGTTCCTGGGAAAGGCGAGTAGGAAGGAAGGAGATTGACAGGGAAAGGGGAATAGAGGAAAGAAGTTAGGTAGGGGAAGGGGAACAGGATTGGGAGGAAAAAAGATGAGGTAGCCGGAGACATGAAATGGTAAGGAGAGGGCAAATAGAAGTGAAAAGGAGGGCAAGTGGCTAATCTTTACCGTCCAAGGACGTGTAACATCAAGTCTTCACTGTTATTAGAAACATAATTTGACGTGTCGTATAGAAATGCTAATTGGAGTCGCGTTTAGTCAGTCACCAGAGGAAGAGCAAGTTAGATATCCAGATTATTGAATGCTAATTGAAGGTTTTAAGTTATGAGGAATATGTTAAAACGAGAAAAGTAGTGTGGCTCCATTATTAAGTAAACTTTTAACTGATCTACAGCCCTTAGATCAATAACTGTAGCGTACTGTATTTCACATAATCCTCTCCGTATTCAGCTTTCACTTCAGAGGAAGTCCTCTGCCAAAGTTCGGCACAATTGGTACTCTGGGCATTGGCGAATTGGGTTCGGAATCCTCCAGGTTCGATCAGACTTGCATTGCATCCAAAATAGTGGATGGTACGTCTGAAAATAAACAATAAACTCAGCTGATAATATTTTGAAATTTTGATTTCCTAGAATGACCGAAAGAGATACAATGTTATTTCCTGTATCTAGAAAGCAGGAAGCTCACAAGTTGGAATGTGAGGATGTTTGAAGACATTGCTTAAAAGAAGTTGAATTAATAAACATTATTCTTGCTTAAATAGAAAATTGGTACCGGGTAGATCAAAAGCATTCTGGCTAAGTAGCATCTGAATTTGTAAAAAGCATTCTTCCTAAATGGAAGCTGGATTAATCAAAATAATCCTTGTCTTAATGGGAAGTTGAATTGATAAAAGAATCCTGCCTAAATGGAAGCTGGGTAAGTAAACAGAATTCTTGTTTAAATTTAAAGTTAGATTGATGAAAAATAAGTGTTGTGCGAATAGAGGCTGCATTAGTCAAATATAATGGTTGCTTAAATAAACATTGGATTGGTGAAAATAATTCTTGCTTAATTGTCTGATACCAAATTGTCTGGTCGCTAAGTCCATGATTACTGTAATAATCCAATTCCTCTTTAGGCAAATAATATTCAAGTAAGTTTATACTTAAGAAAGACTGCTGGACCCATTGGTAGTCTACATGTATGTCGGAAATTGTCTATATCTGTCCAGAATGTCATTTCAACTGCTCTTAATCTCGATGGCGACAAGACATGCAATCGACAAAATTGAATAGCATACGCCAGAAGAAGATAAGCGAATTGGCCGCTCACAGTGGCCTCAGGAGTGGTAAGGGTTTAACAGTTCGTCTCAGAGGAATTTGATGACCCTCTTACAGTTGGTCACTCTCTTCAATACAGTTAGTTGACATACCGAATTCCATCTGTGAATGCCTCCACTTGGTATTTCGACACAGTGTATGGAAGAATATGCGCACAGCTTAATCGACCAGCAATGCTTGCAGTGTTGACCACCCGACCCTTCTCCTTCTTCACCAGAGGCTAAAACATCAGCGTGACGTCAATTGAACCCCAGAGTTTGACGTCACACTGTTTCTTGAAGTCATCAACAGTAAGCCAATCAGGAGACCCAAAAGTTAGAATATTACCGGCATTTTTCAATACTCCCCAAAGACCTAAAACAACATGGATTTGCAAATCATAAATTAAAGTTATTAGGGCCTACATTTATTTATGGCAGATATCTTCGTTAGCAGTAAATCAAGTCGATACACTATCTTGAATAATTATGTTTTAAGACCTCAAAGATAAAGCTGCCAATCAAAGTAACCAAGCCTGTAATGACGGTGAATAAGCTAGTGCCCCACATCTGGCGTTTTAGTGGCTCTTAAAAAGTTTGGAGATTACGATCACGATATTAGCAATAGTGTTGTACTTTCCAGACACTTTTCTGCCAACGGACTTGAATGTGATTCTCATGCATGCCAGATTATTTGGCATTGTAGGCTATAACAGCCGAACGTTGTAATTTTTACAGAGTTCGAAGACTAATAATAATAAAAAATATTATATCAATCTACAGGCGAGTAATACATCCAGCTGATTCTGTAAAAAAATTGAATAAGACCGCCATTTTGGAAAGATTGTGAATTTGAAGCGAACCTCTTCCCTGTGGAAGTTTATTCTTGATCAACTCGAGAACATTCCGCACACTCTCTTTCCTGGTGACATCCAGAGAGATGGCGATCAGACGTTCAGAGCTGATCTTCTTCAGTTCCGTTTCTCCTTTCTCCGTCAAACATCCGGAAAACACGTGACATCCCAGCTGGTCCAGTCTCTTCGCTATCAGGTTCCCAAATCCAGTGTCACATCCGGTTACGAGGATATAGCGATCTTGGTATTCTCCAACTCTTGGAATCCGGATGAGGCGATCCAAGATTTTATAAAGAATAACGAAGGTAAATAAATATGCCACAAACGAACAGAACATTTTGATGAACAAAGAAAACGATCTGTACTAATAATGCGATATTAATTCTCGATATTCGTACACTCGAAGCGCATGCCAAAAGATATTTAGCTCTATAAAATCTCTAGATAACCAAAGATTCTGCGCCACAACATTACTTACAAAGCGCTAAGTGTTCCTTTATCTACCGATCAAAACTTTATGGCCCACTTAAAGAGCTCACACTATAAACGCCTCGTAGAATCTGTATTGTGCGGCAAAGTCTGGTAAACACAAAAAGCATTTAGATACCACATTTTAGGCAAACAATACCTAATATAATTTTATATATAATTAAGATACCTATTATATGCAAGTCAATAGCACATGTCCTTGACTCATCTATAAAGCTGGCAGCATTTAGGCCTATTTATATAGACAAGAGTCATTTATAGTTGCACTTTAGCCTGTTGGCCTATATACAGCGCTGCTCCATGAGATGTACTATAGACTAGGCCAGTATGTTGCAGGGTAGAAGGTGGGCTTATGGAGGGAGAAGAAGACGAGGGCGTGGAGTAGGAGATGGTGAAAGGAGAGAAGATTATGTGAATGAAGATTGGGAGGAGGCGGAAATGGGTTGGGAAGGTAGGGCAGGGGAGAGGATGAGGATGCAGATAAGGCAGAGAAGGGAAGAGAAGGCAGATAAGGCAGATAAGACAGGGAAGGAGATAGGCAGAGGAAGAAGAATAGAGGGTGGAAGGCTCTCTGTGAATTTCCTATTTGAGTTCGATATCTCGCCGTAGTGTTCACTCTATCCAATCCAATTAGGACAGGTAAGAACTCAATATCCAAACTCCAGAAGATACACCTATCGAATGCCCTCACGAGTATCACAGCACAGCAATGAAATAAACTCGTTGACATACAGAGATTTACGTCACACTGTTTCTTGAAATCATCAACAGTAAGCCAATCAGGCGACCCAATAAGTGACATAGTACCGGCACTGATTAATATTCCCAAAGACCTAAAAATATAACATAAATTTGCAAATTCATAATTTGTATCTGCAACATTTATTTGTGGGAGATATCTTCAATAGCAATAAATCAAGTCGATACATTATCTGGAATAATTATGCTTTAAGACCTCAAAGATAAAGTTGCCAATCAAAAGAAACTTAGATTATAATGACGGTAAATTAGGGCAATGACTTTTTGATTCTCAGCGTCGTTGCAGAATCTGTGCTCGTGAATAAGCTGGTGCATTACACCTGGCATTTGAGTGGAGCTTTAGCCTATATCAGCCTATTGTCATAATTTCCAGACTCTTTACTGCAAATGCACTTGAATGTGATTCTCATACATGCCAGATTCCAATACGCGAACGTTGCAATTTTTAAAGAGCCGATGAATATATATAAATACCTATACCTATATATATATATATCACGGATTTCCCTGCTTGTAGTATTTTCAAGGCTGGGCCTCTCCAGACTGCTCACTTCAGACCGATGTAATGATGAGTAAAACTTTAATAGTGAAAGAAATTAATATATACATATGATAATTATGAGATAACGCTGAATATAAAAGTTGACGAAACGGCGATGTCCTTGGAGACGCATGTCATCCTTGTTAAATAAACTTATTACACATAGATATCCGTGGATCATGTTCGTAGCTGTCACATCGGGCGAAGGATCCCTAATACGCAGTCTAACAGGTATATACTCGTCCGATCCGGCTACTTATAGACCTATTTCAGATGTTTCATTCATTTCTAAAATCATTGAAAAAATTGTAGCTAAATTAACTACCATGGTAAACTAATGGTTTACTCCCTGCTTCGCAGTCTGGGTTTCGCAGGGATCACTCGACAGAGACCCCCCTAATCCGCTTGCTATCTGACATCTATGGTGCCATCGATCAATCACAGGTTACCCTTTTGGCCCTGTTCGATGTTAGTGCCACCTTCGACTCGGTCGGTCACGACATTCTTTTGCTCCGCCTTTCTACATCCTTTGGCCTTGCTAGCAAACCCCTTGAATGGATCCGTTCCTTTTTATGTGACCGCACTTATTGTGTTGTATCCGGGTCGACTAGGTCCCAATGGGCTCCTGTACCATTTGGGCTACCCCAGGGTTCTGTACTAGGTCAATTACTGTACATTCTGTACACGTCTGAAGTCAGACTTCTCTGGTCTTCCTGTGTTGTATTGAACCAAATTTATGCAGACGACACCCAGCGTATGTTCACTGTCTTGCGGCAAATGCGGTCGCTGCTGCCCACTCAATGCAGTTTGCTATGGACTCCCTCGTGGCTGGATGTCGTCAAATCTGTTTCGTCTGAACCCATCCAAAACGCAATTTATCTGGCTTAGCACCAGACAGCAGCTGGCGAAAATTGATCTCTGTGCCGTCTCTACCAAGATTCCCCTCTTCACTTTCTCCGCCTCTGTTTGGGATTTAGGAGTCACTTTTGACCAAGAACTCACCTTTGCTCAACATGTCAATAATGTCTCTCGAAATGGCTTTTACCAGCTTCGCCAATTGCGACTAATATCTCGCTCTCTTACCCTCAACGCCGCATCTACTCTGGTTCATGCCTTTGTTACCAGTCGCTTTGACTCCTCAATATATGCTGGGCTCCCCAAAGTTCGGATTTGGCGTTTGGAGCGGGTTTTGCGTGCGGCTGCGCGACCGATTGGTGGGATTTCCAGACCAGGTCAGGTATCCGAGTACATGCGGGATGTCCTACATTGGTTGCCTCTACCACAGCGCATCTCATTTAGGATATCTGCCTTAGTTTGGCGCTGCCTTGGCGGTACTGCACCTGCTTATTTGCAGAAGCTATGTCGCCCTATCACTGCCAGTAGTGGTCGACGACCACTTCGCTCTGCATTTCATGGCGACCTGATCGTCCCTTATGCACGCACTTCCGTAATGCAGAATCGGGCTTTCTCGATCGTGGGACCTACAATCTGGAATGGAATTCCCAGAGAGCTCCGTCTCCTACCTAAGAACTCTTCATCTTCATTTTACGCCTCTCTAAAAATTGTCCTTTTCAGCTGAGGATAAGACCGGGAGCTCTTCTGAGTAGGTATCTTGAAGGGGCGCTATATCAAGTATTTTTGATTGATTGATTTGATTTATTGATTGAAACCGTTCGAGAAATCTTCTGCAAAATCAAGTCCTAATTTTGTTCATTTTTGCATAGTCTCGAATCTCTTGATTTTGACTTTCATTGGTCAAGGCCTCTATTATAGGTGAGTGAGGATTCATCATTGCTAGTGGAGGGCATTTTTCATTTCGCCTCATGTATACGCAATGAAAGAAAACTTTTATTATTATTCTCAAAATGCCTTTAAATAAGGCTAAGCGGGTTGGGAAGACATCGTCAGAGGGCCAAAAAGTCCGGCCCGCGGGCCGGACTTTAATCCGTATGATATTATTTTTATTATTATTATTATTATTATTATTATTATTATTGTTATCATTAAATTTTAAACGCGCACAAGGTCATACCTAAATGTGAATCTGAGGCGCGGATAGTCAGCCGCCAGGAGAAGATGCAATCAGATTTCCAAATCCTTGAAAGCCAAAGAGAAATAGTGAGTTTTGAGTCGCTTTTTGAAGGAAGGAAGTGAATTTGAGCTACAAAGAGAGAGTGGCAGTCGATTCCATTCCCTAGGAGCAGAGACGTGAAATGCACGAGAGCCCATAAATGTTCTGCATCGTGGTTTAACTAAAAGACCTGTAGGCCTACTTGATGATCGTAAGCAACGAGGACTAATGTAAGGAGTTAGTAGAGCATGAATATAGGTAGGTGTACTGGTGATGATGGCTTTGTAGGTCAAATAAGCTAACTTAAATTTGATTCTGAATTCAACAGGGAGCCAACGCAGCTGGTGGAGTAGGGCAGAGGAGCATGTTCGTAGTGGGACACGTAGCACTACTCGAGCTAACGTATTTTGGATACGTTGAAGCCTTTTGAGTTCGAGGTCTGAGAGACCGACAAATAGTGAATTAGCATAATCGAGGCGAGAGGAGACAAGTGAGCAGGCTATAGTTTCAGACATATTTTGGGTTAGAGCCGACCTTATGTGACGTATTGCCCTGATTTGGCAGAAACAAGATTTACAAAGGCTTGTTATTTGAGGTCGAAATGTGAGCTTGCTATCGAGGGTAATCCCAAGTGTTTTGACAGAGTCTGAAAGCGGCACAGCAGTGCCCGCCAGTTCAATGCTAGAGAGCACAGGGAAAGAACGCAGGCGTTGACATGAGCTTCAGACTTGTCTGGGCTTATGGCCAAACCATTGAAATAGAACCATGCATATATGGATGAGAGGCATTCTTCCAGTTTTAGTTTACCAGACTGATCAGTGTGTGACAGAGCAATATGGAGCTGAGTATCTATCATCTGCATACTGTTGCAATTGAATTCCAAAGTGCTTAGCTATACGACTGATTGGGGAGGTAAAGACTGTAAATAATAAAGGACAGAGGACAGATCCTTGTGGTACTCCAGCAGTGCAAAGTGTGGGCTCCGACCGAGCAGATCCAATGCCCACCTGCTGATTGCGGTCAACCAGGTATGAAGCTAACCAGCGTAAGGCAGTCCCAGAGACACCAAAGCTTTTTGCAAGTTTTGCCAGGAGTAACTGGTGGTCTACAGTGTCAAAGGCTGCGCTAATTTCAAGACATACAGAGAGGCAGGCTTTACCATTGTCAATAGATGAGAAGATGTAATCCAGTGTAGAGACAAGAGCAGTTTCCGTGGAGTAGCCTTTGCGATATGCTGACTGGTAGTGACTGAAGTAACCTCTATTTTTACTGCTCGATCATTCTAAATGTTTTCTGGGACTCGAGTGTAATCCTCTTTTATAACTGCTTATGCTCGTTTGAATGACCGATGCGGCGTTCTGGATCCTACACCGCATAGGCCTTATAAGTCCTAGACCTACTAAGGACGTGCATGGGGAGCTTATATACATGTAGTGTGGCACGTGACCCGTTGCAGTTAAGTTTATGGAAGATTTACGGAATAACTCGCTAAACGATACTGCACCTGGTGCTGCGGACACAATATATTTAGGTCAACTTTATTTGCATACGACACTTCTGTCCAATCACTCCCCTTGAATCAGACAGACATTCAGACACACGTAGACACGTGATTTGGGTAATTGTATAGATAGATCCCGTAACATTATAATTATTGGTGCAGCCAATCTCGGGTGAGTATACTAATGCCGAGCATATTAGTTCACTGTAAAAGACGTGAATGTTTTGAGGCTTAACTTATTTTGTCATTACTTGGTAAGTTTTAAAAGTGTTAAGCCCATTGTAAAATATGTGAATGTTTTAGACTTAACTGATTTGTCCATTACTAAGTAAGAGTCCATTTCTAAAAATGTTTGATCAATTGAAGTGGAGATCAATTGACATGGAGATCAATTGACAAGGGGATCAACTGACGGGAATCAATTGACGCGATATCGAAATCTTGTAACCACCGACAGAGAATTCAGCGCATTAATCTATTGAACTAGATGTCCAACGTTCCGTACGAGCATTCTGCGACCTTTTATTTTCTTACCCACCTCCCACTCATTAGCCACTCATCTCATTTTATAGATTTCTCTTCATTGGTTAGTTACTTTGTAGCTTATAATTCTAACTATTACTGCAATTGAAAATATATGAATTCTTGCTTCGTTATACTTTATACAGATACTTATAAACTTATTATTTACTGTTATCTTGTGCGTTGTTTAAATTTATATTGCAACACCTGTGTCGGGTGTCGTAACATAAAATTATACAACGTGATGTAGGCCTACGACTTACCACGAGGATCTGAGCTGTTCATAAATGTTATTAAACATGCTGATCCTTTGCATGCATCAGTACTATTCGAATTAAAGGTTCCTAACACTGTTGCACTTCACGTTGCCGAACAGGATAGTAGCGGTTGTAACAAAAGACCGCATCTGAGCACTCGACTATCGATCCTACCAGTACGACCAGCAACGCCAGAACGCTATTCATCTTCCCTGGAAATACAATACAAATAATATAATATAATAGAAATACAAATAACTACGATGAATGAACATTCGTGTTAATAACGGAACTATGGGGAAGCGAATGTTCACAGTTCATCTACCCTACAGTCGGTAATAGACTAACCACAAGTTCCGGAGAACAGTGAATCTCTTGATATCACTTGTTTAGTCACATAGACAAGTATGAGCAGACAACTTGCGTGACCCGACAAAATAGCCCCGACAAAATAACCCCCGACAAAATAGTCCCAACAAAATAGACCCCAACAAAATAGCCCCCGACAAAATAGCCCCCAACAAAATAGCCCTAAATAAAGTATCTCCCATCAAGAAGCCAATGTGGTTCGCCTGTAACAATGGGCTTAAACACGTATAAAACTTACTTAGTAAAGGAGAAATAAGTTAAGTCTCTAACATTCACATAGGTTGAGCCTCAAAACATTCATGTCTTCTACAATGGGCTTAAACACTTTTAGAACTTATTTAGCAATGAAAAAATAAATTAAGCCTCGAAACATTCCCTCCTTTAACAATGGACTTAACATTTTTAGAACTTACTTAGTGACGGACAAATCAGTTGAGCCTCAAAACATTCACGTTTTTTTACAATGGGCTTAAACACTTTTAGAACTTATTTAGCAATGAAAAAATAAATTAAGCCTCGAAACGTTCCCTCCTTTAACAATGGGCTTATTTGTTCTAAAGGAATCTCTAGGCAGCGCGTAACAGACTTGTAGCTGAGACCGTTAGTTAACAAACGATTGATTTTACAAATTTTGAAAATAACAGAGCAATGCCCAGGGTTCATGTCACTCGTCCAGGCTTCATGTCACTCGTCCAGATTTTGTGTCACTCGTCCAGGACGGACTATATATTTCTACACGGAGTGTTTGGTCTGGAACATCAGGCAACGAAACGATATCGCTAGCTTGAGGCTCGTATCAACCGCGCTGTAAACGCTTACGGCCGGTCGGAGATTCTGTTATATCTTCGAGCAATGGCTCCTTTATCCCATGCATAGATACCTATGCTTAGGACTTTATGCTCATAAATTAATCATATTATGACTCTCAATTACGCTTTTGTAATTTCTTATCATTTAAAAATTTTGTGTTCTGTTACGTCATTCTTTTAATAAATGGAGAAGGTCGCAAGTGAAACATGAATGCTGTATACATTGGGCTGGGTTCAATAGGCAGGGGATCAATTAACGAGGGGATCAATTGACTAGGGGATCAATTGACGGTGGAACAACTGACGGGGATCCACTGACGGGGATCAACTGACGGGGATCAAAAGACGTAGAACCAAAATTTCGTCACTTTATTCTGGACATATACTTGGCACCCTTCAACTCAGAGGTGCTCCCAACCCATCTGCGGCCAAAGATAAATGAGTTCGAAAATTTATAGAAATCAGTAAGGTTATTCAAAGGCAATATTGGTAGTGAAAGCCGGAGTCAATTCCATGTGTAGGGAGCCAGCGACGATGACGGATCAACGACGTTAGATCGTTAACTAAGTAAAGCAGAGCTCGATGGGAAGCTAAATCAGAAACCGAAGTTGATGCATATTTTTTCATTTTTCAACTTTGCTTGGGCAGCAAGTTATCCAGCCCAGCTAAAGATATTAACTTAGCAACTGAGAAGCAGTCACATAGAGCATAACTACCTTTGAACTACTGTAAGTAGGCAATTGTACCTTTTTGACATAACAGATCTTGGCAGATACGAGAAATAAATCCAATGCGTAAGCCCTATAAGCATATTCTGTATTCAGACAAAATCCAGTGGCGTAACGCCATGGAGCGTAGTGGAGCAATTGCTCCAGGGCACCAATCGTTCACAGAGCGCCTCCTCGGCCGATGTACCATCATTTTTTTCTTATAATTTCGGTAGATGGTCAGATTCAGAAATTCACAAGCCTTAGCGCCGTGACCCGTACGCATCTGACGATTATCGTCGTAGCCCGTGCGCGTCTGACGAACGCTTGATAGATTAGCATTGATTAATAGCAGCCCGCGTCCAGCCCATACGCATAAACAAACAACCTTCAATATCTGCATGCACAGTTGCACACATGTTTTCACGTTATTTGGTTTACAGGATTCTACTCGTTACGCGTAGCGTAAATACATCCTACTTGAACACATTTTGTCTAAATAGGACACTACTCAGATTCAGATCAGTCGCAGTAGTTAGCTGTGTTCGTTGAAATGAACACATTTTCAGCACTTTTTGTTCGTTGAGCAGAACTTTTTTGAACAGTTCTGTCCTTCTTCTGTTCGTGAGAAAGCTAGTGCAGAAGAGTTGAACTCATTTTGCACTGACTTTCTAAAACTTAAATTCTGCAGATGTTACCGTAGAGGTAAAGTTGACCATCACAAATACAAACAATCCGTAAATTCCATAAGAAAGTGTAGAAATACAGAATAACAGTTGTGTGATGTCACGTAACATCTGTTACATCTTTTCTGTCACTTCTTCATGAGGCACAGGGAACGAACCTTGCTCAGTGGGAGGGCGTTTGAGCAAGGTTCGCTCCAGGGTGCCACAGATGCAGCTACGCCACAGGACAAAATAATATATTATCTGTTCTCACATTGCACTTACAATGCCAGGAATCGTGATTTAAACGGCATTTATATATTGCCAATTCAGGAAACGGAGCAATATCCACGAAGTGACGTCATCGTGTCGTCGCTGAGCGACAGAAGCGTTGATTACTGCAATGTCACAACATAAATCAGCTCAAATTGAATTAAATTGTTCTAAATGATCACCTGAGAAGATGTCCATGCAGTCTTTTTCCAAAAGAATCCAGAGACTGATAGAATGTCTAGTTATAAATAGAAACACAAATCATCACAAAGGTTTACAAGCAGGCATTTACCACTACTCTACTAATTTGAATATGTAGGCCTACATTATATTAAGAAACGGCAGCAACCTTGCACAAATTCTGGAGTGGAATATTTGGGTGAATGAGTGCTAGTTTTTGTGGGAAGATGTACAGGCTATTTAGACCTCAACACCTGTAGACATAAGGCGGTTGCTCTCCGCCTAATAGCCTAACAAGCTGCCTACAGCCTATAGTCGCTTACTCGTGTTGACTCAAAACCTACGGCATGAATGATAGCGGCGAATGAAAAAACAGGTAGGCTATAAATCGTCGATTTACATGTTGTACAGAACATTAGGCTCACACGATTCCGTGAGCGAGAGAAATAAATATAAAGTTTTTTGCGAACACGTCAGAGGTATATATTTATCGTCTTCCAACTAGAAAATTATATCGATAGGTCTAAAATCAATATTGGTAACTTTCAGGTGGCAACATGTATGTGGCTTTTTTACACCTCTCTGAAAACTGTCATTTTCAGCCGCGGTTGGGCCGGGAGCGCCTCTGAGTAGATAATTTTGACGAGGCGCTATATCAAGTATTTGCAATTGGTTATGATTGATTGATTGATGTATCGGTGAAACTGTTAGATTCTGAAAGCGCTGATCAGATTGTGGTGCTGTATTCGCTGTGGCTACAATGTGATCCTATAGTTATACAGTGAATACCTTCATGAATTTAAATGGAAATCGTAGTATTTATTAACTTGTAGAAAAGCCGAGTTCGCATTGGCAAGAAAAGTATCGGAAAGAGGAATCCGGAAAGGATTTAAGAAAGAACAGTGTTTTCAGTTATTATTGCAGACCAGGAGAGAGATAGCTGTGGGAACCAGCTTATTCACAGGTTCTCAGTGAAAAACAAGCGCTGTGGAGTAAGCTATAATCACCGTTGGTTTCAAGCGATGATTTAGTGGCCAGACAAGAAGACAGACGTCTGCGGGGGGCGATTGTAACCAAGGAGACGAGGAGAGCGATAACGGTAACAATCAAGATGGAATATTGAGAAATTGCAAATACTGTCGAGGCTGAGGACTGCTAGAATCGATCAAGTAATTGCTGCGAGGTAAACTTATTAAGTGAAATAAATGACTAAAATATTAAGTTGAAAAATTTGAAATCTGATGAATTTATGACTTAAATAGGTCAACAAATTAAATAATGGTGAGTATGATGCCTCAGGATTAGAAGAATTATGCTAGAAGCAGTGGTTTTAATTACTGCTCTGTTACCATATATTGTTCACAGATGATAAGTCAAATTGTATCTTTGCTGGTCGTCCTGTCTGTCCCATCGTTTGACAGTGTGGATGCTTTTACGTGTTATCAATGCAACTACACGGATCTCGATGCACTAGGAATATCTACGTGCAGTGAACCATTCAATTCGGCGAATGCTGCTACCTGTTCTGCTTCAATGTGTACCTGGACGGTAGCCAGCTATAAATTGCCTCATAGTAAATCGATGGTCATGTTTGCCGATGCGTTGTCCACATATCTGCCAATCGATCAGACAGAAATAGTGCTTTCACTACAGTTGTGTGCAAGGTCGGGCTGTTACAGGACGACAAAGATATGCAGTACTGGACGCATTTGCATTTATGCAACTCAAACTCTATTAATAAGTCTTTGACAGCGCTACAGGTCACAGGCTGAAAGAGTGGAAACCTATAAGTTAACACCGACAAGCGGTTTGTCTACTATCGTGTATTATTACTAATTTACTAATTTACTATAGTATTACTGTTATAATAATGATAATAATAAGTGAAATGATGACGATAATGATGATTACAAAACACAATAAGTTAATGATAATAATGATAGTGGCAGTTACAAAGATAATGATAATAATAATTCCAATAATGCGACATTCGCTAAGGCCAAATAAATTTGCCCCTTAGGTCAAACAATTAATTATTATTATTATCAATATAAGTGCAGTAATAGCAATGAAAACTAATAATAATAATAATAATAAATAGGAATACTATCATTGTTTTATTGTTATTTCATTATTATTTCAAAAAACGCTACTCAGTCTGCAGCAGTGCCGTTCCAAGAGCGGTACCAGCGTTGCCGTGGTACTCGGCACAAATGTAGACAGGGCGCAAATTTCAAGAGGAAATAACTGAAATTATTCCAAAAGTTCATTCTTTCTAGAAATATGGTTTTATTATTATTCAGCAACTAACCTGACGTCAATATTATTGCTTCTATATATCACTATATTTAGTTTCTTTAAAAACTGTTTATAATTATGAGTTCTTCGAAAACATATTACTGATAGGGTTTATATTGTATTCGAAATTTAGATAGACAGCAAAATGTGGGAGCGTCAGATTAGTGCTTTTCACAGGGCGATATAATATTATAGCTTGGTACGCGGCAGGTCTGCATCCAACGATTCAATGCCATTGCCTTCAGAGTATCCCTCGAGCAGCCAGAAATTGTCGAGTGATTGGCCATTCAAGATCGCACAGTCTTCAGATATTATTTTATTGCCTCCGGGATTATAACTACAGCACCTAGGGTAAAAATAATAATGATAATAATGAGAATATTAATAATGATGCTATAATGATAACTATTTGAAAACTGTTTTATCGTCCTATTCAACTTTAGGGTTTTCTGTTGTCAACCGTCAATGTGCGAACTATTCATACGGGCTGCAAGTTGACAAATGTGAACAATACAGCACGTTGTTCAATTACGCTACGTTCTACTATGGCGACAGTTGTTGCTATTCAGCGATTTTTCTGATAATTGCAGGAATAACGTTCAACATGAGCGCCTGCTTCTGTCAGAAGGACAACTGCAACGGATACATTCCGATATCGGTGGCACCATCAACAGTGGGCCCCTCAACAGCGTCGACCAAGGTTACTAATGCCATGCCTCTGTTGATACCTTCTACCAGTGGTTACATTGGGTTGGTCTTTGTCAATATCGTATTGATGGTGGCAGAATTCCTGTCTACAGGTTAAAAGGAGCAAATGTTTTAATAATGTCCTTAATGTTTACATAATGTTTTAAAGGTTCTCTGACTAGCGTGACAATAACAGTTGCATTCGTATATAACTCTTGAATATTAAGTCTTATACTGTTGTTTAAATGTTAAAACAATGGGCGGAGTATTTTTTTATCTTTACCCTATCAGAAGGAAAAATGTTGATACTGGTTAGTTCATCGGTGCCTTCAACGGGTATGGTTGTGTCAACCAGTTGTACTTGAAGCAGACGCAGCAGATAGTTATGGTTATGTGTGACCGTCTTGCTTTTTTATACATATTTCAATGCTCATAAACTATTTATATTGGTCAAACTGTTCCTGTTTCTCTGTCCTTCGCTTCTGTAATTGTAGCCAGGCGGCTTTTGTTAAGCATTTAAATGTTCCTCGTACATTACAAATACCAGGGAGCAAGTTACCATTTCACGACAAATGGAATGTCAAAAATGCCGATACCAAAGCTGTCCTTCGATGTCACGAAAGTCTCTAATCTGTCCTTTACTCTGGTCCGTCAAATGAACTATCGATTCATTGCCTGGCCATCAGTTTACAGACCAGCAGCTTGTGAAACTGACGCCAAAGCATGCACTTCATTTCTATCGCTGATCCACATTCTATCAAGACCTGTTGCCACTTATATATTTGTTATTTGATCATGAATTTATAAAACAAATATCACAGAATAAGGTACACGCATTGTATGAGCACGCATGAGCACGCATTCATCCCACATTTGATTGATCAAATAATAGGTTCTATACGTGTTTAACCGGTACCAGAAAAAAGTTAATTTTTACAGCTTGAACGATGCATGATGACATATGCAAAAACTTCGGTTCTACGTCTTTTGATCGCCCATCAGTTGATCCCCTCGTCAATTGATCCCCTAGTCAGTTGGTCCCCTAGTCAGTTGATCCCCTGCCTATTGAACCCAGCCCAATTGATACCACGCTCATGTTACACTTGCGACTTTCTCCATTCATTAAAAGAATGATGTAAAAGAGCACGAAATGTTAAAATGATAAACAAAAATACAAAGGCGTTATTGAGGTCATAATATGATTAATTTATGAGCATAAAGTTCTAAGCATAGGGGTCTATGCATGGGATAAAGGAGCCATTGCTCGGAGATGGGCCTATAACACAATCTCCGACCGGCCTTAATTAAGCGTTTACAGCGCGGTTGACACGAGACTCAAGCGTTGCCTGTTGTTCCATACCGACAACTCCGTGTAGAAATATATAGTCCGTCCTGGACGAGTGACACAAAACCTGGACGAGTGACATGAACCCTAGGCCTTGCTTTGTCATTTTCCAAATCTGTAAAATCAATCGTTTGTTTACTAACGGTCTCAGCTACAAGTCTGTGACGCGCAGCCTGGAGATTCATTTAAGACGAATAAGCAGGGGATCAATTGACGGGAATCAATTGACGTGCGATCAACTGACGGGGGATCAACTGACGGGGGATCAACTGACGGGGGATCAATTGACGGGAATCAATTGACGTGCGATCAACTGACGGGGGATCAACTGACGGGGGATCAACTGACGGGGGATCAACTGACGGGAGATCAACTGACGGGGGATCAACTGACGGGGGATCAACTGACGGGGGATCAACTGACGGGGGATCAACTGACGGGGGATCAACTGACGGGGGATCAACTGACGGGGGATCAACTGACGGGGGATCAACTGACGGGGATCAACTGACGGGGGATCAACTGACGGGGGATCAACTGACGGGGGATCAACTGACGGGGGATCAACTGACGGGGGATCAACTGACGGGGGATCAACTGACGGGGGATCAACTGACGGGGGATCAACTGACGGGGGATCAAATGACGGGGGATCAACTGACGCGATACCAAAATTTCAGTTGCCATGTAATGGAATATTTTAAAAAGACTGTCCACATAAGATTCTACTACCAGTGCGAACAGAACCCGGGATAACGAAAAAATTTATTTCACTGCCACCTAATGAATATTTTTACGTGTGTGCTCTATGCAGTCGTATATATATATATACTTACGGTGCTCATCAATTATAGACGCTCTCAGTGGGCTAGACCCCTGCAGAGGAAAGAAGGTGGCCCTGAGCCCCGATCGGGGGCACTTCACCCACCAGTTACAGTTCAAGTGCGTAGTAAGGCGGAGTTTAACGTGATTAAGACCTGTTTAAGAATCACTGCAAATCGAGTGTCTTAATATCCCATTAACCCATCCACCCGAGTTGATCATTATAGTTGTTGAGACACTACTTACATATACATGTATCTCATCACACGGCTTGTTCCATGCATTGACAACTCTGCTAAAGTCTTAGCTTGTGCCTTCTGACTTCTTGAGGATCTTGTATCAGTATCCTCGTCATCAAATTCCGTTATAACAAGCTGGAAAAATCACGACAGTGGTGTTAATTCTTTGTTCTTCATCGTATATGGCCAATTAGATCTACTCGATCTGCATCTTATTTTGTCTATTCTTTCTATTCCATATTTCGTCAATCTTTCATCTCATGTCATTGTTCCAAATCTTCATATAATTTTTTCGAGTTCATCCACGTTGTTTTGCATTTACGGGATCATCGCTTGAGCACTGATAGCCTAATCTAAGTGAGATCTGAGCAAAGTTTTTTTTACAGCTCAGGATGTTGTACAGTACATTCTCTGTTGATTGCCGCTCTTCTGAGCAATCCCAAATCTCGTTGACTGCTGTAGCTGCCTCCAACTATTCTGTTATTTTCGAGGCAAACACATAATGACCAAATGCTGCTTTGCATATCATCCTGAAGAAGCACATTGCCACTAGGGCTGCTGCGAGTATCCGAGTACTCGCGAGTACTCGACTTCGAAAGTTAATTGTTTTGTACTCGAAGACTCGCATGCTTCGACTTCCGGTCGGAAAATTTCAATTTCTGGTTCCTGTTATCCAATTACTGACATCATAACATGACGACATCTAATAGTCTTATACTTAGGCAGTCTGTTGGCTGCCAAACGGCTTACTGCAGCCTATATTAAATTTTTGGTGTAACAATAAATTTAAAGAATCTGTTTCTTTGGATGTTCTTTTTCTTGTGAGTTGTTACTTTTGAGATCAAACTTTATTGGTAAGCCAGAGTTTTAGTTAGAACTTATGCTATGGTCTACTTAGTCTGTTCATAGTCTATATATAAGCCATGCGGCTTTTACTAAGCACTTCCTGTATTAATGAGTACTCGAGTACTCGCTAAGCTACTCGTCTGAATACTAGACTCCAAAACAACTCGTTAGCGGCAGCCCTAATCCCCACATACAGAAAATTTCATTATTAAGATATCGTAGCATGCTTCATGGTTTATGCCAGGGCTTTGGACACTGTTTCTTCGCCCGGAGACTAAAGGAATTAATTACGCGGCTATGGATACAAAAATGAAAGTATTGGACATTCAATGGCTAAGCCTTGAGCCTATATAATGGACCATGAAGTATCTTGGCTCCTGGGCAGACTACATACAATAGGTAATGAAGAATCACATAATCACTATTACATGAAACAACTAACACCCAAGGATTCCACTCAGACTTAGCAAAATCATAAATACGTAAAATTTCAAATCAGATTACCGTTAAAATAAAAAACGAAGTTCATTATTCATAAGCATAAGCATAAGCCATAGACACCTTAAAATTCCATTCAGATTTAGCAAACGCAATAAAATGCATCGAAGAGTTAATAAAGATCGCGTGATTAGAGGATATGACTGCATCAGGGTTAAAGTTTGTTATCGAGCTGATCTCCTTAGTTTTTTCTTTTATCTTTTAAAGAAAGTTGGTAGCGGTTGATTCGGCTCAAGCTTGTGAAAAATCCAATCGCCCAGCCATTCTGGAAACGTCTGAATGCTAGCTAAGATATACTTTGCGTAGTTGCCAACGAGGTAGCGGGCACGAGGGTAGCGACCAAGAAGGGCGTGTTCGTAGGCATCGACAACAAGCGACAGATTGAACGACGGACTTCGTAGACCATCCCTCGGCTTATTTTCAAAAACTGCAAGACAAATGAATATCAATGTAAACATTTACCTACCGCCTCATTTGAATCTTTCAAGGATGTTCACTTTGCCAAAGCCAAAACTGATGATAATAGCAATGGCTAAATAGAATGGCATTGACGTCAGCATTTCTTTAGAAAGGATTCCATGGCAACGTATAGCAAATGCTAGGATGCATCAGAAAACCGTCAGTTATGCTTCCACTTAGATGTCGAGACAGATAGCAGAATGTTTGGCCTGTACTTTCACTTTAAAAAGTGTGGCTGTTCATAAATGAAAATCTGACTGACATATAGCTATAATGACAACACATCTAGCCTACTGTATTTGACAGGATCGTCGCCGTATTCAACTTTCACTTCAGGAGAAGTTCTCTGCCAAAGTTCAGCACTTCCGCTTTCCACGTTTTTGCTTATTTGAGTTCGGAATCCTCCAGGTTCGATCAAACTTGCCTTACATCCAAAATAGTGAATGGTACGCCTGAAAATGTACAGCAAAAAAGTTGAATGTGTATTCGAATTATGAATTCCCTGACTTTTTGTCATATTAACAAAAAATATACTGCACCATTTCGACTACATTAAGGGTTCACGAATCCCGGAGCATTGGAATGAGAGGCATGTGAGAAAATTGCAAGGCAAATAGAAACGATAAAATAGTTACATGGTGCGGAAAATCGCTGTAGTTGTTAGGGAGTTTATTCCACAAAGGTTGAACAGTGATTCATAGCTTAAACCAATTGCACAACCAAATTTCAGTATGAGACAATAGCCATACATTGCATAGGGATGGAGAGTTTAGGGCAAAGTTTGAATTGTTTTTAACACCGAGGTTTGATTCAGAAAGGCACGTGAAAATGCGCTATACTAAGTGTCCTGGCACGGAGCTCACATGCCTATCTCAGAAACATTGGTTCAATTCAACAGCTCTGACTGCCAGCATTGGAGCAGCCCTGAATCTCCGTAGATAGATGGCTACTGCAAGGCTGATGGCAAAGTCTGTTCCAACACATATTTTTATTCTCGTACTGTTGTTTCTTACACCGGTCAATAGGTTTTATTCGAGACGCCCAATTATCTTGGATATGTCATCTTGGGCAGCTAATTAGTTCTCTATGGTGAGGTCATTATGTTCCTACACATACTGCGTACTCGGTGAATAATAGGGCATAATAAATATGACTTGACGAGTGTAGCAGCGAATGCAATGGTCCATTGCCATAAACGATTCAACTAGCCTTGATGACTGATCTATGGTAAATCGGCCTCGGACTGGCCAGGGACTCCATATAAAAATGTTCTCAAGTTGGGTAAGCAATCGCACGCACTGTCGATGTCTGGCCCCAGGATAATTTCAACAGCTCTTCATATCGCTCGTGCCAACGCTTGAAATCGACAAAATTGAAAGGCATGCCTCAGAAAAAATGAGCCTAGGAGATCTTAAGCCAATCCAAAGTTCAAGGATTTCTACTTGGTCCATTCTCATTCATTGTCCAATTGTACTAATTCTTTATTTATGACTACACAATTGAGATTTAAACCATTGGCCTCTGTGAAATTGCATGTCCTTTATTATAGTAGGTCACTCCGCAATTCATTCAGGACAAATTGGGACAGTTAGGACACCTCAATGACACGACTCGAAGCTTAAAAGATATAACAATGAAGAAAAGTTATATCTCAAGAGAAACACAGCATAACAATAAAGTATAAATACTGTGATTTACCGAATTCCATCTGTGAATGCCTCCACTCCGTATTTCGACACAGAGTACGGAAGACCAATCGGGTAGCTTATTCGGCCAGCAATGCTTGCAGTGTTGACCACTCGACCCTTCTCTTTCTTCACCAGAGGCAAAAACGTCAGCGTGACGTCAATTAAACCCCATAGATTTACGTCACACTGCTTCTTGAAGTCATCAACAGTAAGCCAATCAGGAGACCCAAAAGTTAGAATATTACCGGCATTGTTCAATATTCCCCAGAGACCTAAACAGCGTATAAGCGTAGTTAGAAAACCAAAATTTACAGTTATACTCTTATCTGTGACAGATACTTCGCTAACAATAAATCAAATCCCCGTCGATCATGAAAATGCACCAGGACCTCGTAAATGCGGAGGTCTAGTACAACGGTCAATCATTCAAGGCTATAATAATAATGATAGTGAACTATCGCATTTAAAAAATTCATTATCGCAGTCTAGCACTATAGACAAAATATCTAGATTTCTCTCTGGATTGGGATGTGGTTCTGATCCATGCCATATTTGGGAAGTCTTTGCATCACAAGATGCGGGAACGTTGCAATTCCCAAAGAGCCTGCACATCATTAACCCAACAGCGTAACTTAAAGTCTGAGGTAGGCTGCCTTGAGGTGTATTTCAATCTCATATTACTACATGTAGCTGTTAACCCGTGAAAAATGACAGACCGCTGAAGATCTTCTCGAGTATTATCCATTAAGTTTAAATTTAATGTTAATAACTGGAAATGTACTTACATTACACGATGTATACATTGCTCATACGCTTTACTATTTAAACGTATTCACGTCAATGTTGAGACGCACTATTAACCGTCTGTTAGACATTATTTGAAGTTATTTACAACAGCACCGGATGCAATCACGTTTGCGCTGCATATTAATAAGGTCAGCCTTGTTTACATACGACAAACGCAGCAACAGCATCGGATGCAGTAACGTTTGACCTGCATATTGTTTATAGCATACCTTATAGACACGCACACACACGTGACTTAGGTAGTTATCATTGCTTATACAGATCACTGAAGCTTCGCTTCATTGCGAGACGAGTATAATACTGAAATGAACTAATAGTCAAGAATATTCTTCTCATCAAACTGCGGCCAATTCGTCTCAACTAACCAAATGAAGAAGAATGAACAAGAATCCCTTATCATTGTCATTGTCAATACCATTATCATCGCCATTCTAACGTAACTGTCAATATCGTCGCCTCTAGATTTCTACTCAGAAGCGCAACCTACGCTAATCAACATGATGTCTACGTCAATGTGACCAAACAGTCTCTTCGCAATCAGTCGAAAATGAACACATATTGAATAATGGATTGCAAGAAGAGTCACTTATGGACTTGACTGATAATTTTTTTAACTTTTTCAAAAACACATCCATAATTTTGCAAATCAGCATTTAAGCTAAAAAATAATTCTATTTCAATACAACCTATTGCGATGGTATGCAATCACATATATCACGAACATCTTTCCTAAATTTAAGGACAACGAATAAATTTTAAGATTCTATAAACAAGTTAAAGTAAGAAACGTTACTTTTGGGGACTCTTTATTATTTACTGGTGGTAATCTGGTAAATGGCTCAATTGTCCCATTTCCTTTAGAGATTTTTTATTACATATCATTGATGATGTAAAGTTGCCGAAGTGGAGCTCGTCAAAGAGGACTCGTTCGATTGGTTAAATGATATCTATTGTTTGCATGTTGTCATTTTTTTTCGCAATTTCTCAGATATGTCCGTAAAACAATGATACATTGCATTGTCATGCAAACCTGAAATGTTTGCACAATTTCAGCTCTGCAGGTCGACGGGAACATACCTGAAAAAGAGTTGAAAGATGTACGACCGTGGCAAACTTTGCGCAAGCCAAGTCAAATAAAAGAGAGTAAAAAGCGCCTGCATTGTAGAAGGAAAAGAAGATAATCTTGTTTTTACCTCTTCCTTGTGGAAGTTTATTCTTGATGAACTCGAGAACATTCCGCACACTCTCTTTCCTGGTGACATCCAAAGAGACGGGTATCAGACGTTCAGAGCAGATCTTCTTCAGTTCCGTTTCTCCTTTCTCCGTCAAACATCCGGCAAACACATGACATCCCAGCTGATCCAGTCTCCTCGCTATCAGGTTCCCAAATCCAGTGTCACATCCGGTTACGAGGATATAACGATACTGGTAGTTTCCTACTCGTGGCATCCGAATGAGATAGTCCACGATTTTATAAAGGATGAAACATCCAACGACGTATGTCGCAAAATAACAGAACATTTTCACTGGCAAAGATGAGAATCTAAATTATTTCAATGCCGAGAAATATTCAATATCAAAATCAATTCAACAATTTTTTATTTCCACCAAATCAGTTTATATTTGAAAACAGCGGAAATAAGAAAACTTATCGGTGATTTGGGTTACATGAAATGCGGTTAAGACATATGTATAGTCTGTGGCAGTCTTTTACGAATGCCTGTCAAGTAAACGGTTACTGCTACACAACCACACCTGTGCTTATCGATCTTTAG
The DNA here is from genome assembly GCA_959347315.1 of Bimastos eiseni. Lineage (NCBI taxonomy): Eukaryota > Metazoa > Annelida > Clitellata > Crassiclitellata > Lumbricidae > Bimastos > Bimastos eiseni. The sequence goes on from OY365810.1 coordinate 38,128,464, forward strand.
GAAATCGAATCTGTTCGTGCATTTCTTAGAAAACGTGATAATCACGTGTTGCCCCGGTGACACAATTATTACCCTCGCCGGAATGAATTGGATGTGTATGTCTTGTATTATTTTATTATCCGTAGATCACGATCAACGCTCTAAAGTAGGCTGCGATCAAATATAAAGCATTATTTTATCGTGGAAATGAGTTTTAATACTTGCATTATTGTGGAGAGTTTAATTATTTCCAAGATGATAATCAAGATAGCGGCCAATACGGTTACCAAAACGCAGATGCAATATTTTCTAGGGGAATCTAGGCCATTAAATCGATTTCTCATAGTAGCAGTTGTGTACGAATGTTGCTACTAATGATGATTGATGACGGTCGATGTGATCGCTGAAGCAGGCCTACAAATATAGTCGGAATCTTCACCGTAATCTCCACACTTATAAAACCCAACTTGATTGTCAAGCGCAAGCGCAAGCCTATTCAGTAGCGCATAATATGTGCATGCTTCTGTTCGTAGGTAAGCTAAAATGGGAAGCGAAGAGTTATATTTACTATTTTCAACTTCACGTAATCACTTGCATTGCGGACACTTTCCTTCCTGGTGACATCCAGACAAATGGCGAGCAGACGTTCAGAGCAGGAAATCTTCAGCTTCGTTTCTTCTTTCTCCATCAAACATCATATCATTGTGGCTTGCTCTGCGTGGATGGCGGATGATGATTTATGGTCGTTGTAACTAAGCAATGCGCATAAATCAATAGGCCTATGTATAATTCGAGACTCTGTCGATCGTGGGCTTCATCGTAAATTTCTTCTTAGTGTTGTTTTTGAAGTCACGAGGCGATTACGACTAGTCAAATCGTTATCGTATACTCGAAATGTCTACAAAACCCACACAAGGAGGCGAGGGAATCAGCAGATTATATAGCCAAGATAACTGTAACCTATAATAAATAAATATATATATATATAGTTATAGTCTAAGTGTAGCCAATATAATGATGGTCAATTACATAAATAGCCTTCGCTGTCATAGATACAGATGTACACAAAACAATTCATCGAAAGGATATCAGTTAACGGCTGGCTCGGAAACTCCCACATTGGTTGCAGTATCCTAGACACAAGTTGAAAAACCGCAACCAGGTAGACCAATAATTATAAGAAAAAGTAAGAAAAACGTAGTTGATATGTAGGCCTATGTGCGTATCTTATCTATGCGCTTCTGTATATACATATATAGTTATGTGTATGTAGCCTACATATATAGACTCATGTTTTTGAACGTGTACGTGTATATATATATATACCGTTTATACACCTGTAATGTGCAAGTACGTGCGTATGTTTGATTCAAGGTAAGTGAGAGGGGAAGATCGCTTGATGAATCTGGGTAATGTACCAACGGATAAAACGAAGACTTAGTAGTAACTGTTCAAACGAAACACACGATACACGTATTATACATGTGTATATAGATCGTTGCACTCAGTGTGTTAATTGACCCATTTAGCTACATCGCTTGGAACGTGCGTCTCGTGCCATTGTGCTTAAAGAAATCCTGGTTCGCCTTCCATCGGTGGCATATGCTTTGGATTTGAATCTGAGGGCAGTGTCTATTCCAACTGGAAACAGTGGTAAAGGCTCTCATCCGATCAATTCATCGAATAATACGGTCACCGAATAAAAACCTTTGCGTTGGCTTTTTTATTATTGACATTTAATGACACAAGATGCTAACATACATGTAGCTGATGAAAAGCTCATCTTCTCAATATCTTATTGTTCCTCTACCCAATTCCCTCCTCCACTCTGTACCCTATCATTTCACCAGATAATTTCTAGAGCACCCAAAAATATCCTTCCACCCAAAAGCAACTCTCGATTTACCTCAGACCCTTTTATAAAATTTTTTATTAGTTTGTTGTTAAACCTAAGCCACCTTCATTATCCACTGTCAGTCAATCACTCGTGTTGGCGTCTCTAACGTCTATGCATTGTGGTAAACGGTGTCTAATTGGTTTGGACGGTCGGCCTGTAACGTGGAGAGTGTGGGTTCGACTCTCGTCAGAGGAGTCACTGTGCAGGAACCTTTAGATAGTTCAATTGTTCTGCGATAAAACCACAATTGCGCCCAACCTTGGGGTCAGTTGGATGTTTGCCATTTTTAAGCTGAAAGTGATCTAAAATTTGGATGAGTCGCTGGAGGGTAACCAGAGGGCAACGGTCTCAGTCGGGCTTCCATCGGCCTCTGTTGGCCTCCTTGTAAAACCGCCATTGGGAGTTTGTGCACTTCTGAAAAAATTGAAAGAAATGTAGTATGAAATGACAGTTGTATTGTGTTTTATTCTGCGCTTTTGCCAATTTGAATTCTTTCTAAATAGAGGAATAATTGTTTAATAATTATCATGATCAATACGAACTCAACAATTATCACCCAAGTATTAAATTCAGACTAAGTATAATCATAAACAAATGCACAAGTACACATCTTAGAGTTCTACCACGAAGTAGCAAGTGATGCATAACAATGCAACCCGACAGTAAAATTAATATCGATCAAGTGATTAGAAAGGATCACTGTGATTTTTTCTGTTATCCTTTATAGGACGTTGGTAGCGGTCGATCCCATTCAAGCCTGCGAATAATCCAATCGCCCAGCCATTCTGGCAGTGCTTGAATGGGAGCTAGAATATACTTTGCGTCGTTGCCAACGAGGTAACGAGAGCGAGGGTATCGACCAAGAAGGGCGTGTTCGTAGGCGTCGACAACAAGCGAGAGATTAGCAGACCCATCTCGTCGATCCCCGCTCAGTTTCTTCTCGATCACTGCAAGACAAACGAATATCAATATCAACATTTATTTAGCTATATATATATGTATATATATATACTTGGATCTCTTAAGGACCCTTACCATTAACCAAAACGGATGATAATAGCATTGGCCAAAACTTGGATCTCTTAAGGACGCTTACCTATAGACAAAACGGATGATAATAGCATTGGCAACAACGACGGCATTAACTTCAGCATTTTTGTAGAAAGGATGTTATGTAGACTACATGAACGGCGATTTAGGCCTTTAGCATATTATTAAGACTAAAAAGCTTCACATACGTTTACACCTAGAGATCGGGATGGGTTTCACAATATTTGCCCTGTGTTGTATTTTAAAGAATATGACTGTTCATAAATGAGAGTCTTCCTGACCTACTGCAATTAAGACAACAACTGTAGCGTACTTTGTTTGATATATTCCTCTCCGTATTCAGCTTTCACTTCAGGTGAAGTTCTCTGCCAAAGTTCAGCACTTCCGCTCATAAAGCTATTGCCTATTTGAGTTTGGAATCCTCCAGGTTCGATCAAACTTGTTTTGCATCCAAAATAGTGTATGGTACGTCTGAAACAAACAATAAACGAGGCTGAATCGCGTTTTTCCTAAATTCCTGTACTTGGTAAAATAACGAAAGGATATTAAAATAGTTGTTATTTTTCAGAAAATGTTATTATTTTTACACCCGTCAATGGGCCTTTGCTCGAGAAGCCCAGTTTCATTGGATATGTCATGTGGTACAGCTAATTTGCGATTATGTGCTCATGCTAAGCGTGCAAAGTAATCAATTAATCAGATTGATCTGGCCTGACGAGGGTAGCAACGAATGTCTCTTATAATCACTTTTCGATTATGTTGAACACTTCAACTTGCATTGATGGCTGATCTGTTGGAAAAGGTTACAGACTGGCCAGGGTTGATATGTATTAACCTTCTCAAGTTGGGATAAGCTACGATTGGGAGCACATTGTTGACATATGTTCCCAAACTCGTTTCCAAAGCCTTTCATCTTACTGGTTACAGCGCTTTTAAACGAAAAGTTTGAACCACATACATTAGAAGAAGATTAACCTCGGAGATTATGAGCCAATCAAAAAATTGGACGACGTCTACTCAATTGATTCTCATTCATAATGCAATAATACTAATAAATTTTGGATTAATTCCACAATTGTTCATTAAACGATTGGTTTCGGTGGAATTTGATTAGGCAACACTATTAGTAGGGTTCTGTGTCCATAGTCCGAATGTTCGATGGTCCGAAGGTGCGATAGTCCGAAGATTGCATGGTGTCCGGTCGATAGGTGAAAAGATTGCGGTTTTAATGGCAGCTGAACTGAGGAAATGAATTATGTTTGGCTAGAGGCTGGATTGCACCATTCTTTTCATTCATCCAGCTTCCATTTAGGCATGATTCTTTTCACATCAATCCAGTTTCCAGTTTTACACATCCCTTTCATCAATTATTCCAGCTTCTACATGTAGCTAAATTAGTGTTGGAGAAGGCCCACATAATCTTCGGATTATCGAACCTTCGGACTATTGAATCTTCAGATTATCAAACTGACACCATTAGAAGGTCATTCGTCCCAATCCAGTTAGGACAGGTGACTCTGAACTCAACACGGTATATCAGTGAAGTCGCCTCCGTGAGAAATACAGTATAACAATAAGTTAATACTGTGATTTACCGAATTCCATCAGTGAAGGCCTCCACTCCATATTTTGACACAGTGTACGGAAGAAACATGGTCAAGCTTATTCGACCAACGATGCTTGCAGTGTTGACCACCCGACCTCTTTCCTTTTTCACCAGAGACAAACAGGTCAGCGTGACGTCAATTAAACCCCAGAGATTGACGTCACACTGTTTCTTGAAATCATCAACAGTAAGCCAATCCGGAGAGCCAATAAGTGAAAGAGTACCGGCATTGTTCAATATTCCCCAAAGACCTAAAAACAATAAGTATTAAAAAAACAGTTGCTATATTTAGTTGTGATTTGTAGATTTTTGAATTTGTCGGTGCTGTTATAGCCAGATTTCCTCTTTCATGAAGGTAGTTCTTATACATGCCATCTTCCGAGGTCATTGCATTACACAAAATGCAATCGTTGAAAACTGAAATTTCTATAGAGCCTGCATACTATTAATGACCTAAATTAACGTGTGATCTTGACCGCCTTTGAGATGCATTTCAGACTCAGGTCATTACAACTTACAGATTACAAATCACTTAAACTCTGCTTCATTGCAAGATCTGTGAATGCTGAAAAGAACCAATTGTCCAGAATTTTTCGCCTCAAACTGCGACCTGTTCGTTTCAACCAACCACCGCACGAAAAAGCATGAGAACGAATGATTCGTTGTCTGTAGTCCTATGACAGCCGAAGTCACCAATCTTCCAGCCGAAGTTAACACGGATCTACATCCGTTACCTTTTGTCATTGTCAGTATCGTTATCATATCATTATTATTAGGCCTACTACGAATTTCTCTGTTAGGCTCGGTAAATATTTATACTCATTTTTACTGCGCAAATCAGCCTGATCATAATTTGTTATAGTTGGTCGAGAGAAATGAACACGTACAGCTTGAAAGACATATTGCAATAAAAGTCACTTAAATCTATGCATGGCTGATAATTTCAATAGCACTGAAATTCATTTATCAATCGAACTTAACAGATCACTATTTATATTTGCACATATTCAATTTGACAACCAAGTAATGATGGTACAATAAGAGATATCCCGAAAAATATCCCTGAGATGTGGACAAAGAACTAACTGTTACTACAACAATCTGGAAAATTTCCCTTGCTTCGTACTAGACAATAAATTGTATTTGATTATTTATACCTCTTCCCTGTGGAAGTTTCTCCTTGACGTATTCGAGTGCATTCCGCACACTCTCTTTCCTGGAGACATCCAGAGAGATGGCATGCAACCGTTCAGAGCAGACCTTCTTCAGTTCCGTTTCTCCCTTCTCCGTCAAACATCCGGCAAACACGTGACATCCCAGCTGGTCCAGTCTCTTCGCTATCAGGTTCCCAAATCCAGTGTCACATCCGGTTACGAGGATATAACGATTCTGGTAGTTTCCTACTCGTGGAATTCGGATGAGGCGATCAAAGATTTTATAGAGGATGAAACACCCAATGACGTATACCGCAATGGAACAGAACATTTTTCACTTACCAAAGATATAAAATTTTGGGCTATTTTTGCATTTCGAGTAATATGCAGAAGTCGAATGCGGCTACTGCTACACAACCTCACCTGTCTTGTAGAGCTGTACGTGTATTTCTCAAAATACGTGGCAATCACGTGTTGCCCCAATGGTCTAGCCTTCGCAGGAATGAGTGGGGTAGATAGTTGACTCGGCGGCGTTAGGATGTTGAACTGGAGAAACTGTAGTCATTGGTTACAACAAATAATAGGGAATGTGAAGCAATTGGAAACCAACGATCGTCATCAACTTATCCCTTCCTATCAACAGAAGCGATATTTTCTATAACCTGCAAATCCTGTCAATTCAATTCATGCGAGAGACCCGCACAGAATGCGACGTATGACGAGCAAGTAGGCCTACAAACATTCCAACAGTTTTTGCAGCAGAGCAGCGAGCCGAGCAACGGCCTGTTTTCCCTGGCTGGTGCCCTTCTTCACAGCCGTCAGTGATCAACGGCAACATGCCACACTAGAGCAGAGGACGTTTAACGTTTTATTGACGACCACGGCGAACATTCTTTCGGCCTTGAGACAGAGCAACACCCAATTACAATAACAGCATGCATTGTTATTTAATAAAATATCCTCTCCCAATACAGGAGCTGTGTAAATATATTTTGAGGTTAGAGTTATTTTATACGTCGCGTCTAAGCTCACGAAATGACATACTATGCGGCGCCTACTTAGCTTATACAGCTCGGTCAAAATGTTTTAACTAATTCACAGCGAGGCAGTTAAACGAAGCGACCACACGAATCCAGTTCTGTTAAATTCTACTCACGGGCTTAGCAAGGCGCCTCTCACAGCAGAACCTAATCGGAGACCCTCCCAGTGCGATGGACCCCTTAATAAAATAAAAGTCTTAAGAAAATGAGCAGAACAGTCATGCCTGCAGATAAGATCTCAGCGCGAGGTATTGCAGGAATTTAATTCCACAGCAAAGTGTCAATAGAGGCATTGGCACAATAGGCACAATAATGAACTGTGGAAGTCCAAGACCGAGGTACAAGCATGTCGTGACAGTCTAAGGAGATGAAAGTGCAGAGCTGGCCGAGATAGGCCGCCCGATACGATCTCAGAAGTAGCGTGGGTATTGACCTAAGACGTCGTCCGGATCCTCTCAGGCTCATGCTATCCCATCTGAACTGTATTGAGACTCAAAATAAAACAATCCTTCTCAATAGTTTCAGAACATGCTAACATACACGCACTTACAGCTCATGCCTTTTCAATATTACACAGCCCCAATCGTGTTCTTTGCCAAATTTCCACCTCCACTTCGTTCTTTCTCCATTCACTAATTAAGACATAAACCACTCAACCGTATTCTACCATCCAAAAGCCACTCTCTATTTATCACCAGATCCATTTATTAAAGTGTTTACTAGTCTATTGTTTAATACTAGCCACCTTGATTATCCACTGTCTCTCATGTTGACATCTCTGCCTTAGGCGCTACTCTGCTATATACAACTGTAATTGCGCCACCGAGACGTGTTTGGATGTCAGAACAAATTCTAAGAAGAGAGGTATGAAATCACAGTTGCATTGTGTCTTTTCCTCAGATTTATTCTTTCCAGATGATGGAATAAGCAACATGAGATGAAACAGTTTACACTCAAGCCTTACATTTGGACTTAGCATGATCATAAATACGCAAGATTTCAAATCAGATATTTAAAAACATTCAACGTTCCATTCAGAATAAACACAAGCAATAAGCACCTTAGAGTTTTACTTAGATAGTATAAAAAAATGCATAAAAATGCATCTGTCAGTTGATTAAGATGGCGCGATTAAAAGACAGGACTGCAGCAGATTAGTTGTTGGTAGTCGAGCTGATCTCTGTGATGTCTTCTCTTTTATCTTTTCACAGAAATTGGCAGCGGTCGATCCGATTCAAGCTTGCGAAGAACCCAATCGCCCAGCCATTCCGGCAATGCTTGAATGGGAGCTAGCAGATACCTTGCGTCGTTGCCAACGAGGTAACGGGCACGAGGGTATCGACAAAGAAGGGCGTGTTCGTAGGCATCGACAACAAGCGACAGACTTAACGAACCACATCGTAGACCATCCCTTGGTTTGTTTTCCATCACTGCAAGACAAACGAATATCAATGTAAACTTTTATTTAGCGCCGTATGTGAATCTCATAGGGATGCTTACTTGGCCAAAACGGATGATAATAGCGTAGGTCACATAGAATGGCATTGGCTTCAGCATTTATTTAGGAATTGTATCCATGTACAATGTACATCTTCAGCCAGACATAGCAGTTGTTAAGATGCATCTCAAAAGCATCAATAAAGTTTGCACTCATAAAACAAGATGGATGGTATTATATTTGGCATTGTAATTGTAATTGAAATTGTAAATGAACATTTTTAGGGCGCCGCTCAAATCAATGGCGCTCCAGATCCAAGTCGGCGACTAGGTAGTAAACAAGAAGGTCTTCAAGCGCTTCCGAGACTGAACAGCGGAGAGGACGAGAAGCTCCGCCCTAAGGGGAAGGGGAAGACTATTCCAACTGGTGGGGCCTAGATAAGCAAAGCTCCTTGTTTGGGCCGTGGTAGTGCACATATTATGGGCCAGTAATAATCCACATTATGTGTTTTTATTTTAAAGAGTTTGGCTGTTCATAAATGAAAGCCTTGCTGACCAAGAGCACTCAAGACAACAACTGGAACATACTGTATTTGATGGGGTCATCGCCGTATTCAGCTTTCACTGCAGGAGAAGTTCTCTGCCAAAGTTCAGCACTTCCGCTTTGTAGGCTATTGCCTATTTGCGTTCGGAATCCACCAGGTTCGATTAAACTTGCTTTGCATCCAAAATAGTGAATAGTACGCCTGAAAATATACAATAAACAACGCTCAGTGCGCATTCGAATTGTGATTTAGTGAACTTGTCAAAATAACGAAAAATAAACTGAAATATTTTGCCAACAATTGGAGTGCATGATGTTTGTATGTTGGAGTGAGAGGCATGTCCGGAAATTACGAGGTTCATAGAGAGGGTGAGAGAGTTGACCGGTTCAGGCAATCGCTGTTGCTGTTGGGGAGTAACTTCCACAAAGGCTGAGCAGCTTAAACCAATTGCACAATAAAATTTCAGTATGAGGCAATAGCAATCAAGGATGCAGTGTTTGGAGTTAGGCTGGAATTGGTTTTAATATCGATGTTTAGATCAGAAACCATAATCAGCGCTTTTTGTGAGGCACGTCAAAGTGCGCTATATCAATCTTCCTGATACATAGCCTACATCGGTCGCATATACCAAAATACTCCCAATTTGGTTGGATAAGTCTTATGGGACAGCTAATTATTTCCATATGGTAAGGCGATAATGTCCCATGCTATGTGTGCATGGTGATCAATAATGACTTGAGTTGATGTGGTTAGCACTTTCCAATTGTCCAATACGCTTCAACTAGCCTTGATGACCCTTATCTGCTTCTAGCGGGCCAGGTTTCCTTTGTATCGATCTTCACAAGTTCAAATACGCAAGTATTAGGCCATCGTTGCGCACATTAGCGATGTCTGTCCCAAATTGGTTTCAACAACTCTTCATTTCGCCGATGACAACGCTTGTAATCGACAGGCTTGAACCACATAATGTTAGAAGAAGGTAAGGGGTTGATTGCTACTTGAATATCTTGAGCTAATTCAAGATTGGATAATTGCTATTTCCTTCATTATTGAACTGCGCAGATTTCTTTACTATTAATCCCAAAACTGTTCATTAAACGATTGGTCTCGATGAAATTTGATTGCATCATTAGTAAGCCACTCTTCACAATCGAGTTAGGACATGTAACACAATTCAATGGCGTAACTCCGAAGTCAACAGGGTATACCAATGAAGTTGCCCTCATGAGGAACACAGTATAACAATAAAATATAAATACTATGATTTACCGAATTCCATCCGTGAATGCCTCCACTCCATATTTTGATACAGAGTATGGAAGAAACAGCGTGTAGCTTAATCGACCAGCAATGCTAGCAGTGTTCACCACTCGACCCTTTTCCTTCTTCACCAGAGGCAAAAAAGTCAGCGTTACGTCAATCAAACCCCAGAGATTGACGTCACACTGTTTCTTGAAGTCATCAACGGTAAGCCAATCAGGTGACCCATGAAGTGAAAGAGTACCGGCATTGTTCAATATTCCCCAAAGACCTAAAACCAAGTACACATGGTTTAAAAAATTAAAGTAAAACTTTTTTCAATCATGAAAATGCCCTGTGCTAGCTAGACCTTGGTAGATTCCGAGATGCAGTAAAATAATCGATCAAGATCATAACTACAGTGATAGACAACTAGGGTATTGGTCAGCGGATTTTTTAATTTGCAAAATAAATTAATATGATACAATGACTTAACATGTGAGCTCGACTGCCTTTGAGATCTATTTCAGTCTCACATTATACAGAAACTCTCGTCGTTGCAAGACGATACATACTGAAAAGAACTAAATGATCATAATTCGTCTGTTCTCGTCAAACTGCGGCGCAATCGACAATGGACCAAATGAAGAAGGTTTGAGCTAATAGTATGATGTTAAAGTCAATGAAATTTAATATATTTTTAATACCAACTAGTGATGCTGAAATCTCATAAATCACGAACAACTTTCCCACCTTTAAGCGCAATTAACTAATTTCAACAATCTGCATACATGTAGAAGAACTTTGCACCGTACAAGACAACGGATTAGGTCCCATATCAGATTTATTTTGTGTACCTCTTTCTTGTGGAAGTCTCTCCTTGACGAACTCGAGTGCCTTGCGAACACTTTCCTTCTTGGAGACATCCAAAGAGACGACGATCAGACGTTCAGAGCAGACCTTCTTCAGTTCCGTTTCTCCTTTCTCCGTCAAACATCCGGCAAACACGTGACATCCCAGCTGATCCAGTCTCTTCGCTATCAGGTTCCCAAATCCAGTGTCACATCCGGTTACGAGGATATAACGATTCTGGTAGTTTCCTACTCTTGGAATTCGAATGAGATAGTCGACGATTTTATAGAGGAGGAAACAGCCAACGACGTACACCGCAATAGAACAGAACATTTTAAAATTACTAATATATAATGTGTTTTTGATTTCACTATCGAGACATATTCAATACCGAAGTGAAAATTTATTTGCTGTTCACCAAACCAGTTTATATTCGGAGACAGCAGAAATAAGAATTCTTACTGGTGATTACATAAACAGCAGTACTGTCAACACATTAGGATAGTCGATGCTTTAGCGTAGATTACCGCTGTTGCTATATGTGTCACCTCACCTGGGCTTGTCGATCTGTAGGCTAAATCTGGCTAAAACTAAATCTGATAGGCCTATAGCTAAACGGATCAGTTCCTTCAATTCTTAAATTCTTAAATTCTTAACCTGGCAGTCACCTGTTGGTCTAGTGTTCCAGTTTTATCATCGCATGAATGAGCGGATAAGTTTATGTCCTGCTTTATTTTAATGTCGATGAATTATGGATAGGCATAAGTCTGCTGCTATAGTGTACAAAACATCACCTGTCTTTTCGACCTGTTTTTTTCTATACGCTTGAGTTCTTGCATTTTTTGGCATGATGACCCAGTTTTGGCAAGTGCAAGAATGATAGGATTAGATAGCTACCCCAACGATGTTTGGATGTTGAATGCAATGTTTGGATGTTAACAGTCACCTGTTGGTCTAGTGTTCCAGTTTTATCATCGCATGAATGAGCGGATAAGTTTATGTCCTGCTTTATATTAATGTCGATGAATTATGGATAGGCATAAGTCTGCTGCTATAGTGTACAAAACATCACCTGTCTTTTCGACCTGTTTTTTCTATACGATTGAGTTCTTGCATGTTTTGGCATGATGACCCAGTTTTGGCAAGTGCAAGAATGATAGGATTAGATAGCTACCCCAACGATGTTTGGATGTTGATTGCAATGTTTGGATGTTAATTGTGGAGCAACTGCAGTTGTAATATTATATATACCTTGATGTTCCTCGTGTCTACAAGTTACAACCAGTTACAGCAGGTCAGTGTGGCAGCATGATTGTCACAAATGAGCCAAATCAATATTGCAAGGGAGGCAGATTGGTAGACCGGAAGGAGACGAGTATAAGGTGTGGTTGAGGGAGACGAGAGTACAGAGTGGAAGAGGAAGGCATCAGCCATTTTATCGATGGAAGAACCGAAGGCCCTTCTTTCATGACGGTCGCTTGCGGTTCTTTGAGGAAGTGCTGTTCGTTGGTGAAGTACTGCTCTTTGGGAAGTGCTGTTCTATGATGCAGTGCTGTTCGATGGCAAAGAGGAGAAGAATCTTCTGTATCTTCTTTGAAGGACTTGTATTGCATGTGACTGCATAAACTCAATGGATCATGATTAATTTTGTGAAGATAAATCAATGTTTTTAACTATTTGCACTATTAAAAATTTTGGAAATCTAAATTTACCTATGACTTGGGCAACTACGATTCAACAACGAATCCCGTGACAATGATCATTTCAGTGTCATGCTCTGTCAATAATATGTTAGCAGAGTGTCATGGGGTGAAACTTTGCCTCATATCGTCGTACCGTAACCGTAATACTCAACTTCTAAAGCGCCAATTGTAGTAAGCCAAAGCGTAGAGTACCAGCTTATTCACTAGCTCCTATAATTTATGCTTGCTTTGTACCGCAGGTCAACAAGCTATGAAGGCAGATGAATTGGCTTGGGCGATAAGTGACTTTACTTATCGCAATTAGTTAGAGTCAATTATTTGATTATTTGATTAATTGATTAATAGATTAGTAGGATTAACTCGATTAGTAATAATCAAAACTCGTGATGTTGAGTCGTTGATTCAGTTCTTCAGTGAATGTCCTGTTGCAGCATTATCCTGCGCAGACTAATCACGGAAGTTACATTGCATCTTATTTATGACGCGGATGACAAAATAAGTATTATTTGTCTCTGATTCAGAGTATTATTTGTAAATTAGATGTACATGACGTTTTCCTCTTTTGACGAATTTAAATGTTCAGATTTCGGATCCAGAGTCCGCGGAGTTCACTATCGGCTGAATTTGACCAACGATGTATGTATGTAAGCCTATGTATGTGCGGTTGTAAAATGTTTAATATGCGGACCATGTTATTCCATTAATCGCCCGAGTTGTGAAGGCGTAGTGTAAGATTGGTTAGTTACTGTTATTAGCGACACTTTATCATAACATTATCTGTCGCCCTATTCCTTTCTCTAGGCTCGGGAATCGGGTCTGGCTGGCGCTGTGTAAATTATGGCAGTTACGGAGTTTGTAAGGTAAGATGTAGCAATGCTTCTTTTTAAGCCACACATAGTAGCATTATCTCGACATCCATAGATTAAAATCCCAGTAGATGCTTTGGTTGTCAGATTTCGCTGGTGAGCGCGTGTTAAACTCGCACAACGAGGTGTAATGTTCACTGGTCCTTCACCCTTGCTAAGATTGCAGATACTGAAGTCTAATGTCCAATTTATAAAAATATTGGCTGTCAATTTGCTTCCTAGCTTTGCTTTCACTGTGTACAATTATGTTAGGGCCTACCCTTGTTTTATCGTATGCCTGTTAGATATTTAATTAGGTGTATTTTGCATTGTCTTTCACTCACTTGCATAATGTAATGGGTGTCCCTGCTAGGGTCCTTCTCTTTGTGTTCAGCCAACCCTTTTGTACTCTCTCGTGTTATTTTTTTGTTTCGTTAATTGGTTGGTCAATCATTAATACAATTCTTGGTTATGGTTATATGGATGTTATGTATTCTGTGTACGCGAACGTGTTTATTTATGAAGGTACACGTTATCGCAACCTCATATAAGAGTTCTGTGCGCGTAAGCTCTTTTTTATTCTGAAATTTGATACCGACCTCCTAGATTAAAATGATTAAGATTAAGATGCACACGCCTCTACGGCGCAATTCCAATTGTACTGCAGAGCAATTGTGCGCGAAGGATTTGCTTAAGGTCCCTACACAGTGACTCACTCCTCGGACGAGGGCCGAACTCGCTCACTCAGCGCACACTGAGTGTTACGGGCCAACCGCTCTGAACAATCGGCCACTGTGCTTTCAGCCACATGTCCTGACTGTCGTGTGCATGACGCTAATATACTATCTAAAATAATAACTAAGAACTCCTTCAGAATTTCTAAATCATCTGATGTGCCACGCACCAACCCAAGCGTAAATATTTATGAAGTTGGCGTTGACATCGTTGTGCAGCTATTTCTTCATGGCTTCCGGCAAAGGTCGACCTGATTCGAATCTTCTGAAAATCCAATCTCCCAGCCATTCAGGAAGTGCCTGCATTGGAACAAACAGATAATTGGCATCTTTTCCCACGAGATATCGCGCCCGAGGAAATCTTCCGAGAAGAGCATGTTCATAGGCATCGACAACATCAGTCACGCAGTCTGATGCTAACTGAAGCAGCGCTTTGACGTCGTTTTCTAAAACTATAATAGCAGTATGAGTGATATAATCCACAATGAGAGCATACAATAAAAGAACAATTTGGCCCACATACCTTATTGGCCTCATCATCATCATTATCATCATCATCATCATCATCATCATCATCATCATTTTCATCAACGTCATAGTCGTCGTCTTCGTCATTGGTGTTATCATTGTCACAATCTTAGTCATTTTTAATCATCTTTATCATAGTTATAAGTTTTAACATGATTATCAACATCATTGTTGTCGTCGCTGTTGTTGTCACTGAACCAAGCATTTATATGGACACACTTCAAGAGCAAAATAATTAAAATAATTATCAGAGACTCTCTGCGTTAAACCATATGATTCCAATCTCATCAGGGACTGAACATTTATAATTTGAAAAAATCATAATCAGCATCATAATCACTAGCTTTCCATCAACACAGTGATTATCGTCGTAGTAATCATCGTTATCACAACCCTTAGTTTCATCAGCATTATCGTCTAATTCGTCATCATTAGTGTCGTTGTTTGAATCTTTTCAATCTGGCAATTGGCAAATATATCTCGAGTGGACTATATAATGAGCTCATTAATATTATTTTATTTTATTTCATTAAGTTAGGATCAATGTTCTCAAACCTCTTTCTTTATCAATGCGTGATTTAGATAAACTATGTATCCGACTATATCTGTAGGAATACTAGAAAAGAGTTGCAACGTTAGGAAGAATTCTTACTGTGTTTGACGTACTGTTCTCCGTATTCAGCTTTTGTTTCAGGTGAAACGGCATTCCACGATTGTTGGATATTAACTACAGTTCTTTCCTCGTCGCAAATATTAGTTTTGTGATAACCAGGTTCGATCAAAATTGCGTTGCAGCCGAAATAATGAATTGTGCGCCTACAACAAAAATCAGAGAGTTTCTGAGGAATTGACGATTATGTAAATCCAAACCCGTTTGCCATATTTTGCTTATTTTTCCGACGGAAGATAGATGGCCATATTCGAGTTGAGACTGGATGCATGAAACTGGGCAGTCATTTATGGTTGAAAAAGGACTATATTCTAGACAAACGGTTACATTGTTAAAAACTATAAATTGGACGAAAACAATCGGGCGGTTATGATATGGCAAACGACGGGTTCATCACTCGCTTTATAGCATCAAATGCACAAAGGTCGGCACATAGGCCTACAGTTCGCAACTTCGGTGAGGATATTATGCTACTATGGTTTAAGTCTTTAACAACCAATTACTTAACACCGCCAACAGAGTTGCAACATTATAGAAAAATAACAAAATAAAAGTTAATTAAACTGATATTACATACTGTGATTGTGTATTATGAATATTTCGTGATTGTTCATATCTGATGTTCCCACAATGTGTCTGCTGGCGGTTCAATAGAGTATTATGCTAACTTGATTTGCTTAATTATATAACTTAAGTAAAAGTAATAGAGCTCTAGTTTAGTATTGTAGAGTACATTCATGCAAACCTAAGTCATACCTGATCCCATCTGTGAATGCCTCGACGCCGTATTTCGATACAGAATATGCAAGACCCAACGGGGAAACCGTTCGACCCAGCACACTCGCCGTGTTGACAATTCGTCCCTTCTCTTGTTTCACCAACGAAAGAAACGTCAGCGTGACGTCAATTACACCCCATAGGTTGACGTCACATTGGTCCTTATAGTCGTCAACAGTAAACCAGTCGGGAGAACCGATTCGGTTACTTGTGCCGGCGTTGTTTAGGACTCCCCAAAGACCTAAACAGCACAGTAGGCCTACAGGCTAAGTCAAGTTTAAATTCAGTAACAAATAATCAAAAGTATCTGCAGGAAATGATTGTGTGTGTGTGTGTGTGTGTGTGTGTGTGTGTGTGTGTGTGTGTGTGTGTGTGTGTGTGTGTGTGTGTGTGTGTGTGTGTGTGTGTGTGTGTGTGTGTGTGTGTGAGGAACTAGCTAGTTACATCGCTTTCACAACATAAAGTGAATCTAAAAGCATGTAAAAAAATAACCCGAATCACTGTAAATGTTTTCATTAGCAAAGGTTGGGTCCGGAACGTTCCTGAGTAGGCAATATAAATTCTCTTAATAATGAAACGAGTTATCAAATAGATTACCTCTTCCCTGTGGAAGCTTCTCCTTGACGTATTTGAGTGCGTTCCGTACACTCTCTTTCCTGGTGACATCCAGAGAGATGGCGTGCAACCGTTCAGAGCAGACCTTCTTCAGTTCCGTTTCTCCTTTCTCCGTCAAACATCCGGCAAACACGTGACATCCCAGCTGATCCAATCTCTTCGCTATCAGGTTCCCAAATCCAGTGTCACATCCGGTTACGAGGATATATCGACTCTGGTAGTTTCCAACTCTTGGAATCCGGATGAGGCGATCAAAGATTTTATAGAGGATGAAACACCCAATGACGTATACCGCAATGGAACAGAACATTTTTCACTTAACAAAGAAAACGATTTGTACGGTATTAATATTGCGATATTAAATCTCGATATTTGCACACTCAAAACGTAAGCCTATTTCTGAAGTTATTTGCCTCTGCTAAACCTCGAAATTACCTTCTACACCACTGCATCACTTGCATAACTATATTCTGTGTGGCTTCATCTGTCGAACAGAGCCTTGTGACCCAGTTAAAGTGGTAACTCTATAAATGCCTCGTAGAGTCCATATTAATCGCAAGTCTGGTAAACAACAAAATGCGTTAAGCTATAAGACATCGTAAGATAAAGTGCTCAGAAGATTAATGTGGGCAAGTTTATAGTACGATGTTCAATTTTTAACTGCATGAGACTAACAATAGATCTGGATTTAACGTAGGCCTAGTCATTTGATCATCGTACTTTAACCTGTAAGCCTAAACAGCTGCTATGCGAGGGACTAGATCGGGGACAAAACTACATGTCTGAACTGCGATAGTTGTTCTGATCAAATTAAGGATGAATAATGCTTTGGTGAATTACGTGAAGATGATTTATGTAGGTCGCAATGCGGGGATACAAGATAGTTGAAGGCGCTTCAGCAGAATCGCATGATCGACCATAATATTAAAGGCCGAGAAAAAAATTGCCAGCAGTGAATGATTAATGCGACTCATCAATGGCCGAGTAGATTTCAGAGAGGAGAGACAAGAGGTCAGTGTAGTGTCCGTGGAGTGGTGGTGACCTATAAACCCATGGCAGATTGGCTGAGGACAGGAGCCCAGACTGCCCGAGGTAAGGCAGAATCTGGATTGATAGGTCTACAAGTCTCTCAAGAGTGTCAGTGGCATGCACATAGTGACATGCATATACCTGTATATATATATATAATCACACGGCTGAATACATCAACCTACAAGGCCCATACATACATATATATACACATGTATATATACATATATATATACATATATATGTTCAGATTATCCAGTGTACTCCACGCAGCAATCACGTGACAGTCAGTTGCCATTCGACCTCGCGTGCACAGTTGATGCATGCACCTAGACAACTAATGATTAATTCGCTCATGTTCCAGGCCGTGGTGCATTTTTATAAGTAGGTTGAACCTACTGTAGGTCTACATTTGCACCAAAGGTATTGGCTTTCTGCTTATTAGCCTATTAGTTCATAACTGCCATATCTTTTAGAAATATGAGCATGAAAGTCGTGCTTGAAACATGGGTCAACGCTTTGAAAAATCTCCAAACCTATGACATTCCAGTAGGCCTGCACCTACTGAGAGAAGCTAGGTTTCACTTGTTTTACGTCTCTTGATTATCATATGCACAAGTTTTGTAACGTTTGAATGAGCTCAACATATTTATTTAATTTCAATATTATTTGTATTGCATTGTATTTACAGATTTATATAGCTCCTCTCCCGATCTATTGAGAGGCGCTCCCAGTGCGAAAAGCCCCGCTGGAATAGAAAAGTCTTAAGAATATAGGCAGAAACAGAAGTACCTCAGTTAAAATCAGGGAACGAGTGAGTCCAAAGCAAAGGGCTAACAGAGCATTGGCGCGGTATTCTGCAGAAGTCGCACGAGTCCGAGGTACCAAGAGGTCATGTCAGTCTAAAGATCTACGAGGACGACTAGAGGACGACTAGGCAGCCGGATGAGGACGACGAATAAGGTCATCCACATGGTGTGGAGTCTTAACCAAAAACGCTCTGGAATTAAAGAATGAACGTTCAAACCGAATACGGGCAATGAACAGAAGCCAGTATAAGTGCTCAGTCATGAAGGTCGAGATATGTGAGAAGCAAGGAAGGCGAGCAGTCATACCACCAGCTGCAGTTAGCACCGATTGGAGAGGCGATGAGCGAGACAACGATGACCGATTAGTAGCGAGCTATGCGTCAGCAAACAAGCGAAAATCGAGGAAAAGACTGACGGCTCGAAGACGTCGTAGGTGATCTAAAGAACGAAGAGAGATTATACTGGCCTATGTGTTAAGCAAACAACAGAGTGCTGTGGATGTTAACACCTAAATTGCGGACACAAGTAGGCCGCACAGAAGGTAAACAATGGAAACCGTTCTGAAAGTAGGTCATATTAGTTTCTAAGGAGCTGATAACAAGTCAGGTCAGTTGATTTTTTTTATCGTTTCGCTATGGGCAATTTGATGACATCTCGTGTGAAGAAAGAGACTCAATTGATTGAGAAAGGACAAATTGATCTGCAGGCAAACCATGAACGAAGGTCTGAGCGTCATCAACGTGTCCAACTGCAGAATGTTTAGCAAAAAGGAGAGGCATGTCAGCAGTGATGGTCTTGAGTAACCCCAAACTTAATAGGTATCCACGGGGTGCGGGTGACACCTAGAATTTTGTAAGCGAACAATCAGATAGGACCGAAACTAGTGAAGAAGAGGACCACTATGACCAAAGGAATTTAAATTCGAGGGCATGACATACCATATCAGATATATACATGTATGCGTACACATGTATTTGTGTGTGCCGTGTATTTGCATAGTTGGGTTTTCTGTTGGACAGTTTCAGAAACTTCCAAAGGCGCAGAGATCATAACTTCACTTCGCCGCATTACCACTATGACAACTATGACAAGAAAAATGACACACGTTGCAGATATCTTTGCACTAAAAACAATGACTATTAAGATCATTTATTTAACTTGTGAATTTGAATGTTCAATGCAATACAACTGTAAGTTGATAATTCAGTCTTTACAAAAGTTCTGAATTGCACATTAAAACCTGGTAACCATTATGGGCCAAAAGTAGCCTGTCAAAGGTAGGTTTTAGCTTAGAGCCTACGACTAATGACAGACTTGCTGAGAATGTTGCGAATGGAAAGAGGTACAAGGACTTAGAGAAGTCCAGATATAGGGACCAGCAACAGTGAATGACCAAACTAGGTATAACATACTTTCCATCAAATGCTTACTGAAAAAAGAATGACCTTTAAGATGTCGGAAGTACACCAAAATACCCCGATCAATTGCAAATCAACTGTCTAGAACAATAACTTTAAGATGCACAGTTAAAATGAACAGCTGCTGTCGATTTGTCAAGATCGCTACTTCTTCATAGCGGCCGGGAGTGGTCGAGTTTTTGCGAACCTTCTGTAAATCCAATCTCCCAGCCATTCAGGAAGCGCCTGAATTGGAACAAACAGATACTTGGCATCATTCCCCACGAGATAGCGCGCCCGAGGAAATCTTCCGAGAAGAGCATGTTCATATGCGTCGACCACATCAGTAACGGTCTCAGAGGTCATCTTATGCCGTGTTTTGAGATCGCCTTCCATAACTGCAATAGGAAGAAGCGGTAGTAATGTTGTAATCAAAATTGATAGAATATATACATACACGGTGATTCATTAAAAAACGTACCCCTAGATATTTAATTGTAACTCCGTCAAATATCGGTTTATGTCAAAAAAATTTTAAGTGAACATAGAGGAATCAGTTCTGAATAGGAAGAAAGTTACAGTTTATGTTCAAATTGACCCCCTCGGGCAGTAACACACGCGCGAAGACGCCTACGCCACTGCCTGACTGACTCATCAATGATGCGCTGATCCATTTCATCCCATACCTCCACAATTCGGTGACGCAACTCGTCGACATCATGTATTCGATTTCTGTAGACTTTTTCCTGCATGACGCTCCATATCTTATAGTCCACTGGATTCAAATCAGGGCTATTAGGTGGCCAGTAATTAGGCGGGATGAAATCAGGTGTTTCAGTTTCGAGTAACGCAACGGTCTCCCGAGCTCTGTGCGCAGGAGCGCTATCCTGCTGGAAGATGAAATACTCCGTTATCTCACGAATGTCAGGCAAGAGACCCTGCATCAGTAGAACATCTCTGTAATATTGTCCATTAATCTTAACACCTGGTTCGATGAAATGGATGTTCGTACGACCGAGTGCAGATACCCCGACAGATACCATAAGGGACTTGCTGAAAGTTGGTCGAGTCCGCAAAAGACGATTTGCTGGAACGTCTCTCTTCCTTGTACCGGCTGAGACATAAATACGATCATTCTGACTGTTACTGGGTGCTGCCACAGTAAACAATTTCTCATCAGTAAACCAAATGAAATTCACTAAGCTTGCAGGATACAACCTCAGTAGCTGACGGGAACGTGTCAATCTTGCTTGCTTGTTGGCTGCTGTGAGTTCTTGAGCGTGTCGTTTCTTTAAACATCGCAAATGTAAATCATTCTTGACAATTCTCCAAACTGATGTCTGACTGATTCCTATTTCTCGAGCAATTTGTCTCTGTGTGCGATGCGTTTGCGGCATATCTTCCTGGCTGAGCACCAGCGATTCAACCTTTTCAGCATTGTCGGTTGTTGCTGCCGTACGCGGGCGGCCGCTGCCTGGTCGACGATGGAAAGACCCAGTTTTGTCGATCTTTGAAAGTAACGCATTTAATCCACCAAGAGTCCACTCTTTATCAGGAAATTTCTTTAGAAAACGTTTTGCACTGTACTTTTTATTCTTTCGTAAGAATGTAACAAATTGTTTATCCTCTTCGGTAAACACCATTTTTTCGCGATATTTTCGTGACGTCATTAGTTTCGTCAATCGCGTTACGTCATTTTAGCTTGGTGTGTCAAATGATTTATGTAGCACTTGAATAGAATATCAAGCATCATTATTCTGAAATTTCATTAAAATTAATGGTCATTTACCTGAGTTATGCTAACCTATGTAAGGTACGTTTTTTAATGAATCACCGTGTATATATTAAAAGAATAGGTGCAAAGCTTGAAGATCAATCTGTAGACATCAGCCTATTATTTTTATTGGCTATAAATATCTTAGTTGCCTTTTCGAGAAAAACACAATGACGACCTCACAGCGCAAACAATGTCCAAACAGAATTGAGCCAATCGCAATAGACACTGTAAGGCTACAGAGAGGAGATGTCGTAGGTATAAAACTTTGTTCAATATATTCAGAATACAAGAATCCGATACTGTGATACATCTTCAATAGGCCTATCATCTGCTCACGAAGATAATACTGAGAGTCATCGATAGAGAAGTTTGAAAAATCTCTTTGCTTACCGGAAAATGTCTCCTGAACAAACAACAGAAATCAAACACCAATGCGTTTGTGAAAGATTGATATCTTAATGATAACCATCTCACCGTGCTTATAGTATTCTTCCCCGTATTCAGCTTTTCTTTCGGGTGTAACCTGTTCCCATGAGTCACGCCAATAAATAGCAACATTTTCCGCAGTCGTCAGCGGAGTTTTGAAGAACCCAGGCTCGATCACACTTGCCGTGCAGCCGAAATAATAAATTGTACGCCTACAACAAAAAGCACACGTTGCAGCTGTTGAACTGAATTGAAAATCTAAGCTTCTTATTCATTATTAGTAGGCGACGCTAAATATAACCTGTCCCGACATAAATTATGATGAAGATTGAAGACTAATCTTCACGTTGAGGTGGAAGACACTATAATATGCCAGCAAGCTGAAACAGACGGCATCAGGTTATGCAAGCAGGTGAACCTGCGGTGGAAATCACGCTGAAGATGCTGCAAGATAGCAAGGTAAGAAAACAAAGCGATCAAAATGCATGAAAATAACACAGGGCTGCGTGGACGACTGGATCAACCT
This sequence comes from Bimastos eiseni, assembly GCA_959347315.1. Taxonomy (NCBI): domain Eukaryota; kingdom Metazoa; phylum Annelida; class Clitellata; order Crassiclitellata; family Lumbricidae; genus Bimastos; species Bimastos eiseni. The sequence goes on from OY365810.1 coordinate 38,151,099, forward strand.
GAGTGTCGTTAAATATACAGCGTGACCAGTAAACCATTTGACTCATATCGACATAAAGACAGTTTACAAGGATTTTGCTATTCATCTAACTTCTTAATTTCTAACGCCGTCTAAGCCTTCACATTACTTTACCCTGAGGGAAAAGTATGCTGGAACTTGTTTCGATTGAGCAGACTGTGTAGCAGAAATATAATTTATAAAACCTAACCATAAATGATTGCATTCAATAGTTTGACTTAGGACTAACAGGCAAAGGTAAGTTTGACAGTTTTGAAAGAGTATGCTGCAGACAACTTTATGTATATAAGTACTTACTGAACGACAAGGGTTGATGCAGGTGACGAACGCTGGGTCGAATCAGAGTGGCTGTCCAAAGAGTATAGGCCGAGAAAGGTCAGAGTCAATTTCCAGAGGGTCAGAAGAAGTAGAGCGGCTGTCATGGTGATTGTCGCTTGGTCGATAATTGGAAGGTGGGCAATCAAAGTAAAGGCATCAATTGCGTACAGAGTACTACAGACACGATAAAGTAAGACTGCAGTAAATAGAAAAGGCCTACACGCATGCGCCAACGAAGGTAATCAATCTGGTGTATTATAAAGAAAGTTATTTTAGCATTGTCTCACCGTATTCCATCTGTGAATGCCTCAACACCGTATTTCGATACAGAATATGGAAGACCTAAGGCGGATACCGTTCGACCCATTACGCTCGCTGTATTGACGATTCGTCCCCTCTCCTGCTTTACCAACGAAAGAAACGTCAGCGTGACGTCAATTAAACCAAATAGGTTGACGTCACATTGGTCTTTATAGTCATCAACAGTGAACCAGTCGGGGGAACCGATTCGTGTTCTTGTACCGGCGTTGTTCAGGACTCCCCAAAGACCTAAACAGTTTAGTCAGAAAATTTCAGTTTTAGCTTAAAATAAAATTACGCGTCAATGCATAGCGCCCGATCAATCAATAAATCAATCAATAAGGAAAATCCGAATGGACTGTAATTGAAGACTCACAGTAGCAATCGATTTTGTAGTGAGTAAATGACAAATTATTAGTGGGGCCTACTATTGGGCATTCAAAGGTGAGACAAGACGGTGCGACTAGACCCGCAAACAGGGTTACTCAGTTCCCTATCGTACCCTATAGACATCAAGACGGCGTTTCAAGAGTTTAGCAATTCATCAGGTTTTGCTAAATCGAAAGCGTAAGAAATGGCATTGAAATGATAAGGGTGATTGTGATCAGCGTGTTGAAGCAGTTTCAACTCAGCTATGTTACACCTGGATTCTTGCATGCCATTTGCCATTGTATTTATGGATGTATGTAATTCTGAATGTATGTGAGTAATTGAGTCTATCTGGATATGTATTAAAATACATGTACGTGTATATATGAGTTCATTTATAGTCCGATGTATGCGTAAACCAGAGTATGTATGTTTGTTAATTAGGCCTATCTATGTTGTACGTTTGTAGCCTATTCACATATTATATAACGCATAAAATCCCAATTTTTGACCCACCCCTACCCCTAATAACATTATATAACAGCAGCTGTGACCCCCACCCCTATATTATATAACAGATATGCTACCCACCCCCCTACCCCACCCCAGTCTATAAGCACATTAAAAGACATACAATCGACATAATTGTATTGCACAATATGAAACTTTTATAACAACACAATGTTGGTTAGCACTAATAGTAGTGATTCAGCTGATAATTGCCTTTATCCATTTCAAGAACTGCAGTAAAAAATCATCATATGCCCAATTAGCTATGTAACAAAAGCTATCTTAAAATTGTGTACTCTCTCTCTCTCATGCCAAGGATGATTAGACAGGATGTAGGGAGTTCCTCTGCATCTTAATAATCAGACTTTGTATGGCGCTAAATTCACTTGTATTAATTACGGTTACAAAATGGGTAGTCGACGATTGTCACCATGTGTCTACATATAAGCCTACTATAATACAGCATGATAATACATGGTAGTGACGTACAAACTATTTAAAAACACCATTTTAGTTTCCCTCCTGTTTTGCACAAGAAATGAGCCTTACAGTATCACACAGAATGGATTGGTTTAATATTGCACGATCAGGTATTTAAAGATAGGTTCGCAGTACAACTCTAGCTATTTAACAGCGTACGTATGATGTATAAAGAGTGTAATATATACTACAACTCCAATTGGGTATTTAAGTAAACATAAACTATTTACACAAAGAGCCCACTATAGAAAATGAAATCAAACATCATAACAATACCTACCAAAAAAATTATTTCAAGTGAATTAATTTTAATTTAAACCAGAATCAAAACAAAGCACACAGAATTGAATTTTAGAGCGTTTAAAGCTATGCACTGGAAATTGTTAAAATTGTAAACAGGAAATTGTTAAAAGTCAATTTACAAATAATAAGTAAGAACGTCAAATCAATTCGCCAGGTGGCAGCTAATGGTGCTAGTTTTGGTTCACAACGTATTGTGAATATCGATTAAACAATGAAGGTTCGTGGTACATGTAATTTCCAATTGGCAGGCAAACAGGCAAAATAGCATAAGCTGAAAAAAGTTTTTTATATAACTAAACCTTCAACCTACCCCCCACCCTACACAATATAACGCTAACAAAACCGGAACCCACCCACCTACCCCTTGAGCGTTATTTAATATGTGAACGGCCCATATGCAAATATTAATGAATTCATAATGTCTTATCACTTCAGTAAGGCCCTTATTGTAATCACCGGAGGTACGTGCATTCGTGCAACCCTTCGACGTATTAAAGTTCAATTACTATTATTATTAACAGTGTCATTGTTGTTTCCGACATTCATCGGGATATAAACGTTTCGCCGCTCGCAATACTGTCCGTGTTTGAAGTGAATGCCGCTTTCGACAATGATATTTTGCTTAAGCAGCTAAACCTGTCATTTGGCCTGTCTTGTAACTTTTTTAGCTGACCTCATTCGTTAGTGAGCGCTTCAGTTGTGTTATCCAGAGGTCATCCAGGTCCACGTGGATCTATGCCTCTTACGGCCTACCTCAGGGCTCTGTGCTGGGTCCCCTTCTGTACGTTATCTGCACATCAGAGAATGCTTTTGTCCTCAACACTGCTGTGCTGGGTCACCTTTACGCTGATGATATTCAAGCAAACCTACACTGCATGGCTTCTAATGCCTCTGCTGCTGTTAGGGCAATAAGTCAGACACTGGGTGGCCTCGAGGCTTTGATTTGATGCTACTCAGCCCGTGAAAACTCAATTTCTGTGCGTCAATCAATCATGTGTGTGTGTAATTTACGCGTGATAACTCAGGTCTGAATGAAGCAGGCCTCAGAACCATTCCTTAATAATGCAATAAGTGATATTACAATTTGCAAATACCATATATTTACCTCTTCCCTGTGGAAGTCTCTCCTTGACGAACTCGAGTGCCTTGCGAACACTTTCCTTCCTGGAGACATCCAAAGAGACGGGTATCAGACGTTCAGAGCAGACCTTCTTCAGTTCCGTTTCTCCTTTCTCCGTCAAACATCCGGCAAACACGTGACATCCCAGCTGATCCAATCTCTTCGCTATCAGGTTCCCAAATCCAGTGTCACATCCGGTTACGAGGATATAACGATTCTGGTAGTTTCCTACTCTTGGAATTCGGATGAGGCGATCCAATATTAAATAAAGGATTACGAATGCAAGAAAGAACACCACAGACGAACAGAACATATTGATGGACAAAGAAAACGATCTGTGTTAATGTTGCAATGCTAAATCTCGATATTCGCACACTCAAAACGGTTGCCCAAGAATTTTTCTTGGGCAATTGTTTTTTGTCTCTGTTAAATTTCGAGAATACTAACGATTCTCCACCCCCTACATCACTTGCATTCAATGTTTTTTCATCTGCAGACTCTAACCCTGTGACCCAGTTAAAGTGGTAACACTGTAGATGTTGCGTAGAATCGGTAGTGTACGGCAAAACCTGGGAAATACCAACAAAAAGTAGAAATTTACAATTTACGATTACAACTACTCATGAAGCTATAAGACGCTGTCAAACAAAGTACAATGACGATGAATGTAGACGAGTATATTGCATGTGTGTTTGTTCTAACTAGAACACTAACGGTAGATCGACATATGACCCAGTTAAATGATCGTGGTATTTTCATCTATACATAGGCCTATAAATAGCTGCTCCAACCGAGAGGCCTAAGCTATTCTCTAGGCCTCCAGACGAGGCCTTATTATTGTTGTCAAAGATTGGCAACTGTGATATTATACATATAAAAATATGCATATATAGTTTTATATATTCTCTACAGCCGAGAGCTGTCTAGGCCTCCAGAGAAGGTTTTATTGTTGTTGTTAATGCTCGGCCACTGTGATTTCGTATATATATACATGCAAACACAGTTTTATATATGCACCTTCAGCCATAATGTATTATTTACATACATAAGAAAGCTGAAGCTTCACTGACATGCCTAACGTTGCTCATTTGAATGTGTACATTGTCCGTGTATATAGTTTCATCTGACCTGGCATTCAATGCAACGCTGACTTTTCTGCTTTAGCTACGTCGACATGCTGTATTCTCAATTGGTTAGTGTGCTGTGGGTGAACCAGAATGTAGAGGGTTGGATGTCTCCTCAGGGCAGAATGATGTTTGCAGATTTGTAGATCGCCTTTCTGCTCCGAGTAACGGACAATTCCCCCTCTAGGACAATTCCCCTCCGGAAAAAAGATAGATTAGGAGAATTGTGACGGCATATTAGGACAATTCTCCCTCCCGGTTGAACCATAAGCTTGATCAGCCGCCTGATTACGTACAAACCAAAAAAAGGCGCCATATATATCATGATGAAGTATTTCACTTCAGTTCATAATAAAGCATCGCTGGCGACTAAATTTAACGGCACATGGTGATATGTGTATGCTGTCACTGACTATTCAGCATTTATGCATCTAATTAGGGAAAGACGAACGTAGAAGCTAACTTCCCCTTCAACAGATTGCATGATTTGTTGGATAACTTATTATATTGACACCAAGAAATTAACACAATCACGTAGATAAATGTCTCGTCTTGTCTCCTGTCTGACAGGATAACTTGTTCTTTAGTTTCCTGTTTTAAGAGAAGAATGATGAAAATCAATCCGTGCTCAAATAGAAGTTGAATTGACGGATAATATATATTTTCCTATTAATAGAAATTAAATAAATTACTTGTCACCATCCATTAATGCTGTACTTTTAATAGCTCTGCGGTTTATCAGTCTGAAATTAAACGTATTATTATTATTATTTATATTATTATTATTATTATTATCATTATTATTAAGTTAGGTTTATGGTAAATGTATTTTGCATTCAACTTTTAATTAGTGGGCAATTTTCCGGGGGTTAAATGTCCTAAGCAAAATCTGGGGCCAATTGTCCGGCGTGCTCAAATAGAAGTTAAATTGACTGATTATATATTTTTCCTATTATTAGAAGTTAAATAAATTATTTGCCACCATCCATTTATACTGTACTTTTAATAACGCTGTGGTTTATCAGTTTTAAATTATTATTATTATTATTATTATCATTACTAAGTTGGGTTTATGGTAAATGTATTTTGTATTCAACTTTTACCTAGTGGGCAATTGTCCGGGGCTTAAATGTCCTTAGCAAAATTCGGGGGCAATTGTCCGGGGAATAATTGTCCGGTGGGCAAATGTCCTACACTCTTTTTCACCAATAATTATTAGTAACAATCGATAATAGCAACTGCCGACGCATTTTACCAAGAATACAAATCTGATAAGATTATCAGAAGTCCTTGTGTTTGCTTCCTAATGTCAGGTTATCAAATGGAAAATGAAAGCACGTATTCCATCTTAAAACACGTCAATTTGCAAATCGCCCCTTGTGCAATTCAGAATGTACTACAGCCTGGAACAGCGCTGTACAAACCCAAAAACGTGGAAATATATTGTGTTTGGGGTCAGGATGATGACTACTAATAACAAGCAAAAAGCGCCGACCTTGCAGTTCTGATTGGCGCACGTATATATAACGAGTGCTGTTGAAACATCATCAATCCGTTATAAACATTTTTCAACGTTTCCAATATCCACTGTTTTGAACATTGATTTAAGACCATTTGCACATGTTGTCCAATGTTAGATGACTTTTAGTTTAATCAATTTTCCCTTCTTATATTCACTGACCGAGACTACGCGGCGCACAACATTCGCATAGGAAGTTCAATTACGTCTAACATTCGGTAGGCTAGTTAATTAGTCACGAAATTAAAAGAACAAGAAATGCCTGCACCCCGTACATAAAAATTTTGATATAGGAGAATATGTATGCATTAATGTGTGATAAATATATATTTGTAATGTATGTACGAATGATTGACGATATCTACGAAAGCTTCAAGGGTCCAATGATGAGTTACGCAACTAGAAAGAAATTGGAATATGTGTATTGTATTGCATTTACAGATTTATATAGCTCCTCTCCCAATCTATTCAGAGGCGCTCCTAGTGTAAAAAGCCCCGCTAGAAAGAAGTCTACGAGCAGAAACAGAAGCACCCCAGTTAAAATCAAGCAACGCGTCGGAGATCGGATATTGTTCCAAAGCAAGGGGCCAACAGAAGCTTAAACGCGGTATTGGGCAGAGGCCGTCCGACTCCGAGGTCATTCCGAGGTACCTAGACTTAATTTAAAGTCTAAAGAGCGAAGAACGAAAGGTGCATATATAGCGCAGAACCTGACCCAAACACGGCCATTGGGCATTAAAGATCTAGCTGATCGTCTCGTATGGAATTCATGTGTGGATGTGTAGCTTATAAAATATGTATATACATGTGTAATTGTGTATGTATTCCTTATATACGCGTGCATTTGTGTATGTATCAATGTACGCTTATGCCGTGTATTTGGTTGTGTTTGCAAAGGGACAGTTTTAGAAACTTCCAAATGCGTAGTGATCATAACTTCACTTCATCGCCTTGCATCATGTGGAAACTAAGACAGGAACAGTGACACACATTGCAGATATCTTTACACTTAGGCTATAACAAATGACTATTAAGATGACTTTTTTCTTAACTTGTCAATTTGAATGTACAAACAAATGTAGCATATTTTGATAATGCATTTCTTACAACGTTCAGAATTGTACATTAAAGCCGGGCAACCATTAAGAGCCATAGGTAGACTGGCAGAGGCAGGTTTCATGCAGCTTATGGCTTAGAGCTAACGACAGACTAGTTGAGAGTGTTGCGAATGGAGGGAGGTACTCAGTTTTCCAGATGGAGGGACCAGCAACAGTGAATGACCGAACTAGTAATGACATACTTTCCAGCAGATGCTGATTAAGGAGAAGAGCTACCAGCAACAACTCGTAATATGTACATCAAAATATCTCTCACCAATTGCAAATCAACTGTCTAGATCAATTATTTTAAAATGAACAGCTAAAACGACGACGATGACGATTTGTCTGATCGCTACTTCTTCAAAGCGGCCGGGAGTGGTCGAGTGCTTGCGAACCTTCTGTAAATCCAATCTCCCAGCCATTCAGGAAGCGCCTGAATTGGAACAAACAGATAATTGGCATCTTTTCCAACAAGATAGCGCGCCCGAGGAAATCTTCCGAGAAGAGCATGCTCATAGGCATCGACCACATCTGTCACGGTCTCAGAGGTCATTTTATGCCGTGTTTCGAGATCACTTTCCACAACTGAAATAGGAAGTAGTAGTAGTAGTGATGTAATCAACAGAGATAGAATATAAACTTACAGAATTGTCGGAAAGCTATATATACTTATCTACTTGATGTGTCATCATCGTCGTCGTCGTCGTAATTATTGCCGCAGTCATCATCGTCGTTGCAATTATTAGTCTTCTCAGTATATATATGTATTTATATGTATATATATTTATATATATATTTGGCCTATTGAAAAAATAGTAAACAGTGCTGATATATCTCATCATCATCAATATCGTTGTTTGGGGTTATTTTAAATTTGGCGACTAGTGCGTGCTTTCAGAATGTTACACTCACTGGTGCTTTAATAATATTATCCTACTAGCGGTTAACCCGTGAAGAATCACGGGTCGATAAATATCATAGCTCACGATTCAATCCGCTTCCTCCCATTGCACAGAAAGGCTACAACTTCCGCCCCGAAGGCAGCGAAATTCAGCGGCCGTCGCATTGTTTGCCCGTGAAACGCCCTCTGAACAGCGTTGTTTACACCCGTATCATGGCTTTCCCAGTTGCACATACGTGTTTTTACGATTATAACTTTATTCTCTATTCTGAGAAATTGTGTGCTTTCAACTGACAGTGATTGATCATATTAATAGGTTTCTTATTGGTGTCTAAAGACTTTCAACTATGAACGTGATGTTGAACTCAGTGACGTCTGTCAACTTCAGGTATTCTCAGTTTTCAACAGAAAAACTAATTTCTGTGCATTGTTGCTTATCACACACTTTTATAGTAGTAATTGAATGCATCAGTACTTTAAAAAGTAAAAAATCACTTTTTGATTTTTCTTAAAAATCAGTGGCAAAAAGGACACTTGTAGAAACCCTCAGACACGTGATTTAGGTAATTATATAGATAGATGTTCTTTCACGCGTCCGTCTAAAAGTTTGCTACTGTTACCAAGGCAATTTATTGAATTTTCTTTCGCGAAATGCCCCTTTCGATTCATTCATGGCTTACTGTTCACATTTTAATGTCGCTATCATTGTCATCATCGTCATCACTCATCGCCACTCTAGTCGTAGTTCTTTCGTTGACAACATTATCCTGTAGAATCATGTAGGCATGCATATATGTTGCTATCATAATTTCGTCACAGTGACAGACTCTTAACTTGCTAAGGCTCCAAATGATTGGAATACAGCGTTTAATAGTTCTATCTTAACAAGCAGAGGTTCTCAATCTGTGGGTAGTGACCCCATGGGGGTCGCCTTACGATTTGCCAGGGATCGGCTTGAACATTTGGGGACATGAAAAGCACGGTTCTCAGCGTAGATTCGTTTATTTTTTACTCGAATATTTATGTACTCAAATATTTATGTACTCAAATTATTCAAGTACTTATAACATGATTATTGCACTAACAACCACACTATGGCGACGTAACTTGATCTTTGCTTATTTCTTGTACCAGTACTATAATTCGCGGTGAATGCAATAATCCATTCACATCATCACAACTTTGGAAATATTATCAGGGGGTCGCGGTACCAAAAAGGTTGACAACTGCTGATCCACAGTCTTGTTAGGTCCTTTGAGTCGTCTCTCACATCATTCGTTTGAAGATGACTCTGTAGACATTATTATTAATGGTAAATTTTTAGCAATAAATATCGTAGTTGCCTTTTCAAGAGAAATGATTCACGATTTCACAACGCAAACCACGTCCAAACAGAATTGAACCAATCGTTTGCCGTACAGAGACAATATAGGGCCTAAGACTACGGAGAGGTGATGTCGTAGGTATGCAACACTGTCTTAGTCTAACACTCAAGCTGTCAGAATCTCATACTGCAATGTCTTTTCATTAGGTCTAACATCTGTTGATGAACCTGAGGATGGAGAAATTTGCTGATGAAAATGCTAACCAGAAAATGTCTCCTGAACAAACAACAGAAATCAAACACCAATGCTTTTGTGAAAGATTGGTATATTAATGATAACCATCTCACCGTGCTGATAGTATTCTTCTCCGTATTCAGCTTTTCTTTCGGGTGTAACCTGTTCCCATGAGTCACGCCAATAAATAGCAACATTTTCCATAGTCGTCAGCGGAGTTTTGAAGAACCCAGGCTCGATCACACTTGCCGTGCAGCCGAAATAATAAATTGTACGCCTACAACAATAGAGCACACGTTTTGGCTGTTGACAAAATCGGAAATACCTAAGCATCCTATTCGAAATTTAGTAGGCCAGGTCAGTGGAGTCGCTACCATTGAGGCGCAGAAGCGCCTGCCTCCACTGAGATTTTTTATTATATTTTATACTGAAATATTTTTTCCATTGAAATTTAACATTAACAGCGTTACCTAAAAGATTGCTGACACGGAAAGGTTGCATTCTACACTGGATGAAGTTTCCCGAGTGACATTCATTGCATAAACTTGTATTAGCCTACTGTATATAATGTCAATCTTCAAAATTTCTCAACACCAACAAAAGCCACGTCGGGAAGACCAGCTGATTCGTCGGCGCTATACCAAATCAAATTCCCAATCGCCAAGCCTATCGCTTCGTTCCGCTGCCTGGCCAAACTCCGGGTAGGCCAGGCCGAGGAGACAGCATGATGGTGCCACGGCAGTAGTCGGTGATGAGGGTGGTCACAGCGTCCTTGTAGCGCCGGCTGCGTTACGGCTTTAGAAATCGTCCGTTTAAGAATAGGGTGACGCAGAAGCAGAATCTACATGCGATAGCTTGAAGTGTTTGTGTTTTGTGAGTGAAAATTACAGAAGAGAGTGAATGTGAAGGAGAAGCACAATACGGAGACGAAATATGGGGATGAACACACTGACGAATGTCTTTTGGAAGTTCGTTTCAATGTTCTACTGTAAAATAATGTCGTTGATAGCACCGCGTAGACTAAGTTGCAGAATTTTAGAGACCATAGGCCGAAATAGATTGGATGGTGTACAGCTGAGGAGTGTAAGAGGGTTGAGAGGTTTGAAATGCGTTGCAAGTGATAGGTGCAAATTTTGTAGTGGGTGGGCTGGGGGAGTTTTAGCCAGTGAAGGGATTTGAGAACATAGTGACGTTTGGAAGTTTTGGTGACTGCGGTGAGAGATCTGGCTTGTTGCATGATCCCGCCTGTGACAATCAGCTTGAATAGGCCACGTTTACATGATCATGGCGGCATGGAAGCCAGTGCAAGGCTTCAAGCATATATGTAGAAATATGCGCGAAGCGAGGGATTCGAACTATGAGCATAAGCATTTAGGGCAGATAGAAAGAGAGAGAGAGACGCTAAAATATTTTAAAAACTCATATTAATGCAAATATGATTATTTGTGTTATAGATAAAGGGAGAGACACGGTAAGATAAAAAAAAGGCCGTTAGGCGTGAAACGGAAGAACTCGAAATACCCGGCCTGAAGGTAAAAACATTGGAAAATGAGATCCATCAGTGAGTCAGTAACATGGTAAAACGTCATAGGCCATTGATGTCATCAGATGTTCCTAAAAGTGTTCTTTATTACGAGAGAGAGACACTATTTTGGAAGCCTCATCAGAAGTGAGTTGTAGTAGTTTAGACGGGAACAGACAAACGCATGAACTATGCTCGTAGGTACAGAGGAAGAGACCGATGGCTCTGAGTTGCCTCAGTTGAAAGTAGTCTAAGTAAATTTGCGTTTCGTTAACGTGAGGGAGGAATCAAGTGTGACGCCCAGGTCACGGACAGTAGAAGAGTATTAATTATGTAAGCAGGAAATGTCTCAGTCAGTAGGTGTAGGTCAAGTTTAGCAAGCTGTTGCCTAGTCACAAACCAGATCAGCTGGGTGTTTGCAGCATTTAGGCAGAGTCTGTTAGTAGGCTTACACATCGAACGGTGAAGATCAGAGACAAGACAATCAATAGGATGGACAAGGGAGACTTGATCAGATGATGCATCATACGCAAAAGCCTGGACAAATTCGGCACAAAGATGGCCCTGTGCTTAGTAAATAAAAGCGGAATATCAGCAGTAAATAAAATGTATATGCTGGGGCCTGGGGCCATTCACCGAGCCCTGAGGAACACCAAATTTTACCCAGCCCCATTGAGTCTCCAAGGACAACCATCTGTGAGCGTCAGCATTGGAGGAAATCGTCTGCAGAGAAAACGGAAGGTGCCGCAGAGCGGTTGCCCTGACCAAGTAGGCGTCGTCAGCAAATTCGAAAATGGTGTTTCTCTCATCATTGGACTGGTTGCAGGTGAGAAGTGGCGACAACGTACGCTGGAGTACTATAACTGGATCCCTGAACCACGCTGGCATTGATTTCAGCAACCTCAGACAAGTGCCCAGTATATCGCGTCATGTATTTCCGGTCTAGTAGGAAATCGACCATGCAATTGTAGAGATTGTCTGGAAGGTCGAGACGAGAAAGCCTGTTGACTAGCGTGGCATGGCGTACGGTGTCGAACGCCTTAGAGAAGTCGAGCAAGAGACGAGGGTTATGGATGTTTCAGTTTTGACGATATTGGTAACTGTTTGGAGTATTGAGATGATGGCGGCGGTTGTGGAACCAGTTGGTCGAAAACCATACTTAGGCCTATCAGCTAACTGCTGAGAGATTAACGGATCAACGAAGGTACAGGTACAGTTGCCCGCGTACCAGCTGCTTTTCAACCAGCCTCGACTGCATAGGAACTAATTCCATTAGTTTGACTTAGGACTAACGGGTCGAGTTCAGTGTGACAGCCTTGGGAAGAGTGTGTAGTGAACAATTCTGAGTATTTAGGCATTACCTAAAGACGCGGATTGATGCAAGTCACGAGCGCTGCATGGAATGAGAGTGGTTGTCCAAAGAGTATAGTCTGAGGGAGGTCAGAGTCAATTACCAGAGGGTCAGAGGAAGTAGCTGTTAAGGCGGGTGTCACTTTGGTCGAGAATTGGAAAGTGGACAATTAGAGTAGAGGTATCAACTGCATTGAAATACAATAAAGTAAAACTGCAATAAATAAATGCACGCATGCGCCAACGAAGGTAATCAATCTCATGTGTTATATAAGTTATTTTAGCATTGTCTCACCGTATTCCATCCGTGAATGCCTCAACACCGTATTTTGATACAGAATATGGAAGCAGAAACGGGTAAACCGTTCGACCCATTACGCTCGCTGTATTGACGATTCGTCCCCTCTCCTGCTTTATCAACGAAAGAAACGTCAGCGTGACGTCAATTAAACCAAATAGGTTGACGTCACATTGGTCTTTATAGTCATCAACAGTGAACCAGTCGGGGGAACCGATTCGTGTTCTTGTACCGGCGTTGTTCAGGACTCCCCAAAGACCTAAACAGTTTAGTCAGAAAATTTCAGTTTTAGCTTAAAATAAAATTACGCGTCAATGCATAGCGCCCGATCAATCAATAAATCAATCAATAAGGAAAATTAGAATGGATTTCAATTGAAAAGCTGTAGTATCAATCGATATTATAATAAGTAAATGAAAAAGAGTTATTAAAGACATTCACAGTTGAGACAAGACCAGCTGTTACTCATTTCCTTATCGCAGATTTAATTTGAGCAGTAGGCCTATAACAATTCACAAGGCTTTGTTAAATCGAAAAGGTAAGAAATTGTATTGAAATGGTAAGGACAATTGTGATCAGCGTGAGGAAGTAGATTCAACTCAGCTATTATAGGCCTACCTAGATCCATGCACGCCATTTTCCATTGTATTCGTGACTGCATGAATGTATGTCTGAGTGTATATTAGTAATTGAGTATATTTGGACGTGTATCTATGCATGCATGTATGAATTTATTCATGCATATTAATATAGCCAGATGTGTAAGTACTTTTGTATGTTTGATATTTCATCCATATATCCATGAATCCATAAATGTCTTACCATGTCAATTAGGCCCATTGTTGTTTTTACTTGAGACACGTGCAACCCTTCAACATATTGAAATTCAATTATTATTATTAGTGTCCGTTTTATTTCTGACATGTATGGGGCTATAAACAATTGGCCGCTCACGCTATACTGTCCGTTGTTTGACGTCAATGCCGCTTTCGACCATGATAAACTGCGTAAGCTGCTATGATTATTATCATTTGGCCTGTGTGGCAACTTTCTTAGTTGGCTGGTCTTATTCTCACTCTCTTTTATACTCGCCTTACAACTGTCCTTTTAAACCACGCTTAGGGTGAGAGCGCATCTGAGTAGTAAGCTTGAAGGTGCTCTCTCTCTCTCTCTCTCTCTCTCTCTCTATATATATATATATATATATATATATATTTATATACATATATTATCAGTGGCACGTTTACCTATAGCCGCACTAGGCGCACGCCTAGGGCCCCCAAATCTCAGGAGGCCCCCAAATGATGAAAACATCAATAACAAAATAACATCTCAGGGAGCCTCAACTAAATGAAAACATTTCATACAAAAAACATCTCAGGGGCCCCCGAAAGAATGAAAACTTTTCATACAAAATAGCATGTCTCACGTTTGAAATATTTTAAATTTATAATATATTCTCTATTTATGCAGTTAAGCATTCACAAAATAACAGCTCAGGTAGTCCAAAACCCCTTTCACATGACAAGAGTATTGTGGTAATTCATAATTGCTTTGTTAATGCGAATATCAAATGGCTTGATTAGCTGTGATGGTAAGAGCGAAAGCTGCGTGTTATGTGCCTCTTCGCTTTCAGAATTTGGCTCACTGTTTAATTGAGTGAAATTTTTAAATAAAGTTGCGTATTTCGATATTTGATGTGAAGTCACATATCTCAGACTTCCTTCCCTTTGCTACAAATCGTTACAGATGTATGACCCACCCAATAGGTACATGATCCTTTCAGACTCAGTGCACAAATTCAGAGGGTCTCAAAATTTTGCGCTTAGGGCCCCGTTTTCTGTAAACGCGCCTCTGTATATTATATATATATATATTATATAGCATTGTAATGTATGAATGCATGAATGAATAGTATTGTTAGTATTATTAGTTTTCCCTCGAGGCACATATGATCCCTCGGGATAAAAAAAATTAGAGGGGGAGGGGGCATTGCTCTGAAATGGCTAATGGCTAGTCTTCGCAGATGGTTATTATTATTATTATTATAGTAGTATTAGTATTAGTAATAGTAGTAGTAGTAGTAGCAGTAGTAGTAGTACGGGGTGGAGGTGGAGTAGTAGTAGTAGTAGTAGTAGTAGTAGTAGTAGTAGGTGGAGTAGGTGGAGTAGTAGTAGTAGTAATAGTAGTAGTAGTAGTAGGGGGAGTAGTTGTAGTAGTAGTAGTAGTAGCAGTAGTAGTAGTACGGGGTGGAGGTGGAGTAGTAGTAGTAGTAGTAGTAGTAGTAGTAGTAGTAGTAGGTGGAGTAGGTGGAGTAGTAGTAGTAGTAATAGTAGTAGTAGTAGTAGGGGGAGTAGTTGTAGTAGTAGTAGTAGTAGGATAATCATCAATCATTCAGCTTATCTTTTAGACCTTGTTGGAATATGGAGGCAGAGTTGTATGGTCTCGAGACCATAATAGTTTTTAGTGTCTCGGTCTCGGGAACTTATTGGCTTGGTCTCGGTCTCGAGGTAGTTTCTATAATTTTTAGAAACTGTCTTGAAGTGAACGTATCGTTCTGCCTCGAACAAGTGGTATCGATAAGTCTCGTGTCAACTGTCGTAAACTCTTTCGCTCTAAACTCAAACCGGAATCTATGTGATTTCAATTTTCAAAAAGTGTAAAAATATCTGAGAGAGAACCTGAAATCGTGAAGTCATTGGCAATTACAATGGCGTGCCGTTTGTCGTACAGTTGTTGATGTAAAACCACCATATAAACCGAAGCGATAGGAATAACTTTTTTCTCGTAGTAAGTAAGGATATGTTGCAAATATATAATCTTCTTTGGTATTTGGTATGGAATTTGCTTGTTTAAAATCGTCTAGTAGATTTCAGACGTGTCTAAAAAGGCTTTATTTATACTAATCGGAAGATTGGCTGATGAAAATATATAGAAAAAGATAAAGCAGCAATAGAAAAATTGTTCTCGGGGATTGGTACTGCATAATAAGTTTCAAATTCAATTTATAAATGAACACTATTTCGAAAACTGATACAGGAGTATGTTACAGCCTTTTACTCAAGTTCAATACTCTTTTACTGTCTTGAAGCTAGTGTCTCGGTCTCGGTCTTAGCACCTCACTGTCTCGATCTCGGTCTCGGTACCTCATTGTCTCGGTCTCGTCTTGGTCTCGAAATTCCAAGTCAGCAATTCTGAGCAGATATCTTAAAAGGGGCGCTTAGTAATGTATATTGATTACATGTAGGAATATGCGTATGTATGTTTGCGTGGGTGTAATTTATGCGCGTGTACTAAGGTCTGTATAAGGAACAGGCCTACATTTTAGTTGAAAAGAAACATTTTTAAATAATGCAACAAGTGTTAATAAACTTTTGCCAATATTAAGTGTTTGATTAATGAAGATCACCCATTCCCTGTGGAAGTCTCTCCTTGACGAACTCGAGTGCCTTGCGAACACTTTCCTTCTCGGAGACATCCAAAGAGACGGGTATCAGACGTTCAGAGCAGACCTTCTTCAGTTCAGTTTCTCCTTTCTCCGTCAAACATCCGGCAAACACGTGACATCCCAGCTGATCCAATCTCTTCGCTATCAGGTTCCCAAATCCAGTGTCACATCCGGTGACGAAAATGTAACGATTCTGGTAGTTTCCAACTCTTGGAATCCGGATGAGGCGATCCAATATTAAATAAAGGATTAGGAATGCAAGAAAGAACACCACAGACGAACAGAACATATTGATGGACAAAGAAAACGATCTGTGTTAATGTTGCAATGCTAAATCTCGATATTCGCACACTCGAAATGCATTTGTCTGTTAAATCTCGAGAACACTAACGAGTCTGCACCACTGCATCACTTGCATAACATTCTGTGTTAGTTCATCAGCCGACTTAAGACCGTATGACCCAGCCAAAGAGTTAACTCTGTATATAACTGGTAGAATCAGTCTTGTACGGTAAAGTCTGGTAACAAACAACAAATGTAGAAATTTAGAACTTACAATTACGATTACCTGTGAAGCTATTAGACGCCTTAAAACAAAGCACGCAGACGATGAACGCAGACAACTTTATTTCATATGTTCTTGTTCTAACTATAACACTAACGGTAGATCAATATGGCCCAGTAAATATGGTCGTGGTACTTTCATCTGTAGATATAAACAGCTGCTCCAGTCGAGTTCTTAATACAATAGATTCGTTAGCGATAAACTTACCAACATATGGTAATACATGCGTCACTGACTATTCAGCAGGGGTGCAACAAGCGGGAGGCAAGGGGCACCGCCTCCAAGGTTCAAAACTGGGGGCAAAGCTCTCCTCCCAGTTTTAGTGCTCAGTTACCCCCATGGGACCCCAAATCGGTCCTTTTATATATTTTTCCAATGGCTTTTTAAGATGTCTTTTGTTAAGATAATTTGTGCCCCATTTGTCAAATTTCTGGAGGGGAAAAATTCAAAAAGTTTGGGGCAAACAAACAATTTTCCGTCTATCGCAATAGTTTAGAAATGATGCCTCCGCTTTTCAAAACCTTGTTACACCTCTGCTATTCAGTATTTAAGTATCTAACAAGCGAAAGACGTAAGTTTACTTGTCTCTGACAGAATGTTTGACTTGTAGGATAACTTATTTATACTGACACCAAGAAATGAACACAATTACGTAGACTATTGTATCGCCTTGTCTCTGGTATGACATGATAATTAGTTTCTTATTTTCCTGTTTTAAGAGAAGTTGGATTGACGAAAATATATTTGTTCCTATTAATAGAAGATAAATATACAGCTTGTCATCATTCATTCGTACTGTACTCTTAATCATGTTGCGGTTTGTCAGTTTGAAATTAAACTAATTATTATACTTATTATTATTATTATTATTTAATTATTAGCATTAAGTTGGATTGATGATAAATATATTTTGCATTCAACCATCACATAGTGGGCAATTGTCCGAGGGGCAAGTTTATGTCCTACACAAAATCCGGAGGCAATTGTCCGGGGAATTGTCCTGCAGAGAATTGTCCGGGGGCATAGTGTTTGCTTTCTGGTATCAGATTATGAAATCTATAACCAAAGCAAGTATTCCTTCGTGGCACAGGGACAAATTACCTTTTTATGCAATTCGGAATGCACTATAGTCTGGAACAGCGCTATGCAAACCAAAAATGTGGAAATATAATGCTTTGGATCAAGGGGACGAATTCTAATGACAAGCCAAAATCATACACGTTAACATTCTGTTTCACAGCTGTTAATGTCTTGCCAACAAGTAAAGCATGCGAGAAAACGCCAGTTCATTTTCGCTGCATTATATGTAATTTCAACCAAAAGCAATGCAGTCATGTCAAAAATGTCACTCAGCATAGGGTAAAAAATTGATATGACTTACAGCATCACATGTCAAAGTAATTGGACACATCAATAAGTTACGCCTATAGTCTGAGTTTTATGCTCTGTCCCAAATTTACTGGACATCCATTATTTATAAAAAAATTTCACATCTCATATTTTTTACAAACATCCATCTAAAATATTATAATCAGGACAAAGGTTACAAAGAGAAACTGGGCATTTTTACAACATTATCTGGTTTGAGAATAATATTTATCGTCGACCAGAGGTTGACTAGGGAACTGTAGACCCAGGTCTAGCGGATCAATTCCACCTTCCAACAATTTATTCCGCACACTGACACTTTTCCACAGTAATTACAAATCAGGGGTCAGTGGGGAGGGTCCAACGTTAGAGCATAAGTCCGACTCCTCAAGAGTTAAAGCGTGATAAACCGTTACAAATGTGGGTATCTCGTCCCCGTCGTTAAGAACATTGACTTTCATAGTGAAAGATTATTTGCTCACGGATAAGGTTTTCTAGGATTACACGAATTAGAAGCATAGATTAGATGAAGTTGAACTTACTTGTATACATAGAAAATGGGTCTTTGCATGATCGTTAAGATACATGACGTAGTTGTTATTTGAATACAATTGTCTCATTGGTTGATGCAAGGCCAAGTGAAATAATTGACGTATAATATAAATTCGAATTGGTTATTGTGAGGTCAGGTTAGGCAGAGGGATTAAGTAAGTAAGTAAGTATGTACTTTATTGAAGCGCTTGCAAACGCACTACGGGCACATCATAATATAATTGTTAAAAAATGTACACTCACAAAATAAACATAGCAAGTAATTACACAGCAGATATCCTCACAGTAGTTAAAGTCATAAAATAATCGTAACTAGCAATTACACAACAACATCCTATGAGTAGCTAGAGTAGATAGAAATCAAACAATAGTAGACCTAATTACACTCACAATAGGAATAGATTCAATTGTATAGCATTCGGGTGACAACGAGTTATATAGCATGCTGTGATATTGTTTTAAGTGCCATATTTCGGACATAAAAGAACCTTTCCTCGAATATTGGACATAATAGAATCATTCCTCGATATAGGCCTAATACAATAGCCGAATACCATAAAATTTAGGCTGAAAATTGGTCATAAGATGGGTTATACCAACACCGAACTAAGAGCGTTCATCGAGGAGAAAAGCAGATGAGAGTTAACAGATAGAAGCAAGCCAAGGAGTCAGAAAGGGAATTGAGATTATCGGAACAGATAACGAGGTAAAGACACTACAAAATATCATGTATGTATACGCGACGTTGTACGTACGTGTGTACATGTGGGTATCTCCGTAACTCTGAAAAAGCACTTGCATATTGCCTTCTGGGCAACTCACAGAGGCGCTTCCACAGGGCTCCATAGGGTCAATGCTTTGCCCACATCAGTACTCTGCCGAAAAGTTTTCCCCCACCTGCTGTCAGAGGGGCCGATCCCTGGGGGTCGAGGGGGACGAGTCACCCACACCTTTTACAGAGAGGGGACAGGTTATATGCGTGTCCCCACATTTCTCACCCCTCTCATTGGGTGCGCCCCTACCTGTCAAACGAGATCGCCGCCACTGCCTGTTGTCCAATGAATCGTCTCTTTTTTCGGTCAACTTAGTCGGGATAAAGTGATAAAGTCATACGGAGAGAGAGGGAGAGAGATAGGGAGAGAGAGAGAGAGAGAGAGAGAGAGAGAGAGAGAGAGAGAAAAGAAAAAAGACAGACATACAGACAGAGAGTCAGAGAGAGAGAAAGACAGAGAGACAGACAGAGAGCGAGAGAGAGACAGAGCGAGAGACTAACAGACAGAGGCTGATTTAGCATACCTCATTAAACATGAACTACAGAATTTGTAGAGTCTTAGAGCGATATGCAATTGTGTTTGCAGTTGCTAATTACCCTACACCCTACTGGTCACTACTATAGCTACATTTCGTCTTGGATTAATTCAAGCGTTTTGGCATGGTTTCGGCTCAGATAAGATGAGTCAAGTACTCATTAAATTCTTGAGCAAAATTTAATGAGTCAATCGGTGCAGCCTCTCCTGAGTCTTCTCTTCTACTTTCCTGCGATAACTGGGAGTGATCTGCCTGGATTAATTACTCTCAAAATCCAGTCTCCTAGCCATTCCGGCAAAGATTGGATTGTAGTGTAGATGTACTTGGCATCTGTTCCGACGAGGTAACGTTCGCGAGGAACATGAGCGAAGAGAGCGTTTTCGTAGGCATCAGTGACATCTGTGCAACGCTCTGACGCAAACTCCAGCATCTTATGAAGCTCCTTTTCTAATAACGCAATGAAAATAAATCTTAATTAATTAGCCGCAGAGTGGATAACAAAAATTCAGTTCAGATTTATCAAATGGACATGAATGTGCGGATAAATGCGAACACCAGAAACCTATCCATACGAAAGGAGTAGCCTATAAGGATAAATGAAATTATTATTTACTACAGTGTTATCTTTGTCCAGGGTACATGTGAAATCGATGATAATGATGTTATTGATCCAATTTCTATTTCAGCATGAATCATTTTGATACATCCAACCTCTATTTAAGCTTGAGTTAATTTCAATATTTCCTTTATGCCCGAGTATATACACAATATATATTTATGAAGAATAACTTTCATCAATCCGACTTCTATTTAAGCAAGCATTATTATCATCATCAATCCATCTTGGGCAAATAATAACCTTAGGTCGGTGAACCATTTGACGTGATACATCAAGAGAGACTGCAACCGGCAAGAGTTAGTGCGGTACATCGATCAGTGGTTTCTTTATCGCCCAGATTGCCGATATCATTCACATAATTCATTCTCGTTCTTCCTCGTTGCATTTTTATATTTCTAGCTTCTTCTTCATCTTCTTCTACTGCTTGTCATCTTTATATTTGTAATATTATTCAATTCATTTTCTCCACTTCTTTTTCATTTTCTTCGCCCATCCATTACCCATATCCAATGAGCATGCTACCACTATGCCATTCTCATCGTAAACGTTGTATGGGTTTAGTTAAAATTTCATAACGATGCATGAAAGTCAAAGACCGTTGTTTAATATACACAAAATAAAAAACAGGGATGAGAGCTTTCTAAGGTCGATGTTTTAAAACTTAGAAAGAGATAAGCATGATGTGTCAATATAACAAAATATTATATTCTACCGAATCCTGAATATTCATTTCCGTATTCGGCCTTGATATTCGTAGGAGCTTTCTGCCAGGCTTGTGCGAGGGTCTTCTTAAGCCTTTCTATGTCTGTTATAGATGTCTTATGCATACCCGGCTCAATCAGACTTGCTTTGATGCCGAAGTAATGCATAGAGCGGCTAAAAGAAATGTACAACTTATACTGAAATATAATGAGATAAAGGCACAGCCAGCGATTGAATAAAATAATAAATTAAACTCGGATAAATCGCGGTATAATTTCCAAATAGGTCAGATGGAAGCAAACGTGCGTTCTTATTAGATACTAGGCGACTGTATAAAAACTTAGGGAATGAGAGGAAACTTAACTACGCTGAATTTACACATGCTGCATGCCTTGTGTTATATAAATGTGTTGCATATTATTAGTCAACTTATATAGAGCCTTTTCGAAGACAAACTACTTAGTAACCATTGTTCTCTGACTTTGCACTGAGTAAATGTAGGATATTGCTCTTGCCATATATACTAATCGGTGTGCTATGCAGCCGCAAACCCTAAAATCCGTAAATTTACAAAAAATGTTTCTAAAGCTGAGCAGAGTCCACCAGCTTATTACAGAGCGTTGCGTTGTGTCAGAGATCTCAAAGGAGAATCCGTGTACGGTTGCCATGGCAGAGGGAACAGAGACAAGGTAGATAGAGGAGCTGCTAAGGCGAGTATTGATGAGGATGAGAACGTGTGGACGGCAGATGAATTACCAATGGATATCTACATGTAGGTCCATGTACTTACCGAAGTCCATCAGTGAAGGCTTCAACTCCGTATTTAGATACGCAATATGCCAGCCAGATCGGGACAGAGATGCGGCCAGCGACGCTTGCAACGTTCACTACACGACCTTTCTCTATCTTCACCAAAGGCAGAAACGTTAGAGTGACGTCAATAAGACCCCATAGGTTGATGTCACTTAGTCTCTTGAAGTCGTTAACTGTGAACCAATCAGGAGCTCCGGAATCCAGTAAAGCACCCGCGTTGTTCAAAACGCCCCATAGACCTAAAACAGCATATTGTTGAAAATCTTAAAAATTGTAACATTTACTCAAAACCTCTAATGATTGATGCCGCTGAATAGCGTCCTTGATATAGCTCACAACTAGGCCCTAAATTGTTGCAAATACATTTATAATTGCACATAATGTTTCAAGAGTGGTGTAAGCGGTGGAAATAGGCCTGCATTTTTCAATATAGGCCTACTACCAGTCTTTTGTATATAAAAATAAAGATATGCTTCATTTTAAATAAGCAATTACATGTATCAGCGACGGAACATTATTTTAATACTGAATGTATAACGTATAATATCTTTTGATATCTAGGGCGCATTCGAGTAACACGTCAATAAGACAGCAGGTCATATACTGGGTGGCTCAAAATAGTTTGACCGTCTTATATAATTTTATGTAATAATTTTTTTAAATTTTTATATTAAAAAACCATGGAAAATGTTGCCAAATGAAAATTTATCTAAAATCAGAATTCAAATTCAATTTATCCTCCTCGGTTTTCAAAAGATTTTTCTAAACGTCGTTGCTACTGATCAATGCTCTTGTTTATAAACCTCTGAGACAAATGTTGCCACTCTTCAACAGTGGCCAATTTCAGTGGTTCTATTGTTGCAAATTTACGACGAAAGTAAATTTTTATTGGAGGGTAATCCAATGGCATAATCTACTGGGTTTAAATCCGGGCTATTTGGTGGCCACATGTCTGGTTCAATGAAGGTGACATTCTCAGGATATGATCTTCTGCTGCTATTTTTGTCATTAAAACCCCATAAAATATGAAATATATTGTTAAGATGGCGACCGAAAGATAACGAAATAATGACGTTGTGCGTTGAGAGAATAAGTACGAAGAATATTGCGGGTTGAAGACCACTCAAAACATATTTATAGATTTCTCAAGATTGCTCTAGGCAGTTCCACTTATTTTGGGCCACCCTTGAGTTCAAGAATAGGCTCAGGCCTCGATTAGTTGTTAGCTAGAAGAGCAAGACGGCGACACATGAAAACAGCATACAGGTGCTGCGTTTTAATTACGTCAGGTATTTAAAGTTGACACAATTTACCAACCATAGAAAGACGTGAAACAACACTTTGTGACGATACAATACTGAAGCAAAGCTTAAATTGTGATCAGCGTTTAGTTAATCCATGCCCATGCTGGACCCATTTCCAGGGGCTTTACCGGATGTTGGTGCAGGGTTATGAAATTCCTCATCTATTCCCGTTGAAGCATATTGTAGGCCCTATTAGACCCCAATACGTGACAATCAAAACTTAAACAATACCCTAATACTGAAAGAATTTCTAAAATTATTCTGAAAACACCTGGTTTGTTCAACATTTCTTATGAAGTGATTTTAAGTAACTAGTGAATTGCATCCAAAGCTCAAAACCAGCACCGTCATCATCAGTTATTGGCCCATCCATCTGGAACACACTCTCGGTAGAGATGCGACTGTTGCCAAGGAGTAATGCACCTTTGTTTTATAAGTTGCTCAAGGCTGCCTGTTTCGCCGTGGTTGGACAGAAGACTTCTTGAGAGTGCGCTATATAAATGTAAAATGAATGAACGTGTCATAAACAGTCCATGGCTGATGCGTATTTTGAGCTTAACAACATAAAATACCTGCCTACCTTTTCCATTCGGAAGTTTATCCTTGACGAAAGCGAATGCTCTCTCAATGCTCTCGTGGTTGCTCACATCCATTGAAACAACATGCAGTCGCTCAGAGCAGGATTTCTTCAGTTCCGTTTCGCCCGTTTCCGAGTAACATCCGGCAAACACGTGACATCCCAGCTGATCCAGTCTCTTCGCTATCATGTTCCCAAACCCAGTGTCACATCCGGTCACGAGGATATAACGACTTGAGTAGTTCCGAACGCGTGGAATCCGAATGAGATAGTCCACGATTTTATAGAGGATGAAGAACAGAACGACATAGGTTGCGAAACCAAGCATCTTCGCTAACAAACAGAATCGTTAAGAGATTTGTAATCGTAATAGTCCACTCCAAATTATTTTGTAAAATTTGTAACATTTATGCAGGTGGTCCATGAAGCTAAACGCAGGGCTTCACCTGATTCACGAGGGATTGGTTGAGATCTAATGTAGAGTCATAACACGTGTGCATCGTCGTATAAGGAATGGACAACTTTTTATATTTACTTGCATTTCTACATATTACAATTTTACTATTTTACGTTTACAACTTGATTTTGATAACGTAAACATATAGTTATGTAAAAAAAGGATTATTTTAACTCCAATAAAGTGAATATGAAAGATGACCTAAACGCAGATTTAAGCAAACAATTTAGTAGCTCGATCTGCCTTACTCTTTCAAATCACCTTATTCTATCCTGACATGCAATCAACGTGAAGCTCCAGCTGATATAACTTCACACACAAATCTTGAAACGACATAGCACAAAGACAGCGTTTAAATTGCTTCTATGACAAGCGTGTCATAATAACTATTGTTTCGATATAAACAGACCATCTAATATAGAATGAGCATCATAAGCTGACTAATACCTCACTTCTTCGGCAATATCAACACAATTTCAAGAAAGATTGCTTCTCCAAAACTGACGTCTGTCTACTCTTTATCCAAAGCGGGTCTAAGAGTTACAGGCTCACAACAAGCCAACGTCTGTGCTGCTGCGTATTGAGCGCTTGACTGAACCTGCGCTACTCAACGGTTGAGCAGTGTCTTGATCTGCTACTGTCAGCTACTATTGTCGTTATAACCAGGTTATGACACTAGTTGTTTGGCCTAAGAACTTTCTCCCGATCGTTGGTCAGATTCGGTCATTCACCTTTTGTTATTCAACCTTTAGAAATATCCTTAAGGTTTTCTGATGACCTACGTTCACACATGCATCATATAGACTGACGTAAACATGTATAAACACACAAATACACAGGCATAGCACATACACAAATATCTACAAAAGCATCATATATTATATATATACGTATTAATAATTATATACAGGCAAATATACATATCAACATATAATTATATACATACATACATGCATACATACATACATACATACATACATACATGCAAACATACATACATACACATACAGACATTCATACATACATACATACATACATACATACATACATACATACATAAATACATGCATACATGCAAACATGCATACATACACATACATACATTCATACATACATGCATACATACATTCATACATACATACATACATACATACATGCAAACATACATACATACACATACATACATTCATACATACATACATACATTATTCATACATGTACATTGTACAATAATAATATTATTATGCAAACATATCATGCACACATTACACACATCCATCCATCCATCCATGCATACATACACAAAAGTCACAAATGCATGTGTACATTCATGAATACTTCATTTCGATTCCATTCACCTGTAGAACTACTGTCATCTACAATGCTTTACGTCAGAAACATATTCTAAACCTCTCTGGACCAATGATGGCCCTATTGTGGCCCGAGTTCAGCGTCGCATATGATTACGACAAACACAAACCATTTATACTCTCTGCGACATACATACATGAATGTATCCTGCCGTGTGTGATTTGCATTCATAGACCTGTCTTTATACCACGTTTACCCGCTTGTTACACATATAGTTACGACTCAATGTAGCAACTGTTTAACTGAGGTAAACAAATACCTCAGAAGTTTTCTATGTTCGTTACGATCAGCTACGTCAATAGTACAAAAGGAGCTTATTTTAAAAATTATATAAAATTTATATTTAATAATTATGTAAAATTTATATTTATATAATCATATGGAGTTCTTCAGTTTTTCCCTTGTGAATAAAATAACCATGGTGGCCATTTGAATACAATAGATCGCTACGTAGCATATTTTTTGTGTTTCAGTCAAACTCAGAATAATCCCAATTTTTCTGTTGCATTAATGCATAACAAGTTTTAACAACCCATCATGGATCTGCATCGACTCCACTGTGGCATCGCGATTTT